>JACEFZ010019826.1:0-99944 GCA_014155875.1 Cepaea nemoralis
CCACTCAGAGTTACGATGGAAATCTTCTTTTTATCAATCAAGGGCTGCAGTATCTGGCTGTTTGCCGCAAACCAGTCCTGCCTCTTATGATCCACAGTGCCGTAAACCCCTACCGCTGTTTTATAAACAGTTTCCACTAAGTTTACTCCATTTATCATTTACTATACAATTTTCTGATGTATCATTGAAAGCGTCCTCAAGTTGCTTTTGAAATTCAAAGCCATTTCCAGGATCGTGAGTGTTAATAATATTAATCCTGGTGCTAGACTTGTGTTTAGCTGTGTAGATTCTCTTTGGTCTCAGTCTAACCCTTGCAACAACCAAAGAATGATCTGTATCACAGTCAGCACTGTGGTAACTTCGAGTTAATGATGTATGGTTCAGATGTTGTCTCCGTGTGATAATGAAGTCCAGCTGATGCCAATCGCCGGATCTTGGATGTTTCCGTGTGACCTTATGAATATCTTTTGTTTTAAAAAGGGAGTTTGTAATACATAGGTCATTTCTAGTGCAATGCTCCAGCAGCCTTTGCCCATTATCATTCATGCGACCGATGTTGTATTTTCCAAGCACACTGGCCATGAACTCGAGTCCTTGCCCACACGAGCATTGAAATCACCGAGCATATAAATGTAGTCGGATTTTGGAACTGCCTTGATCTCAGAGTCTAGCTGCTCATAGGACGTATCTTTCACATCATCAGAGGAAGTGAGTGTCGGTGCATATGCAGTGAGAATGGTGGCAAATCCACAAGAGGTTGCCAAGAGAAGTGATAATACTCTTTCATTACCTCCAGCTGGGATATCAATCATTCCCAGTAGCGAATTCTTCACTGCAAAGCCCACACCGTGTTGTCTTTTTTCTGCCTGCCCTCTTCCCTTCCAAAATAAAAAAGGTGTAATTGTTTTCCCTGAGTGACCCTTCCTCAGCGAAGCGAGTCTCTTGCAAGCCAGAAATATCAATGTTAAGACGATTGAGTTCAGCATCAATCACAGCCGTTTTTCCCACATCGTCAATATTTGTCAAGTCAGTGGAAAATCCTGGACACATGGTTCTCACGTTCCAGGTTGCAAGCCGTAGCTTGAGGTTTCTATTATTCTTTTTATTAGTACCTGGTGCATTTGTTTTACAGCCTTTAAATTCAGATTTTGTCCTAGCCCCAAGCACCCATTGAAGCAGGCAGGCTGTGGTGGATCAGCACCCAATTGGCCGGGGGCTGCCAGCTTTAGGCGGGCGGTAGCTGATCAGTGACACCTGTAGGTGTCTCCCACCTTCAGAGGCAACGCGTGGCGCCCCATTTCTACGCCAACTGACAAGGACTTATAACCCGTAACAGTTGCCTCTCGCTTTGATTCCGAGACCGGTTAAGACCAGGGATGGAGTTATTGCCTCTCCATAGCACAAAGCCTGGGCTAAAATAAAGAAACCATGTGTTGCCCATGCAGCATGATCCCTCTCTCGGCCTGCCTAGTTCACTCCAGAGGAAAGTTAACACCTATACATCTGGAACAAGGACAAGCTGCAGAAGCGCCGGATCAGCAAAGCAATGCTCTAACTGTCCGCCTGTCGGAGCTTCGATCTTAGACCAGCTGCCAACCAAGGCTTAGGGCCTGGTCTGCCCTGCCATGACTTAGCACATACAATATGAGCTAACACACAATAGACATACAACATGAGCTTGAACACAACAGACATACATGTGATGGCACTAGCACACAATAAACATACACTATGAGCTAACACACAATAGACATACAACATGAGCTAACACACAATAGATATACATGTGATGGCACTAGCTAACAATAGACATACAACATGAGCTAGCACACAATAGACATACAACTTGAGCTAGCACACAACAGACATACAACACAAGCTAGTACACAATAGACATACAACATGAGCTAGCACACATTAGACTTACAACATGAGCTAGCACACAATAGACATACAACATGAGCTAGCACACAATAGACATACAACATGAGCTAGCACACAATAGACATACAACATGAGCTAGCACATAATAGACATACATGTGATGGCACTAGAACACACAATAGACATATAACATGAGCTAGCCCACAATAGACATACACCATGAGCTAGCACACGGTAGACATACAACATGAGCTAGCACACAATAGACATACATGTGATGGCACTAGCAAACAATAGACATACAACTTGAGCTAGCACACAACAGACATACAACACAAGCTAGTACACAATAGACATACAACATGAGCTAGCACACATTAGACTTACAACATGAGCTAGCACACAATAGACATACAACATGAGCTAGCACACAATAGACATACAACATGAGCTAGCACATAATAGACATACATGTGATGGCACTAGAACACACAATAGACATATAACATGAGCTAGCCCACAATAGACATACACCATGAGCTAGCACACGGTAGACATACAACATGAGCTAGCACACAATAGACATACATGTGATGGCACTAGCAAACAATAGACATACAACATGAGCTAACACACAATAGACATACAACATGATCTAGCACACATTAGACATACAACATGATTTAGCACACAATAGACATACACAATGAGCTAGCACACAATAGACATACAACATGAGCTATCCACACAATAGATATACACCATGAGCTAGCACACAATAGACATACATGTGATGGCACTAGCACACAATAGACATACAACATGAGCTAACACACAATAGACATACAACATGATCTAGCACACATTAGACATACAACATGAGCTAGCACACAAATGACATACAAAATTATCTAACACACAATAGACATACATGTGATGGCACTAGCACACAATAGACCTACAACATGGGCTAATACACAATAGACATACAACATGAGCTAGTACGCAATAGACATACAGCATGAGCTAGCACACAATATACATACAACATGAGCTAGCACATAAAAGACATACAACATGAGCTTGAGGTAGCACACAATAGACATGGTCAAGCCGAAGACATTCTTCAACAGGTGTGTTCACTTGAGGACTTAGAACCTGGCGAGGAGTGGGTGCAAGTGCCAACAGACTTCTGCACATCCTTTTCAGTTTGCATCCAACTAGATAGAAAATGCAGACAAGAAAATCCGGCTGCTGTGGAGGCTGAAGTACAAGCGTTGATTTTCGAGAATTCGCTAGACAGTGACGCGGTCATCTACACAGATGGGTCGGTCGTCCGACATGTGAGAAGCTCATGGGCCTTTACAGCTCGGGCCGGAGGGAGAATTGTGAAGGAGGACTCTGGTGCTTTCACTGAAACCACAAGTAGCCTGACCATGGAAGTCATGGCAGTAAGTAAAGCAATAACATGGCTCGAGACACAGACATTCACTAGGGCTTGTTTCCTTAGCGACTCAATGAACATGATCAAGAGGATAGAGGAGGGGTCGATCCGAAGAGAATGGTTGCTGCCTCTGGAGCGGTCTCGGCTGGCAAAGATTAGTTTCATCTTCGTGCCAGGTCATGCGGGAGTACAAGGAAATGAGCGGGCTGACAAGCTCGCAGGTGAGGCTACTGTGGAGGGCGGACGCGCCATGGACCAGGCTGACATTCTGAATGCTCTACGAGAAGTGAGACTTTTGCAAGAACCAAGTGATGACTGTGAATCTACAACAATGGCCAGACTGCGAGAGCAGCAAATTAAAAGAGGGGTGGCCAAACAAGAACACTACGCAGGAAGCCAAAGAAGATTGATAAACCAACACAGAACTGGCGTCGTTAGCCGCTACACGCTGCGGGATTTGCTGAGGAGGGGATCCGAGCACTTATGGACTGAATGGTCCGATGTGCAACGAGGATGATCTGTCGACTAACTAACTAACTAGACATACAACATGAGCTAGCACACACTAGACATACAACATGAGCTAGCACACAATAGACATACAACATGAGCTAGCACACAATAGACATACAACATGAGCTAGCACACAATAGACCTACACCATGTGATGGCCCTAACACACAAGAGACCTACAACATATGCTGGGTATAGCACACAATAGAACTAAAACATGTGTTGACCACAGTACGCAATAGACATACAACATGAATTAGCACACAACAAATCAGTAACACTTCTAAACTTCTAGACTTCTAAACATCCACTGGACAGACTTCAGAACCAATTCGCAAATAAGACAAGAGACTAAGCAAGATACAGTATCCAATTTCATAAGAAGACGCCGTTGGAACTACATCGGCCATGTACTCAGAATGGACAAGACAAGACTCCCCTACCAAGCCCTCATATGGTCACCGGTAGGGAAAAGAAAACGGGGAAGACCAAGAGAGACCCTGCGTAGAACCATCATTAGTGAAGGCTCATTCAATGGCCAAGTAAATATCCAAGATCTACAACAGATAGCAGCGAACCGCCAGGCATGGAGAGACAGGACTTCTGCCCTATGCGCCGCCTTAGGCTCAAGAGGAAAGACTAACTAACTAACTAAATCAGTAACAAAGTAGCGAATGAAAGAAGAGGCAGAAAACAATGTTCGCGGTGAAATCATATAAGCTAGAGTTTTAACAATTAGTACAAAGAAAATCCATACGCTTAAATTTTGAGAGAGAAGAAAGGCGAAACAGAAACTGTAACAGCCGGCCCTCAGAGAGCAGACAAACGGATCGAGCATAATATGTTTGTATTAGTTGAGTTTATAGCATAAGAAATTCCGTCACTGGACTTAAGTCTTTAAGTCAGACAAAACAATATGTTAAAATCTTCCCAAGTTGATATCCTTGTTACGAGATACGTGTGTTTGCGTCTGAGGATTGTAGGCAATGCCTCGCAGTTATATTCTGTTTGTCCATGACTTCCTTTCCATCTTTCTCCTCTTTTCAGTGGGATAATTATTTATGTCCAGCCTCCTGGCAACCGCTCCTCTTTCTTCCGTGGGACGAGTTACTGGGATGTATTAAGTCATAAATTCTTTTCACCCCTCCTCCTGTCCTCATGGATTGTAGTTTCATCTGTCAATCAAATTGACCGACGCTCCGTCACGTGTCTGAAACAATGCTTCGTTTCTCTGCTCAGAGAGTTATCTATTCTAATCTGTGGTTAACACAAGCCTAACCGAGTTTCCCACACATGCCAGACAGGCTGAGAATCTTATCTCCCTGTATTGTCGTCTCTACTTCACACGTTAAATCCTGCTGAGCTCGCTTATTGTGGTAACTACAGACTTTTTCAGTCTCTGCGAAGGCTGGACTTTGGGTAGGTGTTAGGAATCTGGCCCACTAATCTCACCGGTGACGGCAGAGGGCTGGACTTTGGGTAGGTGTTAGGAATCTGGCCCACTAATCTCACCGGTGACGGCAGAGGGCTGGACTTTGGGTAGGTGTTAGGAATCTGGCCCACTAATCTCACCGTGACGGCAGAGGGCTGGACTTTGGGTAGGTGTTAGGAATCTGGCCCACTAATCTCACCGGTGACGCAGAGGGCTGGACTTTGGGTAGGTGTTAGGAATCTGGCCCACTAATCTCACCGGTGACGGCAGAGGCTGGACTTTGGGTAGGTGTTAGGAATCTGGCCCACTAATCTCACCGGTGACGGCAGAGGGCTGGACTTTGGGTAGGTGTTAGGAATCTGGCCACTAATCTCACCGGTGACGGCAGAGGGCTGGACTTTGGGTAGGTGTTAGGAATCTGGCCCACTAATCTCACCGGTGACGGCAGGAGGCTGGACTTTGGGTAGGTGTTAGGAATCTGGCCCACTAATCTCACCGGTGACGGCAGAGGGCTGGACTTTGGGTAGGTGTAGGAATCTGGCCCACTAATCTCACCGGTGACGGCAGAGGGCTGGACTTTGGGTAGGTGTTAGGAATCTGGCCCACTAATCCTCACCGGTGACGGCCAGAGGGCTGGACTTTGGGTAGGTGTTAGGAATCTGGCCCACTAATCTCCACCGGTGACGGCAGAGGGCTGGACTTTGGGTAGGTGTTAGGAATCTGGCCCACTAATCTCACCGGTGACGGCAGAGGGCTGGACTTTGGGTAGGTGTTAGGAATCTGGCCCACTAATCTCACCGGTGACGGCAGAGGGCTGGACTTTGGGTAGGTGTTAGGAATCTGGCCCCACTAATCATCACCGGTGACGGCAGAGGCTGGACTTTGGGTAGGTGTAGGAATATGGCCCACTAATCTCACCGTGACGGCAGAGGCTGGACTTTGGGTAGGTGTAGGAATCTGGCCCACCAATCTCACCGGTGACGGCAGAGGGCTGGACTTTGGGTAGGTGTTAGGAATCTGGCCCACTAATCTCACCGGTGACGGCAGAGGGCTGGACTTTGGGTAGGTGTTAGGAATCTGGCCCACTAATCTCACCGGTGACGGCAGAGGGCTGGACTTTGGGTAGGTGTTAGGAATCTGGCCCACTAATCTCACCGGTGACGGCAGAGGGCTGGACTTTGGGTAGGTGTTAGGAATCTGGCCCACTAATCTCACCGGTGACGGCAGAGGGCTGGACTTTGGGTAGGTGTTAGGAATCTGGCCCACTAATCTCACCGGTGACGGCAGAGGGCTGGACTTTGGGTAGGTGTTAGGAATCTGGCCCACTAATCTCACCCGGTGACGGCAACTTCACAATGCCTCATGTCTCCACCAAGTCTGGACTTTCACGACGTACTACCCTGTTATGTTCAGCATAAACCGAAGCAGACTTTAAGTTCCTTACATTGCCTGTGCTTTACAGTAACGTGACTTTCCAATCTTTGGTAGGCAAGCCGACTGGCTCTGTTTTGTCTGGGCATTAGTGCAGATTTTATGGTTATGTCGCAGATTTGTATTTTTCTCTTGCGTTTTTATCCTTGCTTTTGGAATAAAAGATACATTAATTTTTTTTTTTCCTCACTAGTTTCCTTTTTGTTTCTTGTGAGGAAAGAGAGATACGTTCCTGTGTGGTTGAGGCGTCTCGGTACACCTGTCAGTTCTATAATTGCCGATATCTGGAATTTCGAAGGGGGGAGGAGGGGGTGTGAATCTAACTTTTCAAGTATGGTTTCACATAATCAACGCTATTCGTTTCATGTGTTTTAACTTCCTTGTTAGCACAACAACACTGAATTGAATTCTTGTACAATGTTTTCTTATTATTTACATAATTCTCGTTTTGAACCGAAGACATGTCATCGGCACATGCAAAAAATTTTCTCTATAGAACATCCAGACTGAGTCGGATCAATGTCTAAGTTTTTGTTAATACCTTTTAAGGTCTATCCTCTAAGTATGGTGCGAGCAATCTTTTAATACTTACGGTACTTTCACTAAATGATGGACTAAAGGAACTAAAATTTTCAAAACCAGAGGTTATTTAATGTTGCATTCTTCGGTTAAGCCTTGCTTAACAGGTAGTGAATCCCAGCCAATATTCTTATCTGTCAAAAACCTAGGTCAATTCAAATAATTATTGGGTGACTGCTGGTTATTACAAATGTATATATCATTATCATCCGCTGATATATATTTGTTATGTGTATTCGTTCTAAGAAGCTTCTTTCTTGTGTTCTGTATATATCTGTCTCTATGTCTGATTCATTGTCTTCTATGTTAATCCCCTTGTCTGCCGTCGGAAAGGCTAATGATGTGTAATTTCCTTCTTCTGTTTTAAGGTATTGTTTTTCCCATTTATCTACGTCTTGGATAGTGCATTCTTTTACTTCTGGTATGTTACCTACTATTAGTTCAGTCGTAGGTCGTGGTAGCACTGCCGCTGTTATCCGACTTCGGTAATAAGGGAAAGTAATATCAGCCCATGCTACTTTATATTGTTCTAATCCACAACCAAATGTTCTATACGTCCCATATTCGTCTGTGTAGTCTTCGTTTTTTACAAGTTTTCGGTCTACTCCGATAATCGACGTTCCGGTATCGTCTATCATTCTCACGGTTAATCCGTTAACTAATGCTAGTAGAACATTCAAGTGTCTGTCCAGTGTACTAAGCGGAGTTAGCATCTTGTATGTAGACGGTGTTCTTCGTGTCTTCACGTATGTCGTATATGTCCGCCGCATTAGTCATTGCTTACTCTCGTCCTCATCGTCTGCGTCGCTACTAGAAATTATGTATGCCATATTGGCATCCTTATATAACTGTCGTATCTTGCATGTCTTCACCAGATTACAATAGCTCCTACAAATGAAACACTTTAAGTTATTTCTGTGATCAGAATATTTATTTGTTTCCTTTAAGGACACGTTCTTAATACGAGGGCTAGTCAATAATTAAGTCACACAGTTCTGTGGGATAGCAGGTAAATGTAGCTGGTGCTTTCTACAGATGTCATTAGGTGACAGCAACATCTAACCTTATATTCCCGTTCGTCAGGTGGCGCTATGTGTCTCGTGCGCATGCGCAGCGTATAAAGAAAATGGCGATTGTACTTACGGATTGTAAAACAAAAGAGCAACGTGCTGCTGTGCGTTTCTGTGGGCAAAAAGACTGCCTACAAAGGACATTCATAGAGAACTGCTTCCTGTTTACGCTGACAAATGTTTGTCCCATAAAGCAGTGCATAGCTGGGTAGAAACATTGTCTCAAAGAAACTCTAAAATTGTTGATGAAATCCGATCTGGTCGTCCTGTTTAGATTGCAACAGAAGCACCCATGCAGCGGGTGGAGGAGATGATTAGAGGTGACAGGCGAGTAACGATAGACTCTGTAGCATCTGCAATAGGGTTCTCACGTGGTTCGGCATACAGCATAATGCATGATCGATTGATGTTTAAGAAAGTGTTCTCAATATGGTTACCCAGAAAATTGAACACAAAATGCAACGATTTTGCCTGTCCTTGCATCATCTATGTCGATACGAAGATGAAGGAGAAGACATGCTGAACAGAATTGTTACTGGGGACGAATCCTCGAATCAAAGCGTGCTTCAATAGAAACATCCTTGTTCGCCGTGGGTCCACAATTTCAAGGTTACGCCATCAGCAGTGAAGATTATGCTAACAGTATTCTGAGATTGTCAAGGAGTGCTTTTAACCAATTTCAAGAAGAAAGGTGACAATGTGAATTCTGAATCAGTACTGTGAAGTTCTAATGATGCTTCATGATGCAATTCGAAGAAACCGCTCAGGATTGCTGACTAGAGGAGTATTGATTCTTCACGACAATGCCAGACACACTCGATTAACTCAGGAGAAAATTAACCAAAAAAGGAGGGAAGTTCTGGAACATCCACCTTACTGCCCCCAATTAGCCTATAGCAATTTCCAACATTTTGGTCCACTGAAAAGCCACCTTGGCGGGAGACATTTCGGGAATGACGCCGAAATTTAATTGAAGTGAAAACGTTGTTTTAGGAAACAGGGCACGCAGTTCTATGTAGCCGGTTTGAGAGGAGTGATAAAACGATGGGATAAGTGCATCAATATTTTTGGAAATTATATTAAGAAATAAAGGGACAAAGTATGTATAAAAATAAATTGGTTTCAAGTTTTTATCATATTTAGTAATTTTCTAGGATCTATTATATAACAAGGATCAATGTATAAACAAAAGGTACCTGGTCTTAATCTTCACCCCCTCATCCCTCCCCCAACCCGAAATAACATTCATCATTGTGCAAACAATCTATGTGATAGAGAGTGTGTGGCATTGGTCTTGTTTCCCGTACACATGTATCTACTGTGCTCGCCATAAATGAGGCGCTGGTACCTCTTGCCCCCGGGTAGACTGGGTCCGCTAGCTATTACAGCAGCCAATCTAGGAGATGGAAAACTCCGATTATAAACCCCAAAATTTAAGGTGGACCGACGTGCCGAAGACTGAATGGCTACGGCTGAGCTTGTCGTGAACGTGGAACGTCTGGTATGCGGGCGGGGCTGCGCCAGGCGTAGAGACTCCTGAGGGACATCCCCTACCCCTTCCCTAGCAGGCAGGCTCTGCTAAGGTGACCGCTCATTTCCTGCAATATCCAAACTTTGTGTATATGGTATTATTTAAACAAGGGAATCGTTGCCGGAGCTACGGAGCACGTGCTCTGCGCTTGACACATCCTTCAGCGAAGAGAGAGTGAGGAGGAGAAGACGAGGAAATGGTGTGAGAAGAAGGCATAGAAATAGGAGTGCAGGAGCCAGGAGAACAAGACGAAAAGTGGAGAGACTAGGTCTCAACCATGTAAGAGTGGGATATTGGAACTGTCGTAGTGCCAGGCAGAGAGGTCCTGTATTGGAGAGGCTAATATATGATTTTGATGTCCTCATGTTCCAAGAGCTAAATACAGACAAATGCCATTGCCCTGGGTACGCCAGTTATATAAACCCTACTGGGCAGACGAGACATGGGCAAGGTCTGCTGGTGAAGGAAGAAGTGAAGCATGTGGTACTTGACTTGAGCCAGTGGAATCACAGTGCAAGAGAGGTCCAGGGTATACAAATGGAGATTGGTGGCTTAAGTTGAAACTTGGACTGTTTTGTCAGAAAGAAACACTGGGACTGGCTTAAGGAATTGGAGGAATTACCAGGTGATAGGCTACTCATATGTGGAGACTTCAATGCAAGGAACAGAGATTGGGTCAGTCGTGGAGAAACCGACAGGGAATTGCCCTTCCGGATGCCATGGTGGACTCCGATGTGGTCTGCATAATTGATGGTAGGCCGACTAGAATGGCAATGAGGCCTGGTGATGCGGACACAGCTATTGGCACTTGACTCCCAGTCATCAGTTATACATGTAAAGTGGACTGTTTTGAATGACCATGGGAGTGATCACATGCCATGCTCAGTCCTGATCTCTAAATCTAGGAAAGTTAAGCCTGGGAGAGCGCGCAAAACCTTTCGGTATGAGTGGAGCGACAGCCTTCTTGGACTCCTCAGACAGGTGGCTTGCAACAGGGCTGTTAAAACTCCTTTTTGCAGCCCCCATAGTGGATCCCAGAAGTAGACCAGGCTTGGAAAGCAAAGAGAGCTGCAGTGAAGCAGCTAAGGAAAGTTCGACAGACATGTCGAAGCGCACGAGAGGAAGTGGACACAGCGGAAAATGTCAAGAAAGACAAGGTGGAGGTTTTCAAGCGCTGTGCTGCAGAGGCCAAAAAGGCAAAATGGGAATGTTTCATGAAGGAGATTGGAGGTGATAAAACACTGCGAAAATTCTGGAAACTGTACAGACTAATACAAAGAAAAGATCGGCCTATGACAGTGGGAACAATTTATAGAGATGATGGTGTGCGCATGACAACAGACAAAGAGAAAGGGGAGGCGTTTCTCCAGAGATTTTTAGAGCAGACCAGTCATGATGATGTGGACACCAGGGATGCAGTTAGAGGGGAGTTATCTGGCACCATAAAGAATATGCCTAATGAAGACACCATATGGGTTGAAGATGTTAAACATATTTTGAAAAAACGCAAAAGGCACGGCCCCGCGGCCTGATGGTGTCAGGTATGACCACATGAAGGATTTGAGAGATGTAGACCTGAAGGAGATGACCGATAGCTTTAACCAGAATATTAGGACAGTATCAGTACCGCAGGATTGGGTGCACAGTTATCTCATCCCTCTCCAAAAACCAATCACGGATCATTAAAAGATTAGCGGCTTTAGGATCATCACCCTTCAAAATACATTTGGGAAGGTTTTAGAGAAGATAGTCGCTGTCAAGCTGCAAGAGTTTTTGGAAAGGGAAAGCTTCTTCCAAGAGGTTTGGGGAGCTACAAGCCAGGAAAAGATACTTGGTCAAATGCAGCCACTTTTACCTTTGACGTTTATGAGGGGTTCCAGAGTAGACAGGAAACGATGGCAGCAACTCTTCATCTCAAGGATGCATACAACAGAGTTCGATATGATATTTTGATGACCGCACTGATGGAGAAGGGGGTAAATCCCTGGTTGGTGAACTGGATAGCGGCCGTTCTGTATTTTAGTCGGATTGCTCTCCGTCTGGGTGCATGGATCTCAGAGCCACATATTTTAACCCCGGGACTGCAACAGGGATCTGCAATCTCACCGGTGCTCTTTAACGTGTATAAGAGCAAGATTGCAAATCTAGAAGCACCAGGGGTTGGAAGGAAACTAACATTTGCAGATGATATTCTTGCATACAGGCAGAGGAGAGATAGAGAGCAATCGGCCCAGGAGCTACAGGCGACAGTAGACAAAGTGATTGATTGGTGCACTGAAATGAGGTTTGTCATCCACCCGGAAAAGGCAGCTGTATTGTGGTGCTCTCTGGACAACAGGATTGTGTGAGCTGATGTTCCAAGCCTCAAGATAGATGGCGGAAGCGTCAACAGAGAGAACAAACTGAAGTATCTGGGAATCACATTTGACAGGAGCCTGTACTTCAAGGATCATGTCGAGACGGTTGTGAAAAGATCTCAAAAGGGACTCAATGCACTTAAAACTATGGCTGCAATGAACACAGAGCAGAGAATGCTTTTCACACTATACCAGCACTTGATCCTCTCAGTGATTGATTATGGACTAAGACTGCTCACTGTCTCAAAGAGTCAGCTGGTGAGATTGGAGCGCATACAGAACGAGGCTATGCGGATAATTCTGGGATGCACCAACGACACCCCAGTAGTGTGTATGCGTTACATCCTTGGTCTGCCGACTGTTGCTGGTAGGCTCAAGGTGATGCAGGCGAAGGCATACCTCATAGTTGCTGCTGATACAGATTACCCGTTGCATGAGGCGCTGGACGCAGTTAAGGGCCAGCGACTGATAAGATGGAAATCATGGATGGCTCAGGCGGAGGATACGATCAGACAGGTGTGCATCTTGGAGAACATTAGGCGAGGAGAGGAGTGGGTCAGAGTGCCAGCGGAGCAGTTAGACTTGTGCAGAGTTATAATCACATTGAGCCGGGAGTGCAAGGAGTGGCCAGCAGGGGCCACGGAAGTGGAAACCCAGCAATTAATTCAGGATAAAGCTCGCCCGGGTGATGTGATTATCTATACAGATGGTTCGGTGTTGAGAGGTAGTAGAAGTGCCTTGGGTTCTTGGCAAAAGCTAATGGTCGACGTTTTGTGCAGGAGAGCCTGGCATATGATACCGTAACATCTAGCCTAAGTATGGAGATGGAGGCGGTTAGTGCAGCTTTCCGCTGGATGGAGAATACGACACACACACACATCGTAATTGTAACTGACCCAGATAGCATGCTGAGTAGGGTGAGGACATGCAAGCTTCGTGCAGAGTGGCTTGCTTCACTTCGGAAGTCACGGGCGGCAAGCATCGTCTGGATCTTTTATCCGGGGCATGCTGGAGTGCAGGGGAATGAACAGGCAGACAGAATGGCTGGCTCTGCAAAACTTGGTGGAGATAAGGCAGACGTGGTTGCGGCCTTGGGGGAGCACGTTTACATCTCGGTGGGGCAAATGGATCACCATGGTCTGGCAAGAATGCGACAGCGTGGAGTGACGAGGGGATCTGGGTGATGTGATCGATGGGCACCCAGTGCGTGATATGATCAATGGACATCCAATGGGTGATGTGATCAATTGGCACCCAGTGGGTTATGTGTTCAATGGGCACCCAGCGGGTGATGTGATCAATGGGCACCTAGTGGGTAAAGTGTTCAATGGACGCCCAATGGGTGATATGATCAATGGCACCTATTGGGTGATGTGTTCAATGGGCACCCAGTGGGTGATGTGATCAATGAGAAGCCTAGTGGGTGATGTGATCAATGGGCACCTAGTGGGTGAAGTGTTTAATGGGCACCCAGTGGGTGATGTGATCAATGTGCACCTAGTGGGTGATGTGTTCAATGGGCACCCAGTAGGTGATGTGATCAATGAGAGCCTAATGGGTGATGTTTTCAATGGGCACCCAGTGGGTGATGTGTTCAATGGGCACCCAGTGGGTGATGTGTTCAATGGGCACCCAGTTGGTGATGTGTTTAATGGGCACCCATTGGGTGATGTGATCAATGGGCACCCAGTGATTGATGTGGCCAATGGACACCCAGTGGGTGATGTTGTCAATGGGCACACAGTGGGTAATGTGGTCGATGTTTAGAGAATTCCTACCTTGAGGCAGATTTGAACACCCGGCCACCAAGGTCATGAGCAGACTTGCTAGTTACGTCACCCCTATTAGGTATGGTTATTGATTATGTTGATATGACCGCGTGCGGTTACAGATGTACACATTGATCTGGCGCTAGTTTCACCTTCACTCACTACAGTGTGTAGATGGGGTGTCCTAGGACACCATGGCAGCGACCACCACCCGTGCAGCATATTGGTGGAGAAAGGCAGAACCAGGCAGCACAAGCTAAAGGTAAAGACGTTCCAGTATGACAGTACAGAGCAAGATGTGGTGAGTAAAATAAGACGTGACAAGCGCAGAACGTTTCAGGGCAGGAAAAAAAGCTGGGAGCAGCCACCGTGGTGGAGTTTCGAGGTGGAGAAGGCTTGGGTGGATAAGCGTAGTGCTGTAAGGAGATGGCAAAATGCCAAGAAGAACAGAGCTGGTCATCCTAGTCCCTGCTTGCACTTAGAAAGAGAGATGCACACAAAAGTAAGCTATTTCAAAAAACTGGTCAAGGTGGTTAAAAGCGAAAAATGGGCAGAGGTGTGTCAAAGAGTAAGCACAGACAAGTCACTGAAATTGTTCTGGCGACTACATAAAAGCATGAGTGGTGTAGTCAAGAATAAGAGCATTTCAGACTTCCAAGGTGCTGACCTCACCTGGCAGAGGACTGACGAGGACAAGGGCAAAGCCCTCTTTGAACGCTACCTTGAGCAGAGCAACCAGACAGACATGGGAGGCCGAAATCTGGCCAAGGAGGTCACCTCAGACAGATGCAAGGCCCAGAACACTTCGGAGGAAGACACAGTGACAGTGAAAGAAATCAAGGCTGTGCTTCGACGATCAAAAAACAGTGCTCCAGGTCCTGATGGCATAAGATACGACGACATAAATAGGTGTACCGACAATGAGCTAGAGAAACTAGCAGACATGTACAACAACAGTATAGGGAGTGCTAGCATCAAGGAGGAATGGTTACACAGCTATCTGATTCCCTTGCCGAAGCCTGACAAAGACCACACAAAAATTCAGGGATATCGAATTATAACCATGCAGAATACAATAGGCAAGCTGCTGGAGAAGGTAATTGCCAGGAAAATATCAAGCCAACTAGAGAGGCAAGGTGTTTTCCCACCTACCCTGGGTGGGTACCGTCCAAAAAGAGAAACCTGGACCAATGCAGCAGTCTTTGCCCATGATGTCTATGAAGGTTTCCACTCAGGCACTGAAACCGTTGCTGCAGCGATTGATCTTGAGGACGCATACAACAGAGTACCACTGGATTTTTTAATGTTTCAGCTTCTTGAACTAAACGTAAGTCCATTCCTCCTTAGTTGGATCGCTGCAGCCCTCTACCAACGGAAAGTAGTTTTTAGATGTGGCAGTTGGACTTCGGAACCAACAACAATATATCCTGGCCTACCACAGGGATCACCATTATCTCCGGTACTGTTCAACGCCTACACAGTGAGAATCACCAGTGAGCAGATCACTGGACCTGGCAGGACATTGTCGTATGCCGATGATGTTTTAGTGTATCGTCAGGGTAAGGATAGAGAGGAGGTTGCTGTGGAACTACAAACCGAACTCAATCGCATAAGTACTTGGTGTGATGAAGCTGGGGCAATGGTCAACCCAACAAAGGCAACAGTGACTTGGTTCTCGTTGAATAATCATATTGTCAACAATCCAACACCAACTGTAATGCTGTGTTCAGAGACGGTGGAAAGAACGCAGGCAATGAATTACCTGGGGATACGGTTTGATCGAAGCCTTGCTTATAATGTGCACATAGACCAGGTGATAACAAAGGCCAAGCGGGGTTTGGCAGCGATGCGGGTGATGGCGGCAGCAAACTGTGAGCAGCGCCATCTATGTCTTCTGTACGAGGGGCTGGTCATGTCTGTTTTGGAGTATGCAATGGCAATCCTGACTCTCAGCCATAAGCAGATAGAAAGGATGGAAAGGATACAGAATGAAGCTATGCGCATTATTCTTGGATGTACAAGAGATACAGCATGCAGGGCGATGCGCTACCTTCTTGATTTTCCAACCATTGAAGAGAGAATACAAGTTTGCAGGGCACGCGCCTACCTCAGAATTAACGCAAACACACAACATCCACTGCATAGTGAAATTAGGAAGGTGAAGGGCAGCAGGTTAAAAAGAGGACGGTCGTGGATGGGTCAAGCCGAAGACATTCTTCAACAGGTGTGTTCACTTGAGGACTTAGAACCTGGCGAGGAGTGGGTGCAAGTGCCAACAGACTTCTGCACATCCTTTTCAGTTTGCATCCAACTAGATAGAAAATGCAGACAAGAAAATCCGGCTGCTGTTGAGGCTGAAGTACAAGCGTTGATTTTCGAGAATTCGCTAGACGGTGACGCGGTCATCTACACAGATGGGTCGGTCGTCCGACATGTGAGAAGCTCATGGGCCTTTACAGCTCGGGCCGGAGGGAGAATTGTGAAGGAGGACTCTGGTGCTTTCACTGAAACCACAAGTAGCCTGACCATGGAAGTCATGGCAGTAAGTAAAGCAATAACATGGCTCGAGACACAGACATTCACTAGGGCTTGTTTCCTTAGCGACTCAATGAACATGATCAAGAGGATAGAGGAGGGGTCGATCCGAAGAGAATGGTTGCTGCCTCTGAAGCGGTCTCGGCTGGCAAAGATTAGTTTCATCTTCGTGCCAGGTCATGCGGGAGTACAAGGAAATGAGCGGGCTGACAAGCTCGCAGGTGAGGCTACTGTGGAGGGCGGACGCGCCATGGACCAGGCTGACATTCTGAATGCTCTACGAGAAGTGAGACTTTTGCGAGAACCAAGTGATGACTGTGAATCTACAGCAATGGCCAGACTGCGGGAGCAGCAAATTAAAAGAGGGGTGGCCAAACAAGAACACTACGCAGGAAGCCAAAGAAGATTGATAAACCAACACAGAACTGGCGTCGTTAGCCGCTACACGCTGCGGGATTTGCTGAGGAGGGGATCCGAGCACTTATGGACTGAATGGTTCGATGTGCAACGAGGATGATCTGTCGACTAACTAACTAACTAACTAGATGTACACAGAAAAAAGAAAAAAATCCAAGTTTGAATTATAGGCTGACATTGATTTAATCTTAGCCAACATCAAAACGTATGACAATGTTAGTGAGTATCCCTAATGCTGAGTCCTAACTGTGTAACAATCAAACGGTTATTGACACAGAAAATAAACCTACCATGCGGGTCTTTGCCATACGGTTACTGATAGATAATTATGCATATTATCTGCATCATAACCATATGAACATAAGGCAACACGTGGTGTTGGAGCCACCTTACAGCTGTGGCTAGCGCGCTAGCCTGCAATACCGATAGATATGAGTTCGAGTCCTCTTTTTTACAGGGTATTTGGTGATAATTGACCTGGGATCTAAAGGCAATTGATACAGGGCATGTTCTGCGATGTAAACGCGGCAGTTATTTGACCACGTCTTATTCCGAGTACAAAACAATGGCCAGTACAAATACGAGCACCATATATCCTCGTTACTCCAATCAGAGAAAGACAGGCCATACTCTTTGAGCATGTCATGAGAGGGGAACAGTTGGAGTATGTCGTCACAACGGGAAAGTTGCAGTGTGTCATCACAACGGGAAAGTTGCAGTATGTCATCACAACAGGAAAGTTGCAGTATGTTGTCACAATAGGAATGTTGGAGTATGTTGTCACAACGGGAAAGTTGGATGGGACAAGAAGCAGGGGAACCAACAGCGAAGATGCTGGACAGTTTGATTCATGGTATGTAGGCCATATTGCTGTCACCACAAGATACAGAAAGTTGTGAACAGACATGCTTACCACTGCCACACAGCATGGCTGTACGAAGTTTGGCAGTACAAGCGATAGAAGGCTGTGGACAGATATGATCACCAACGCCACACGACATGGACTAAAAGAATATTGGCAGTTCACGAGACAGAAGGCTGTGGACAGACATGATCACCAACGCCACACGGCATTGACTAAAAGAAGATTGGCAGTACACGAGACAGAAGGCTGAGGACAGACATGATCACCAACGCCACACGGCATGGACTATAAGAAACAGAAGCCATGTCTAAGGGTGGTCATCTCGCCTTGTATCCCAGATTATCGTGTAGAACACTCTAGCCGCTGGCTGATCTTGTACCATTCTAGAGCAATGTCTGAACCATTTCATTCTTTGGCTTTTCATACAATCAGTACTCGGTGTGTGGAATCACTACACATGACCTTAGTTCCTCATTTGCCTCTCTATCTATTCTTGTCTTTCCACCTTATCTCCATGACGTGTTTGTATGCCTGTGTTTGTCTAATACTGCCCAGGTCTAGCATTAGAAACACAGTGTTGCCATGACTACCAGATGGTGATGCTCATTTATCCGCATGTTGATATTTGGATGTTTTCAGGATAGATATTCTTTGGTAGTTGACTGCGTTTGCTTTTAGCGTTCTCGTGTGTATTTATCCTTCTAGCCTTTCGTCTCAGTTATTCTAAAGTGCCATATTTACGAGAGCCCAGTCATCACATTCACACTTAAGAGTGAGTGGATAAATACATTCAAAGTAGAATTTAAGAACAGATTTGATGTATTTTCCGATATGGAATTTATCTTTCAATATGTCAGCGACCAATTGGAAATATTAAAGAAATCAGTCAGCCAGGGGTGTAGAAACACTATGCCAAAAAATTTAAATGATGGAACGTAAGAAATGGATGACGGGGGAGGGGGGATTTTAAAACTAATGGAAATAAGAAGAAAAAACAAACATAAACATGCAACACATGAAGAGATTCACGGGAAGATTCGGAAATTGTTTAAAGAGGCAAAAGAAGCATGGCTTGCGGGAAATTGCAGGAAAAAACCTACACGATACCCGAAATACCAAAATAATGCACACAGGAAATAATAGCATCACTATAACACACACACACACACACACACACACGCACGCACGAACGCACGCACGCACGCACCCACACACACACACACACACACATCAAACGGGTGTCTAAAAACCAAAGTAGTCAAAATCATAGGAGACAAATATCATATTTTAAATGCGTAGGCAGATGATATTGAAGCAGGTTGGCTATTAAAGACGATAAAACAAAGACAATTAAAATATTTTGGTCACTTGAAACGTCACGAAAGTTTGGAGAGAACAATCATGGATAGGTATATGCCTGGGAAGAGAGGAAGAGGAAGGCCAAAGAGAAGATGGGTGCAGGATGTGGAGGATGATCTCCAGATGGGTGTATCGGACGCTGGACATCTTGATTATGATCGAGAGGTTTGTTATGGGTTCGAGGTTCTGCAAAGGACATGCTATTGAATGACTGAATGAATGAATGAATAAATGAATGAATGAATGAATGAATGAATGAATGAATGAGTCAGATAATGTGAAACATCTTTATAACAAGTCAAGCCAGGAACAGGATGGTATTCTGGATAATAATAAAGGACCTTTAATTTTGAAGATGGAAGTTCAGAATGGTTTTAACCATATGATAACTCGCAATATCCCGGTTCGGTTCAGAGAACACCACAACAGAAATGATCAATGCCTTACAAGAATATGGAATATACCAGGTCAAAGGACTGCTTAACATAATATATGAAACTGGAGATAATCCTCTATATATGGGTAAAAAATATACCTATATATAAATATATATAAATATTCTAATTCTAAATTTATTATGTTTGCAATCCGGAAGAAATCAGGAGCCTTAGAATGTGGTCAACATAAAAACAATTAGCATAATCATTATACAGAGAGTTAGGAAGGAAATACAACTCGAAATAAGGTTAAGAACAATGTGGGTTCGTAGAAGACAAGGGTACAGTAAATTTCTGAGAAAGCTAATTGAACATTCAGAAGAAGTAAACAAAGACCTACACTTTTGATACATTCACTACATAAAGGCTTTCGATAAGGTGAGACATGTCAACATGATGAAGACGCTTGCAGATCTGCAAATTGATGGGAAAACCCTTAGACTTGAACACACACACACATAAACAACACCAACACACACACACATTGGAAATAACAAGCTGCTACAAAGATAAATAATGAAGTAGGTCAATATCAGCCAATTAAGAGAGTTGAGCGACGAGGGTGAATAATGTCTCCAGATTGCATCTCTTATATTTTTTTTTTTTTTGCATATCCTTTACAGGACATTAGCTGTCAACACCAGCATCTTTCAGCTGTATGTTGATCTCTTGGCAAGATTACGCTCAGTAGTTTGCCATTGCTTTCTGAGCGGCCGGCTCACATACCCCGTAAGTTATCGATGCGATTCGAACCACCGCTGATTCTTACCGTCATCACGTTAACCCACGAGAGTATACGAGATTACGGAGAACAGTCATAACCTCTAAGCCACGAAGCCGGCATCTCTTATATAGAGAACCTATTTTTAGAAATTTAGAAGAGATGAGGCCGGTCTCCCTGCCCTAGGGTTTAGCGACTTTCTCCGTAATCCCGTTTACTCTCGTGAGCAACGTGACGTGCGCGAGAATCGATTGCGGTTCTAGCCGCGTCGGTAACTTACAGGGAATGTGAGGCCGGTCTCTCAGAAAGCAATGGCAAACTACTGAGCGTAATCTTGCCAAGAAATCAACAATCAGCTGAAAGATGCTGATGTTGACAGCGATGTCCTGTAAAGGATATGCGAAAAAAACAAAAAAAAAAACAAACAAACAAAAAATATATGAGAGGAATAATTATTGGAGGACACAAGATCAATAATATTAGATATGCGACTGGTACGGTATTGATATCAGGCAATACACAGGATCCGTATCATTTAGTAAATGCGGAAAATGCAAAGACTACCATGAACAGATACCAGTGAGCAAGTCCTTCAAGAAGCAAATGCAAACCATAAACTTGCTACAGAAATAAGACGCAGACAGTCACAATTTTCTTGACATTCTATGAGAAGAAATAAAGAAGAAAACTTGGTGGCAAATGGCAAGATTCAGGAGAAAAGAACACGGGGAAGGGAGATAAATAAATATCTGGTTGGCTTGGCCACATGACATCGCTGAGGCAAGAACACAGAGCTGATGCAGGACTCTTGTGATCGTGTGATATGGCGAAACATGACCGCCAAAAGCTTATCGGCATGGCACATAGTGATGATAATGTGAGCGACGGACGTTCGGAAAGCAATGGCAAACTACTGTAGGAAAACCAGTCTAGTAAATCACAGTCATAAATGATTCTAGGGTTAAATGTGACGTCCGGTAAAGGACACGAAACTTACTTTTTTTCTCCCTTCTAATTATCTGCAATAATTCATACGCAGTTATATGTTAACGTTCACGATCACTGATTGACTGCTGTAACACTTGCATATATTTATCACCCGGTCTCTGATTAACCAATTATATTGTACTACAACACTTTGTTTATCCTCCAACCGTGCAAATCTCTGCTTCACCGGGTTTATGGTTCATCAGTTTTATGGCTTCAATGTGCGCATCAAAGAGCTTCTGACTGGTGGTACCTTCCATATAAGTCCCCAGGCTCACTTCGTGTGTTGGACACTCTACTCGGATCCATCTGTAAGTAAACATCGTTATCAGGTATCTGAAATAGTCCGTCTGTTGATCTTGGTTCATGTTACTTTGGGTTGTTCTTGTCATCTGATATCTATTGTGGTTTGTCTTGTAGTTTCATCCAGTCAGTTGTTCACTACTCCGTGATTGGTTCTCCTGTAGTATATACATTATCGTTGTATCTTCGATGTCTCTGGTAAAGCTCTGTGTATCTGTGATGTCTCCAGTCAAGCTATCTGTGTATCTGTGATGCCTCCTAGTAAAGCTCGGTGTATCTGTGATGTTTCTAGTAAAACTAGGTTTATCTGTGAAGTCTCTAGTACAGCTCTGTGTATCTTTATGTCTCCAGTAAAGCTCTTTATTTCATTTATGTCTCCCGTCCAGCTCTGTGTATGTTTGATGTCTCCAGTAAAGCTCTGTATATCTCTGATGTATCCAATACAGTTTTGTATATCTCTGATGTATCCGTTACGTTCTGTACATCTTGTATGTCTGTTTTAAAATTCAGTGCATCGTTTATGTCCCCGTTAAATTTTGTATATCTTAAATGTCTCCGGTAAAACTCGGTGTATCGTTGATGTCTCCACAGAAATCTATCTGTGCCCACTTTTGTTTCCTGCGTGCAAATGGAACACAGGTGTATCTGAAACTACCAGAAATACTAGCCAGTGTAACACTAACAGGAAGTCTGTCTATTCCTAGAACATTAATTAAGAAGACAGGCTTACGGTTTATCCTCACTAGTGTAAACATCAAAGGCTATTTCTGTTGACAGATTTCGTCTCTGTATCTGGTTGTGAACAGACATTGGTAGTCATTCTTCTTTACCTCATCTCATCTCATCCTATCATGTTCCTCTTGTACCTTGCGGTGTCGAGGTGAAGTATAATCTTCGTGAGATTGCCCGATTATGGGCTTCGTATATCGACATTCCCATGGATTCTGTTATTCCCTCCGTCCAACGTTTACGTGGTCGGCCTCTTCCTCTGTTTCCATCTGGTCTGTACATCATTGCTTGTTGTGGCATGCTGTTGACAGGTAACCTACTTGCATTGCCAAACCATTTGACTTGCTGCTTTCTAATAAAATCTAGTGCTGCTTTAACCGCCACTTTAGTCCTGATTTCTTCATTTCTGATCTTATCTCTTCTTGATACGTTGAGTATTCTTCTCAGGAACCTCATTTCTGTTGATGTGATTTTTCTTTTCTCTTTTTCTATCATTGACCAGGTTTGGCATTGGTAGCATAGAGTTGATAGGAAGATTGTGTTGTAAAGTGCTTTCTTGGTAGTTATTGATACATGTTTGTTCTTTAGTATTAGTAGTATTGGTGCCATTTGTCCAATGAGTTGATTTGCCTTATTGCACCTATTTTCGATCTCGTCTTCTGATCTGCCATTTGATGATATTATACTTCCTACGTACTTGAAACTCTTTACTCGTTTCCAGGGATGTTCGTTTAGGTGAATCGTTGTTGTTTGTTCTTCTTTAGTTATAGTCATTACCTCTGTTTTGCTTGTGCTAATTTTCATGTTATGTTCCCTACACATTTCGTTTAGACTATTCATGTGGTCTTGTAATTCAGCTTCTGATGTTGCTATTAGTGCTTGGTCGTCCGCAAACAGGAGTTCTCTACTGGTTAGATTTTCAGATGGTTCTGCTTCTGTGTTCTCGTCATGCGGTATTCGTGCTGTCTCTGCTTGGCTGGTTTATTTACATCATTCATTGGCACCTTGCCGTCTTGACAGACGATAGTTTGTGCTTTAAAAAAGCATAATAACTTTTACCTATGGCGGTAGCGCATGTGACTGATAAGGCCAATTTGCGCTGTAAATGTCCGTTCACAGTGGGTGCATGTGAACACGTGGTCATTTCCACCATCATGCACCATCTTACGTCTCAAACGCTCGGTATGTGACTTATCTGCAATAATTTTCTCCTTTGTCTTTATTCCATTTCTGATGTTTGCCCTCCATGCAACACGTTCAGCGGCGACTTGCTCCCAATGTGCATTATCAATGCCTGTATCAATCATGTCCCGCTTACACACATCTTTGTATCGTAGTAGAGGCCGACCCTGAGATCTCTTACCCATCTGTAATTCACCAAAAAAGATGTCCTTTGGTATTCTACCATCATCCATCCTCCTAAGATGTCCTATCCATCTAAGTCTACGAAGACTGAGCATGGAATAAACTGTCACACAACCTGATCTTTCCAATACTTCAGTATTTGTGATTTTGTCTTGCCACTTAATACCAAGAATTCTTCGCAGACACCGCATATGAAAGCTGTTTAAAGTTGTTCTCTTGGTGTGAGTAAGTTGTCCAGGTTTCACTGCCATAGAGAAGAGTACTAAGGACACAGGCTTGATAAACAAGGACTTTTGTTTTGGCAGTAAGCTTCCTGTTCTCCCAGACTCTTTTTCTTAACCTGTTCATTGTTGTTGCTGCCTTACCAATCCGGATGTTGATTTCCTGATCTAGGGATAATTTGCTATTTACCACTGATCATAGATATGTAAAATGGTCTACCATCTCTAGTTCGGCGTCGTCAATAAAGATTGATGGTACCCCATGTGCACCTTGTGACATAATCTGTGTCTTCTCTTTTGCTAATTGTTAAACCAAATTCAGAACAAGCATTGGAGAATGCAGATAGTAGACATTGCAATTCTTCCTCAGAGTGGGTCGTAACTGCATCATCATCTGCAAAATGCAACTCTCTGATCACTACCCTCCTAATTTTGGTCTTGACCTTCAATCTTTGAGCATTGTAAAGGCCGCCATCTGAGAGTGAGTGAATGTATATACCACCATCCTGATCACGAAAGGCATATTTCAGTAGAAGTGAAAAGTATATTCCAAAGAGGGTGGGAGCTAGTACACAACCTTGCTTAACTCCACTCTTGATTTCAAACTCTTCAGAAGTTGCACCATCAAACTTGATTATACCCTTCATGCCTGTGTGGAACGATTCCACAATGGACAGAAGAGTTGGTGGGCAGCCAATCTTCTTTAGTGCCTTGAACAGACCCTCACGACTGACCAAATCAAATGCCTTTGTGAGGTCGATGAAGGCAATAAACAGTGGCTGATTCTGTTCACGGCATTTTTCATGCATTTGTCGCAATGAGAATATCATATCAATGGTGGACCGGTTCTGTCCTAAGCCACACTGTGATTCGGGGTAGACTTGATCTCCTAGGACTTGAAGTCTGCGCAGAACAATTCTGGCAAATACTTTTCCAACAATACACAGAAGTGAGATACCCCTATAGTTGTTGCAGTCGCTCCGATCACCCTTGTTCTTGTACAGTGTTATGATGCTTGAATCTTTGAAATCCTGTGGGACTTGTCCTTCACGCCAGCATAGCTCTATTAGCTGGTGGATCTGTAGAGTGAGTGTGTCGTGCTCACTCCTTATAACCTCTATTGGAATCCCATCCTTACCTGGAGCCTTGCCAGATGCAAGTTCATTTAAAGCACACTTGACTTCTGTTATGGTGGGAAGTGTGTCCAGGTGGTCAAGAGTGGGTAGAGACTCTATGGCGTTGAGGGCATCATCCGCTAGTTTGGTCTCACTTGAGTAAAGCTCCAAATAGTGCTCGACCCATCTGTCCATCTGCTGTTTCTTGTCAGTGATGATTTCTCCAGTCAATGTTGTCAATGGTGCACTTCTTTTGATCACTGGACCACAGGCTTTCTTTATTCCTTCATACATGCTTCTTATGTCTCCCTTATCACTTGCGATTTGAATGGACTCACATAACTTGATCCAATAATTATTTGCACATTGCCTGGCAGCATTTTGCACATCCTTCCTAGCTTGCCTTAGTTCACTCAGAGTGTTACGCGTTGGTCTTTCCTTGTTTCTTAAGAGAGCTTTCTTCTTCTTATCAATCAAGGGCTGCAGAGTCTCGCTGTTTGCCGCAAACCAGTCCTGCCTCTTATGATCCACAGTGCCGTAAACCCTTACGGCAGTTTTATAAAGAGTTTCCTTAATTTGACCCCACTTTTCATTTACTGTACAATTTTCTGGTGTATCGGTGAAAGCGTCTTCAAGTTGCTGTTGAAACTGAAAGCACTTTTCAGGATCGTGAGTGTTAATAATATTAATCCTGGGGCTAGATTTGTGTTTAGCTGTGTAGATTCTCTTTGGTCTCAGTCTAACCCTTGCAACAACCAAAGAATGATCCGTATCACAGTCAGCACTATTGTAACTTCGAGTACATGATATATGGTTCAGATGTTGTCTCCGTGTGTGTCACAGTCCTGCGTTACTCGCATTCAGGAAACGTCATCCGTACATCAAATATAACTTCAGCTCGTACAGATATTTTACACAGATTTTATTTCAGGCAAGCCTGACACTCATATATTCGCGACAAGGCGTTATTTGCCTGTCAAATCAATACACTGATCGTCACACAATATATATATATATATATATATACATATCATCAAACATGATCACTCTCTCTTTAAGATCGCATGCGTTCACAACACTAGATAATGGCTTCAGAACAACACTACGTCCAATCGGAAAGCCGTCTCGTCCCTGTCTGAAGCAGCTCAGTCTGTCGATTGCCTACGTGGTCAACATCCCTCGTGCGGTCAGCAACTCTGCGTGCCGTTCTGTTTGCACGTAGTACTGTCGTCTTAGTACTGGTTACCCCCTAAAGTCTTATTACTGTTTACGTCGTAACGGTATTCCACGTAACCTAATGTACCCATTACCTGTTCTCGGGGTTGGTCCCTCGGTTGTCCTAAATATGACACGTTAGTGTCCCCACCCGAGTCTGGTTTTATAACTGTTCTTAAGTCCTAGTTTGGGTGCTGTCTCTATTCTGTCTATACCTTTATAGAGGTCCTGTCTCTCTGTCCTCTCTGTCCTTGCCCCTCTTCTGTCACTAGTCTGTCCTACTAGAATCTAACACCTTGACAGTGTGATGATGAAGTCCAGCTGGTGCCAATGGCCGGATCTTGGATGTTTCCAAGTAACCTTATGCATCTCTTTTGTTTTAAAAAAAGGAGTTTGTAATACATAAGTCATTACTGGTGCAATGCTCCAGCATCCTTTGCCATTTTCATTCATGCGACCGATGTTGTATTTTCCAAGGCACACTGGCCATGAACTAGAGTCCTTGCCCACACGAGCATTGAAATCACCGAGCACATAAATGTAGTCGGATTGTGAAACTGCCTTGATCACGGAGTCTAACTCCTCATAGAACGAATCCTTCACATCATCAGAGGAATCGAGTGTCGGTGCATATGCAGTAATAATGATGGCGAACCCACAAGAGGTTGCCAAGCGCAAGGATAATAGTCTTTCATTTCCTCCTGCTGGAATTCAATCATTCCCAGTAGCGAATTCTTCACTGGAAAGCCCATACCGTGTTGCCCTTTTTCTGCCTGCCCTCTACCCTTCCAAAAAAAGGTGTAACTGATTTCCCTGAGTGACCCTTCCTCAGCGGGGTGAGTCTCCTGCAGGCCAGCAATATCAATGTTAAGACGATTGAGTTCGGCATCAGCCACAGCCGTTTTTCTCACATTGTCAATATTTGTCAAGTCAGTGGAAAATCCTGGACACTTGGTTCTCACGTTCCAGGTTGCAAGCCGTAGCTTAAGGTTTCTATTTTTATTTTTGTTTGTACCTGGTACATTGCCTCTCCATAGCACAAAGCCTGGGCTAAAATATAGAGATCATGTGTTGCCCATGCAGCATGATCCCTCTCTCGGCCTGCCTAGTTCACTCCAGAGGAAAGGTAACACCCCTACATCAGGAACAAGACAAGCTGCAGAAGCTGCCGGATCAGCAAAGCAATGCTCTAACTTTCCGCCTGTCGGAGCTTCGATCCTAGACCAGCTGCCAACCAAGGCTTAGGGTCTGGTCTGCCCTGCCATGACATTTTGTCTTTAGCTTGCATTTCCTCGCACCAGGGTAAGGCTTGTACCCTCCCAATTGCGCTCTTCCGTCCGAAGCCGTTGGCACAATGTGGGGTGTCGAGTTTGGTAAGCGCCACCCAACGTTCGGCGCTAACAGAAAGCAGGTAGTACCGTCTACTGTTATTCGGTAGCACAGTCATATCTGACTAAGACCTGACACAAATATGTTGTCTATATATGTTATGAACAAGAGACAGGACAGGACACAACCTTGTCGTACTCCAGATCTTATGGTGAAGGATTCTGAGTGTCCTCCAGTTGCTCTCACTATGCATTCTCTGTTGTGGTATAAACGTCTACATAGGTTTGTTCTTTTTTAACGTTCTGTGGTATTTGGGAGTTTGGTGATGTTGGTGTTGATTATTGTCCAGTTGTTTAAGGATTCCACATACTTCCGTCTCTGTCTTCATCTGCCTCTCTTGCCTAGTCTATGCTCAAGACTAATTGCTTTATTTCACTTCTCCTGCTGGACAGCACACAGAAGGTTTTATACCCAAGACTAATTGATGTATTCAACTTCTCCTGTTGGATAGCACAAAATAGGTCCTATGCTAAAGATTAATTGCTCTATTACACTTCTCCTGATGACCAGCACACAACAGAGTCTATGCAGCACGTCGCACACATCACGCCCTACCAGAACAACTCTGGGTGATCTGGTAGTTCCCGATAACTGATGTATGTTCATTGCTAGTTCCCGCTAACTGGTGTATGTTCATTGCTAGTTCCCGCTAACTGGTGTATGTTCATTGCTAGTTCCCGCTAACTGATGTATGTTCATTGCTAGTTCCCGCTAACTGGTGTATGTTCATTGCTAGTTCCCGCTATCTGGTGTATGTTCATTGCTAGTTCCCGCTAACTGATGTATGTTCATTGCTATTTCCCGCTATCTGGTGTATGTTCATTGCTAGCTCCCGGTAACTGATGTATGTCCATACCAACCATGAGGGGGCTGCGTGGTCTCGAGATATGGTGTCCGCCTCGAGTGCTGGAGGTCCCAGGTTCAAACCCAGGTGATGACCGTGATTTTTTCTCGTGGACGTCTAGTAATAAAATTTCCCCTGGTCTCTGGGTAGTCATATCGGACGCCCGTGTATATTGCTGCTCACGAAAAAAAATTCCTTGGCAGTTGGAAATCGAAAAAAAGTAGCTTAACGACGCTGCCCGGGCAAAATTTCGAGTTAAAAATCTACCCAAAGTATTTCAGGATCCTCGCCTGTGCAACGGAGATCGTGCACTGAGCTGAGCTTCTCCATACTCATGTTTGAGTTAGGGGGAGAACGGAGCACGTATGGGTTGCACCCGTGTTTCGTGATGTTGATCCATCGACTAAGCTAATTTAGACATACCAACCATGTCTTTAACGTGCTGTGTTCACGTGAAAGCTAGTCAACCACAGCTTCTTCATCCACGAACCACACCCCCACTCCTGTTCTGTCTAACCCAGTGTTTCCCAACGTAGGGCCCACGCCCCACAGGGGGGGGGGGGGGGGGGGCAATTCGATTGTTAAGGGGGGCAATTCGAAAATGGAAGAAATCGACTGGATATAACAAAACGGGGAGACTTGAGACTGAAGTTAACTAATTTGGAACCTGACATAAAATCTCTTTGCAGCAAGCATCAAGCGCAAGGATCTCTTCTTCTTCAGCATTCCGAGCCACTGAGGTTCTTTGCTGCAGATACAAGCCGTCTCCATTCGTCTCTCTGGTTGACCTTCTCTTGCCAGTCGCTGATTCCAAGTGCTTGTAGGTCTGTATGTATATTATCTCTCCATCCACCGTCTTCTTGGTCTACCTCGGGTTCTACGGTCATTTATTTCTTGAGTGTAAGCCAGTTTTATTTCCCTATTATCTTCCATTCTTTCTATATGCCCCAGCCATTGCAGTCTATTAGCCTTCATGATACCAATGATTAGCGGGGACTTAAATCAGATCATAAATGTCTTTGTTGCTTCTTCTTTTCCACTCTCCACTTTGTGTATCCCTAATGGGCCCAAATATGCGTCTTAAGACTTTGTTCTCAAAGGTTTGTAACAAGGCTTCGTCTCCTTTAGTTGTACGCCAGGTTTCAGAGCCATACAATACACCTGGTCTGATCAGTGTTTTGTATATTGTGATCTTGGTGTTAGCGAGATAGCGCATTTGATTTTAGCAGATGTTGTAGTGCATAGTATATCTTATTTCCAGAGTTGATTCTAGCTTGTATTTCTTCCCTTATTATGTTGGAGCAGTTGAAGATTGTACCCAGGTATTTGTATGTTTCCGTTCTTTTAATGGTCATATTATCTATTTGTACGTGGACAGAGTTTTTAGCCGTTCCTTCTCTTGAAATTACCATATATTCTGTCTTATCTTGGTTGATAACCAGCCCCATCTGTTGAGCTTTTTCCTTTAAGGTGAGTCAATATTTCCAATGTCTTTTGTTCATTTTCCCCTATAATATCTATATCATCTGCATAACCAAGCAGTCTTGGATGTTCCTCCAATAGCACATTCCTCCTTTACCTTCCTTACAACTTTCTCTAGAGCCAGATTGAAAAGGAGCGGCGATAGTGCATCACCCTGTTTCAAGCCAGATGTTATTTGGAAAGGGTCTGATTTCCTGCCTTTATATGTTACTATATTATAAGTATCTTCCATGCATAGTCTGGTCATGTTGATTAACTTCCTTGGTATTCCAAATTCCTGCATAGCATTCCATAGACTATTCCTATGGACACTATCATAAGCCTTTTTAAAATCCACAAAAATGTTATGGAGATCTCTTTTATATTCCCAATTTTTCTCGGCTATTTGTCGTAAGATAAATATCTGATCTATTGTTGATCTGTTTTGTCTAAAACCCGCCTGGTAGTCACCTAATATGTCTTCTGAATATGGTTTTAGTCTATTTAGTAATACTGCGGATAGTATCTTATAGCTTGTGGACAGTAGTGATATTCCTCTATAATTTTCACATTGGAACTTGTTCTCCTTTCTTAAAGATAGGTATCAATAATGACTCTTTCCAGTCATAGGGGTAATTCTTCTGTCCTCCAGATTTTTATTATTGGTTCGTATAGTTTTAGACTTTAGATGTAATGCCTTTATAAATTCAGCAGCAATTCTATCAGCACCAGTTGCCTTATTGTTTTTAAATCGTGTTATTACATATAGGATTTCTTCAAGTACAGGTTCTTCAATTTGTGGTTCACACGTTTGAACCTCTTCCTGTGGGAAGGTGTTACTTGGAGCTACTTGGTGCTTTAGTAATTCAACAAAGTATTCTTTCCATGTGTTGCACATTTCCTCATTGGTATTTATCATATTCCCATTGTTGTCTTTTAAACCATATGTGTTGTGTTGGTGCCATCGTTTCATTGACTTCAGGTCTTTAAAACAAAAACTTTCTGGATTAGTTTTTCTGGTGATTAGTTCCATATCTTTGATTATATTGCTCATATATTCTCGCTTCTGCTGCCGAACTATTTTTGTAGCCTCTTTACATTCAGTTCTATATTGCTCTTCATTTTGGATGTTATTGATGTCATTTAACCATAACTGTCTGGCACTCTTTTTACTAATGACTGCTTCTTCAAATTTTTGATTGAACCATCTGTTCTTTCTATGCACCGAGACATTCTTCTGCGATGGTTTGAATTGTATTCTTGATGTTCAACTATGTTTGGTCAACTCTTTCCTCCAACGGGTTTTGTAGAGTTTCAAGTTTACATTTTATTTAATCTGCAAATTTCTCTGTGACTGTAAACTCTTGTAGTTTTTCACTATTATATGTTGGGTTTAACCTCTGTATTTTAGTATCGAAAGCTCTTTCAAGTTTTATGTTAAATTTTGCCCCAACGAGGAAGTGGTCGGTGTGACATGGATCAAGCTAAATTTAAATAATAAATAATTACTAATAATTAAAATAATATTGAAAAATTCTTCATTAAAATTATTGTGTACTTGAATTTTAGTTCTCCATTATATTTTTTGAAAATATACTTACTGTGTGTTTGCACAATAATTTCTTAGTGATTTCTTCCTAAAAACCTATTATTCATGTTTCTTTAAGTGAACATTTCAATCTTTGAATATTAAAAATTATGCATATGTTGAGGGGGGGGGGGGGGGGGGGGAGAGAGCATAAGAATTTTAGAAAGGATTAGGTGGGACATAGCACAAAAAATGTTGGGAAACACTGGTTCATTTTGACGGTTCATATGGCGATGTTCCGAGAAGTCATTGCCGTTTATGACCCAATCTTCTTCCATGTTCAGAACTCTCAGCATGTGGGTATTTATTCCTCTTCTAGACACACGGTGGTCTGAATATTTCCATCATATTTAAGTTAAATTACCTCGCTATCCTTCTCCGGTGTGTTCCATATGGTCCATATCTGACATCCAATTACTGTCTGTGGGAAGATGTATGTTCTCAACATAGTTGCTCTGGTGTATTCGCTGGCGTTGTGTTATAGACTCTTGGAGATGGATGATCATCTGGTACACACGTACTCAGTAAGGTAAAAGAGATGCATGATCATCTGGTACATGCGTACTCAGTATTGGAAAAGAGAAGATGGATGATCGTCTGGTACATATGTACTCAATAAGGGGGAAAAGGTGACAGATGATCATCTGGTACACACGTACTCAGTAAGGGAAAAGATGAACTGGATGAGTATCTGGTACTCACTTACTCAGTAAGGGAACAGAGGTGATGGATGATCATCTAGTACGCAACACCGCTATCCACGCGACAAATAGAGGGACTGACATCGCCAAAAAAACCTGTGATATGTTTCAATGCCAAACACCCGACCTGTAATCCAAGCCCGAACGATACAGAGGGCTAGAGACATCACAATGTAGCTATCATCAGGACCCGAAATTACTTCTGAAATCTAACCACTGATGTCAAGCGTCGGCAACGACAGATGGTGGTGGAAAAGGACGTCTTGCAAGGATCGCTGCTGCGGCTGTATCAAAGACTAGGAGCGGCCCAGGCAATAATAGAACTAGCTCAGAGGAAGAGCTGGCTTCTGCTGGCAACGTACAGGGGGGTAAGTCTGTAAGCGGGGTACACAGAAAACAACATTGCAGCAACGGATCTATTGGGTCAAAGCTAACCAGCGAAGGGGGAGGTGAAGACACAGGCAGTGGTAATGCTGATAGATCAGTGGTTCTCAACCTTTTTTGGCCCGTGCCCCCTTCACCATATTTTCAGAACGCCATTTCCCCCCCCCCCTTCCTATCAAATATTTGGTCCGTGCCCACCTTCACCATATTTTCAGAACGTCACCAGATTGTTTAGTAAGTGTCCATGTCTCAAGGGCGTATGTTGCAATGGGAAAGATGCATGCTCTTAGAAATCTAATTTTTGTATTTCTAATCTGTCCAACTCCATAATTTATTCAGTTGTTTTAGCTATTGAAGAGCAATTGATAGTCGTCATTTAATTTCTTTCATTGTGTCATCATTGCTGGTAATCAATGACCCAAGATATTCCAAATTTTCCACCCCCAATCTTTCCACATTAACATATATTACTTTCTCCATAGCATTTTATCTGTATGCATTATCTTTGTTTTTGCTATGCTTTGATATAAGTTGTGATTGTCACTATTTCTTTGGGTCGAGGTTAATAAGTTGTCTATACCATTATGTGATGTGGGTAGTAATACTGTATCATTGTGGCGATACGCCAGTGGCCCATGTCCTCATGCCTTCTTTGGGTTTGGAAAAACAGTGGGAAACAGCTTTCGGGAATCCTCAGTTCTCTTATTCGCTCAATACCCATGGAAGATAGTTCTCTTGGTTACTTTAACAACACGATCTTCTTAATAGAACGATTAGAAATATGTCTTTTCTTCGGGAAAACCCGATAAGGCACCTTGCACCAAATACGCACTAATGTAACTTCTTTGGCCATCAATGTCCGTTTAAACAACTACCATTTGTAGACTGCCTCATGTCAATTGGACACTTTAAAGAGTGAGACAGATGAAGTGCAGCATCCTACTGGTGGATTTGAAAAGGTAAAAACGGGTTTTATTTAGTCCTGCCAGACCTTGGCCTATACATATATATGGTCTAGACTGGTGAGACGAATTGGCGAAACGGCAGTCACGCCATATTGTGAGTGGGTTGACCGTTGGCCAATCTAGCTAAGCGTTTTGTTCTTGACATCGCCTGGGAACGAATCTGAGCAATATATCTCCCTGGATGATTTCGCTTGTTCTTGGCGGCAGATGGGCGGGTGTTATCTTTCTTCCTACGGCCTGAACGCTGCCTAGTGTTGTCCTTAGTTTAAATATAAACACAACATATATACAGTATGCCGGAAAGGGGGAGGGCTCCGTGGGGACGGATTCCACCCATCTATCTTCTTGAGCCGGAAGAGGGTATCCACTGTGCTATCTTTTTCGTCTTTTAGCCGATGAGGTGGCCATGTGGACTGAATGGTTACTGGTCGATAGGATGATGTCGGGGATATAAATAGACTTCTCTATCTCAATGAGAGAACATGAACTCATCTAGATCTACGTGTTATGTGAGGCACTGCCGGTACATTGCGGCGACAGCTCAGACGAGAGCAGCGGCCGGAAGGAGTAGTATCTTCTTTCCTATTCTTGCTGGGAATGGGGAACGACACTTCTTTCCATACAGACCCACTACTATAATATTAGTTAAGAGGGGAAACACACATAATTACGCACACAACACAACAAGAGCTTTGTGGGAGAAAGAGAGGGTTTGCCTGTGAGAGGGAAGCCGGGAAACGAATGTGCCCAGTAATAATAAAGGCATGGTATGAGAGTGAAGAGTGAATCTGGTATGAAGAAAATTGGTAAGGTACCTAGGTTCAAACGACAAGACCTCGTCAAGCTGAAGGCCTGGTCTAGGAAAGACGCCGCCAATCCAGGACCTCTTGTCAGGTCAGGCTACTTCACGCAAGTCTACTAAAGAGTTATATATCTATTAATATTATATATTTTGTGAATGCAAACTTAGATGCTGAGACCATTAGAAGTCTCCATGTCGGCTGTATCAGAAGTTTAGGCTGGAGGCTCTCACAATTGTTTGTCCTTTCCAGGGTCCTTCTTTTGGAAGTGAATAGAGCTGAAAGTCTCGACAGGGCTTCTACACGGAAAGTTATATTTTAGACGAGTCCTTGTCAAGTTTTGGGCCATACCAGGCCAAGGGTATGATCTCTACGAGATAGAGCCACCGCTGGCCCGAAAGAATGACCATCAGCCTTTCTAACATCTCGCCAGTCATCTCGATACGCTAGGATCGAGTCATTTTGTATTCTGGACTGGACCCCGCCTAAATATCAAACCCACCCATCCTTGTCTGAGACAGTGAAGGATACCTACCCAATTCCCCTTCATGAACTATTCCCATTGTATGAACTTCTACTCAGCATCGTGACCAGGGATCACAGGAAGTTTTCCCACGAACATTATATTGGTTCCACAGAGGCCTGTTGTTAGCACATCGTACCGGGAAGGAAAGAACTGAAGACTTATTCGGTGAGCTGTATGTGGACGGAACGGACATTGACTACAGCTTGGTCTATGATGGAAAGCCATGAGGCTCTGTGCCTTAACTGAACTTTATCCTTGTTTGTTTTTTGTAGAAAACTATCTGTTTTAACTGCCTTGATGTTTTCCTGTGCTGTTCTTTATTAACTTATTAAAATGAAGTTCAGTTGACTCTGACGATCGCCATGTTATCTATGCGTCAGCCAGAAAGACACCTCAGGGAATAGGCCCCGAGGTCGAAAGAGAGAGTGACAGTGAGTCCGGGGAACGGAGGAGGGTTGGCAAGCAAAGACCTATCCCAGCCAGGGCGAAAGAATAGTATTGAAGCATTGTGACAAGGGATTTGGGACCCTCCACGCAGCTTGTTACAATCATCAGCATATCGAATCTCTAGTATTTCATGACCACCGATATTTAGGGCATCATATTGCTCCCTGGTTATCATCTCTGACATTTCTCATTATATTTTCGGCGTACAGGTTAAACAAATAGGGTGACAGCACGCAGCCCTCACGGACTCCTTGCTTGATGTCAAACAAATCTGATGTCTCGCCATCTATTCTAACCGCTGCTTGTTGGTCTGGATACATCATTTTTATGAATTGTACTACATGTGATGGAAAGCCCGTATTCCTCATGATTTTCCAAAGTTTCTGATGTTGTACACAGTCAAACCCCTTTGAATAATCCACAAAACATGAGAATAGGTTTGCATTAAATTCTCTGTACTTCTCTATTATTAAATGCGTGTTGACTAAGTGATCTCTTGTTCCTCTTCCTTGTCTAAATCCAGTTTGAACCACGTTAATCTCTCCTTCCATTTTCTTACAAAGTCTTCCAATTATGATGTTTAGTAGAATTTTACTTGCATGACTGATCAGGGCAACAGTTCTATAGTTGGTGCATAATTTCAGGTTGGCTTATTGTGGTATTGAAATTAAGACAGTTCTCTTCCAATATGTTGGTCATATACTTTATTTCCATATCTTTTTACATAATGCGTGATAGATTTGTATGCGTTCTTCTCCTCCCGCTTTAATTCATTCACCTGGTATATCATCACATCCAGGTGATTTACCATTCTTCAGGTTCTTTATTGCCCATGCAATTTCATCTAATGAGGGTTCAAGTTATGTCTCTGCTGTCATTGGTTCATGCATATCATTCACATATCATATCACAGTGATTAATATCTTACATTTCACTACAGTATTCTTGTCATCTTTCTAGAATTTGTCTAGATTCTGTTAAGGATTTCCCAACTTGTCACAGATAACATTTCATTGGGTTGAACATTTATTTTCAATAACTTCATTTCTTTGAACATTTCGTAGTCTTTTCCATTCTTATGATATTGCTCTATTTTTAATACAACAATATTGTGTATATTGGTTTTTGTCCTTCTTGCGTTTATTCTTATTTCTCGTGTTAAGGATTTATACTTCAGCCTACTGTTATCGTTTCTCCTTTCTTTTTCAGTTCCCATCATTGTTTTATTCATTCTAACGTGCATGGTGTAATCCATGGCTTATGTTACTTAGTCTTGGTCGGAATGAAATCTTTGGCTGCCATTATCAAGATATCTCTAACGTGTACTACCAGTTCATCGGGTGTCATTTCCTCTTGTACAGACATCAAGATTCCAAATCGATTCCGCACTTCTACGTAATATGCATCTGATATTTTTCTGAGATCAAAACGAAGTGGCCTTGGTCCTCGGGTAAGCTTTTAGAGTTTTAATTTCAGATCTGCTTCTAATAACTGATGACCCGTATCACAGTCTGGACTTCGTAGGGTTTTTGCAGATGTTATGCTTGATCTCCATCTTCTTTGTATTACAATATAATCTATCTGATTTTTGGTTATACTGTCCGGGGACTTCCATGTGAAGAGTTTTCTTGGGTGTTGTTTAAAAAGTGTGTTGGCTATCGTTAACTCAATTTATGTGCACAATTCAATTAATTTGTCACTTGCATCATTTCTATTTCGAATCCAAATTTTCCTAAAACATGTCTCTCATTTTTCAACTCTTCATGTACCTACTTTAGCATTAACCTCTCCCATTATTATTGTTAGACGTAATTAGCCATGTCGATATGGGATACGTATGATAACGAATATCTAGAAGATGGATACGCATTAAATGAGAAATAACGCAAGGGGGTCATGGTCCAGATTGGTGCGTCCACTTGTGAGTGAAATGAAGCTCAAGGCGTCGAAACATTCGGCGTGAGAAAACGGGCGGGGGAGGTGGGGAGAGTGACTGCATATGGTAAGGGGAAACCTCCTGTGGTTCCTGATCCTAGGCTCCACTCAACAAACAGAATATCCATTCAGACCACAGAGATGGGTTTTATAAACAAATGTTTTTAACAGCCTTGCAATGCCCACATGAGTAATGTAAATACGTTGGAAGAGAATATTACACAAAGACAACTTACACAAATATGAGAAAGGGTCGACATATTTTGTGAAATGATGACAAGAGAAAGCTTGGACACATTGTGTCATTCGGATGGAGATTTAGAGGAAGACAGCTAAATGGTATTCTGGTCATCCGTGTGTCACGGCATGGAAGGAGAGATAGCGGAATACAGCTAGAGTATATTCTGGGCATTTATGTGTCAATGCACGGAAGGAAAGATAGCGGGAGACAGCTAGATGACTGTTTTGGACAACCGTGTCACGGCACGGAAGGGGGGATATAGGAAGAGTCCCAGAGGGTATTCTCGACATCCTTGTGTCACGGCACGGAAGGAGAGACAGAGGAAGACAACTAGATGGTAACCTGGACATCCTTGTGTCACGGCGCGGAAAGCTGTCAGCTGGTGTACTGGTACATGTTGTTGGAGGTCGGATATGTGGAGGAATATGGCCGACCACGCCAGTCGTCAAGACAGTTGATGATGATGATGATGCACAATTTATTCATAAATATTTTAAGGCAGACATTGTATTTATTTGTCTTTATCTGAGACATGCTGTAACGGAGTGTCTGAAATGTCTGATCGTGTCTTGTTTCTTGTCCTTCCCATTACAAAGCCATAGAACAACGTAACAATGTAGCTAATTAAACAGAAATGTTATTTTCTGTGAGCACGTTCTCTCGTCACATGACATATTACAACAGACAAACTATCCAGCTCTGGAGCTTTCCCATAGTTCCTCTTCTTCCGTGTTTTATTTAAATTAGGTGTGTCATCATTAAATCATTTGTGGATCTCATTTGACCACATCTATATCATATACACTTTGGCAATTATAGTTAGTCCGTCCTTTAGTTGACATACAGTTAGTGCGTGCAAGAACACTATAGAGGTATTTCCCTTGTTACTGATGTAATGCTTTGTTATTGTGATTTTAGTTTACTTATGCAGCTATTTAGACTAATTTTTACATTCAAATAAATGGCATTTCATACACAAAATATATCTTTTCATAAAACATACTGACACACAATACATGTTTGTACTCAGAAGCATGAAAGAAGACAACGTATCTTCAATTCCTATACATGAATGTGATGTCTTCTATTTGCTATAATTCCTATACATGAATGTGATGTCTTCTATTTGCTATAATTCCTATACATGAATGTGATGTCTTCTATTTGCAGACTGACAGAAAATGAATCGCGGTTTTCTCTGTGGTGTGCTGTTTGTCGTTGTCTCTGTGACAACAAGAAGTCAAGGTCAGTTGGAGTGTGCAGTTGCTCTAGGCTTAAAGTGTTTTATGTATATGTTACAAACAATTAATATGTTTATCAGCGGTTAGTCTAATTTCTAGATGTGCCACATGGTCAGTGGGTAACTCTACCTGGATATCCATGATGATCATTATCACCATTAGCAGCCTGTGCCCTGCCAAGCGGCGTAGGAGCTCATCCATATCCACAGATCTCGTTCCTTGGTGTTCTGGATCAATTTCACTGGTGATATTTCCCCATTTCCCCGCCCCTTTCCATACAGCATTATTTCTCTAGGACTGCCCTGTTATTTTACCGCTGATCTCTCTAGTCGTCCCTGTGCTTTAAATGCCTCCCTTCTCATCACATGACAAAGAATGATGTTTGTCGCTTTCTTGTATTTGTATACAGTGTTTGTAAAGTATCAGTACACTTTGTATGTAGTTAAAAAAAAAATATATGCTCCACGATTCATATGCAGCGAATGATTGCTATAGTAATTCTCTTCGCTTCAAACAGAATGTTGTTGTCTGACGAAGACATAATGTTTTAAATGTGTTCTACATACAAAGTGCAGTGAGACTTTACAAACATCTGGTAGTATACAAAACATATAGTAGATGAAACATATAGAAAGTAAAACATAGTAGATAAAACGTGTGTGGATGCAACACACATTAGATGAAACATTTAGTGGATGAAACATTTGTAGTTGGCAAGTACACGACTCATGATAATGTGAGAAGCAAGGGGCGCGATTCCAGTTACTGTATAAATATGAAGACGAGGGTATCATTGCCCTGCACTGATAAAGAAATCCTACACACCATTAAACAAGAGCGAGAACTGCAGAAAGCTGAAATTGAACTTTTCCAAAACAAACCAACAGAGGCCATACAAGAAACCACAGATAAACCGCAAGATGAAAACCAAGAGACCGAGCCCGAACCGCAAGCTAAAGCCAACAGCCCAACCGCAACGCCCAAGAGGGAACCACTATACCGTCGGATCTCGGAAGGAGGCACAGAATATCCATTTAGCTGGGAGGAACTCCAGCGGGAGGAATTCAGAAGGCGCTGGGAAGAAAAAGAAATGAAGAAGCCCAAGAAACTACGGGGGAAACCGATGGGATACCCAATCTTACACTACGACTGTGAGAACGACTTCGATTACTATATAGATGACGGTAACATCGTCCCATCGCCGACCACGGAGGAAGAAAACTTCAGGCAGCAGATACTCAAACGCGACAGTGAAAACAGGCGCAAGGAGAAAAATGAAAACGTCGACAAGCTCCTACAGAAAATACACAAAGATGGAAACAAAAAGACCAAAGAAAACGTCATTATAAGGACTGCACCCACCCAAGCCAGACGGGACAGGAGCCTACACCAACAAAGGAAATCACAACAGGAGACGGGCACAAATGATAGCCGCCAATCAACCCCCCAGCTGACGTCACAGACACAACCAACATACCCAGTCCAAGATAGGACTCACTCGTAAGAGCGCACAATACAAGAATTAGGGTGAATCAACCCATAACAACCACAGACCTCAACAATAACCACAGCTGAGGAAGCAGAGTTGAACGAGGCCGAATTTGGAATTTTTGTTTTGAAAACTGAAATTGGAATTGAAATGATTACCCTTGGTGTTAATGCCTGTGAACTGATTGTGTATGATCCAGGTCAGTGATTGGTGTTTAGTGGAGGCTGTACACTGCTGCATCGGTGTGTAAGTCTAGATAATTTAAGTTGCTAGGACAGCATGTAGTATTCTGCCATTTAAATGTATAGTTTTGTAAAGCTAGGAAAGTACAACAGTAACGAAGTGTGGGGCGATTGCCTATCTAACCAGTTCTTTTATAATATAGCTCATCTTAGTCTGCTGCCTGGTTGACGCGAGTACATTCCGACATTGGTGATTACTAGTAGCAACATACAAAGCGAAACAATTAGGACAAATATGGCTGCTGGCCGAGTGGCCATGATTCTGAAGAAATTCCAGGCAGCATATTACCCATTTGAAAATGTGTCCATTTGATGAAATGATTATTGGGTTGGCAGGGCAGATTTCAGCACAAACAATACAATGCAACAAAGCCTCACAAGTACCACATCAAAACATTTGGCCTTTGTGATTCTGCGACTGGCTATGTAGTGAATTTAAAAATTTACTATGGAAGAAACACCGAATACAATCCGGAGTTAGATCCCACATCTGCTCATGCAGTGAAAGTGTTTGCCACACTACTGAATGTTCTCGGACCTGGTCATCACATCTTTGCTGACAGATTCTACACTTCGAAAGCTCTGATTGACTATCTGCATTCCAACAATTTCAATTATACAGGCACACTGAATGTCAACAGAGTAGGCTTTCCTCCAGAGTTTGCGACTTCAGCATCAAGGGATATAGTTATAGATATTTTGGATATTTGTTAGGAATAATTCTGTTCCTAAAGTTGGACAAGTGGTGTTTATGTAATAATTCAGTAAATTAAACAGGATTAGCTGCAGAGGAGTACACTAAACCCCTTGGTGAGTGCAATGATTAAATAATTTTTATCTATTTAATTTCAAATGATGTTACAAAATATATTATTATGGTTATTATATTTCTAAACTACAGCAATAGAAACAATACTAACATGTTCCTTATGCAATCCCCTTTACTTTCATATATAATAAAATATATCTGCTACAATTTTAACCATTTTCATAATATTATTGTGACAGACCCCAACTTCAAGATTTCGGCTGTAATTTTTTGTCATTTTTGTGTGAAAAAGACATTGTTCAGAATATGCACCAAAACTTCCTTTTGGGTGATTTTAATGAGCAATATTGTTTATATTATTGAAGACAAGTTGTGTTTGTTTGATTATTCAGTAAATTAAACATGATTAGCAGTAGAGCAGTCTAGAATACACATTATAAGTGCAATGTTTACATTATTTTTACCTCTTTTTGTCACATTATTTTAACATTTATATTATTATTTTAATTATATTTACAACCTATAGCAATAAATCCATTACCAACATATATCTTGTGCAATCCCCTTTATTTTGATATATACAACAACATTTCTGCTACAATTTTAACCATTTTCATTACATTATTGTGACAGACCCCAACTTCAAGATTTCGGCCATTATTTTTTGTCATTCTTTGTGAAAAAGACATGGTTCAGAATATGCACCAAAACTTCCTTTTGGGTGATTTTAATGAGCAATACTGTTTATATTCTTGAAGACAAGTGGTGTTTGTTTGATTATTCAGTGAATTAAACATGATTAGCAGTATAGGAGTGTAGAAAAGACCTTATAAGTGCAATTTTTTAAAATAATTTTTACCTCTTTAATTTCAGTTTTTATTATTAAACCGGTCATTATTGTCCTAATATTTGTAACCTATCAATTTATTATTAACACTGTCATGTTCCTTGTAAAATCCACTTTAATTTTATATGTAATACAACATGTCTGCTACAATTTTAACCATTTTAAAAGCATTATTTTGACACACCCCTACTTCAAATTTTCTGCGTTGAATTTCTGTTTGGTCAGGACTGCTTTTTTGTTTGGCAGGCAATCTGTTAAGAATGTTGGATGTTCCCTCGGGAGACTCGGGTTGGGATCCTCGGCAGTGTGTGATTTTTTTTTATTTTTTTTATTTTTGGTCGATGTCAAATAGACTATACTAAAGCTGCACAGTTCGCGGCGACTGCACTAACCAGGCGACCTTAACTCTACGGGCTCAAGATATCCCCCACCCACCGTCCTAGACCGCAAGGTACTATAGGCGGTAGTTGGCAGTTCTTTGACAGTATTAGGGGCGGCAGCGTGTTTACGAGGAGACCGTGATTGAAATGATAAACTATTCAGTGACAAGTGAAATAGAGCGGCTCTAATCATGAATAGGTCATCTGTGTTATTATATCCAGAGGAGATAGTTCATGGGTGATGTCTGACCACCAACAGGAGATAGTTCATGGGTGATGTCTGACCACCAACAGAGATAGTTCATGGGTGATGTCTGACCACCAACAGGAGATAGTTCATGGGTGATGTCTGACCACCAACAGGAGATAGTTCATGGGTGATGTCTGACCACCAACAGGAGATAGTTCATGGGTGATGTCTGACCACCAACAGGAGATAGTTCATGGGTGATGTCTGACCACCAACAGGAGATAGTTCATGGGTGATGTCTGACCACCAACAGGAGATAGTTCATGGGTGATGTCTTACCACCAACAGGAGATAGTTCTTGGTCATTTCTAACCAACAGTAGGAAAATATATCCCAGAGGAAATAATTCATGGGTGATTTCTGACCACCACTTGAGGCAACAACATATCAAAAAGTTAGCGTTTGTTATCGGGATATAAGCTTGGTATGAATATCAGATGAAACATAAAATAGAGGAATATGTGTAGGGGAAGCATATAGTAGATGAAATATACAATATATGAAACATGTTGTAGGTGAATAACTTATTAGAAGAAACATACAGTAGACAAAATCTATAATAGATTAATCATAAAGGAGATTAAACGCAGAGTAAATAAAAGAGACATTAGATGCAAAACATAGTTGATTCACCATGACTCATATAGAAGATGCACCATGACACACATTGTAGATTCACAATATAATAAGTAGGTGAACAACACATTGCTTTCAACAAAAGTGTTCAAATGCTTTACAAGAAAATATAATGGGTACATGAGAGTTCGAAATGGTATAATAGTTAGATACCTTTCATATTAAATATAGATTATTCACAAAATACGTTATTCACATGCTGTGACACGATAAACCACAATATACGATAATCACTGCTATGATTCTATAACCCACATTGCACAATATTAACATGATGAGATAGCACAAATCACACACAAATCTTATGTCTAAAGGTGAAAGAATCGCCTTTTTGGCAACGCCAACAACCATCTCCCCGGGAGTGACGCCAGAGTTGATAGTCCGGTGTGGCCTAGAGGTGAGCTTGTTCAGTATCTTCCATTACTTCTGCCAGGAATAACAACCACAATTTGACATGTGTGACATAAGTACACAGCCAAATTGGCTACACAGTCTGGCTCACGGTGGGCCATTTACCTGGCACGTTCTAGGGGGCTGTGGCAGGCATTAGTGTCTACCTGTGTGTCACTAACGTTCAGACACTTCCACGGATATGTTGTCTTGGACATGGTGGAGTCCCAGCCACGGACAAGTTTGTCCTGGACATGGTGGAATCCTAGCCAGTGACATGTTGTCCTGGACATGGTGGAATCCCAGCTAATGAGAGAACAACCAACTTGGCCGATTATAGAGTGTTGTATTTATTTATTTTGTTTGTGTGTAGTAAAGGACATTAACGCTTTTAAATGGTCACATTTCCATAGGCATGTCATCAGTGAGAGAGTGAGAGAGTGGAGAAGGGTGAGAGAGAATAGAGGTCGGGCAGATATATATATATATATCTATATATGTACAAGGGGCTTCTCATAAGTCTTTAGCTTGTTGGCCATGAAGGAGTAAGCGGAGAAAATTGAAATGTGGCACACGTATAGCCCATTCATATTGTAACGGATTTCTCAGTTACGAATTTGCATCCTCAACTGGTTTTCCCTATATGGTGCATGGCACAACACACCCTGTGGACCAGATCTGCACATCCAACTGTTTGTTAGAACAACGGAGAAATTAGACGCCAGGACTGTGATAAAATTCTTGATGTTGCAGGGAAAAAGCATCTACAGAAATACGCAGAAATGGCAGAAATGCATAAATTCAGGTGGTTGTTACATTGAGAAGGAATAAGCATTGTGCCAAATTTCAACTTGCTCCTCCTTCATGGTCAGTCTAAAGATTTATGAGAAGCCCCATGTGTGTGTGTGTGTGTGTGTGTGTGTGTGTGTGTGTGTCTGTGTGAATATCAGTCTCTGCTCTCTCCTGTTGTCCAGTATAACATATACAATGGCAAGAAAAAAAAAGAGAACAGAACAGTCACAACAGAAATAAGATTCCTTAGAAGAAAACTCAATGTATCAAGATGATAGAAAATCAGAAATGTTTTTTCTGTGGTGGATGTGCTATTTATCGTATCCGTTTTCGGAATGTTTTTCACAAGAAACCACAGAAGGCAGGTGGAATCTTGAAGGCAGCCGGTATATTATTGGTTATGTTCTAAAGTGTCTCGACGGTAGGCAGACGATCGCTTTAACGAGACATTGACTACGGTCTCCGGCCAGTATGGTCACTGCCAGGAAGGAAAGCATCGGCAAACTACCTTCTTTAATGGTGACAAGTTTATGATGATTCGTCAAATCAAAGAATGTCACAAGAAAAGGACAGCAACACTTCCATTAGCAACATGGAATGTTCTTACTTTAAAAAAAATTGGATAACGTCAAACAAGAAATGGAAAGTCTTCTTAGAAATTAATTGATAATAATTCTAACCCTAGTTGTACACTGTGTGAAAAAACGTTGATGTCCAATATAACACACGAATCTAGATCTCTAGGGCCCTCAAATTGTCGTGAACGTTTATGTACAATATATCACATGTATTTAGGTCTCTAGGGCCCTCAAATTGACGTGAAAGTTGATGTCCAATATAACACTGTGCGTCTGTTTCTGCTTCTTCGGTAGTTCGGCATTAGATGTCTTCATGTTGTGTCTTCGTGTGCAAACAAGTGTGTAGATTTGCCGCTTCGTGTTCTTCGCTCGTATCTATATGGGTCATCGCTCTGTGTCATGTCTGCCTCCAAGTGGCTTTGTATTCTGCGTGTGTATTTGTGTGTGTATAATTATTAGTGAATGAGATGATCGTTGTACTTAAATGGTGCATTCTTATCCGCAGGATGACGGAAATAACGGTGTTATCCGTGTGAATAGCATCATCATCAGAACAGGTGAGATACAGACTCACTAATGTATAATGTCGCCATAAGTAAAATAAAGATATAGCTCGATGTGTGTAGTGTCACAGATGAGATAAAGGCACCCATAGCATTTCGTAAAAAACCAGCGCAACGCGGTCTGGTGCCATTAGCCAGCCAAAAACACGTGGCAGATCGTCTAGCATCCCCCAACCCACAACTTGCTAATGAGAACATAACTGTTAGCCAGATATGTGTTTAGCGTTATAGATGTCGGACATAGAGCACAACTGTTAGCCAGACATGTATTTAGCGTTATAGATGTCGGCACATAGAACATAACTGTTAGCCAGATATGTGTTAGCGTTATAGATGTCGGACATAGAACATACTGTTAGCCAGATATGTGTTTAGCGTTTAAGATGTCGGACATAGAACATAACATGTTAGCCAGACATGTGTTTAGCGTTATAGATGTCGGACATAGAACATAACTGTTAGCCAGACATGTGTTTAGCGTTATAGATGTCGGACATAGAACATAACATGTTAGCCAGACATGTGTTTAGCGTTATAGATGTCGGACATAGAACATAACTGTTAGCCAGACATGTGTTTAGCGTTATAGATGTCGGACATAGAACATAACTGTTAGCCAGACATGTGTTTAGCGTTATAGATGTCGGACATAGAACATAACTGTTAGCCAGACATGTGTTTTAGCGTTATAGATGTCGGACATAGAACATAACGTTAGCCAGATCATGTGTTTAGCGTTATAGATGTAGGACATAGAACATAACTGTTAGCCAGACATGTGTTTTATCGTTATAGATGTCGGACATAGAACATAACAGTTAGCCAGACATGTTTTTAGCGTTATAGATGTCGGACATAGAACATAACTGTTAGCCAGACATGTGTTTAGCGTTAATAGATGTCGGACATAGAACATAACTGTTAGCCAGACATGTGTTTAGCGTTATAGATGTCGCACACAGAACATACCAGTTAGCCAGACATGTGTTTAGCGTTATAGATGTCGGACATAGAACATAACAGTTAGCCAGATATGTGTTTAGCGTTATAGATGTCGGACATAGAACATAACTGTTAGCCAGACATGTGTTTAGCGTTAAAGATGTCGGACATAGAACATAACTGTTAGCCAGACATGTGTTTAGAGTTATAGATGTCGCACACAGAACATAACAGTTAGCCAGACATGTGTTTAGCGTTATAGATGTCGGACATAGAACATAACTGTTAGCCAGACATGTGTTTAGCGTTATAGATGTCGGACATAGAACATAACAGTTAGCCAGATATGTGTTTAGCGTTATAGATGTCGGACATAGAACATAACTGTTAGCCAGACATGTGTTTAGCGTTATAGATGTCGGACATAGAACATAACTGTTAGCCAGACATGTGTTTAGCGTTATAGATGTCGGACATAGAACATAACAGTTAGCCAGACATGTGTTTAGCGTTATAGATGTCGGACATAGAACATAACTGTTAGCCAGACATGTGTTTAGCGTTATAGATGTCGGACATAGAACATAACTGTTAGCCAGACATGTGTTTAGCGTTATAGATGTCGCACTCAGAACATAACAGTTAGCCAGACATGTGTTTAGCGTTATAGATGTCGGAACATCAGAACATAACTGTTAGCCAGACATGTGTTTAGCGTTATAGATGTCGGACATAGAACATAACATGTTAGCCAGACATGTGTTTAGCCGTTATAGATGTCGGACATAGAACATAACTAGTTAGCCAGACATGTGTTTAGCGTTATAGATGTCGGCACATAGAACATAACAGTTAGCCAGACATGTGTTTAGCGTTATAGATGTCGGACATAGAACATAACTATTAGCCAGACATGTGTTTAGCGTTATAGATGTCGCACACAGAACATAACAGTTAGCCAGACATTTGTTTAGCGTTATAGATGTCGCACACAGAACATAACTGTTAGCCAGACATGTGTTTAGCGTTATAGATGTCGGACATAGAACATAAACTGTTAGCCAGACATGTGTTTAGCGTTATAGATGTCGGGCATAGAACATAACTGTTAGCCAGACATGTGTTTAGCGTTATAGATGTTTGGACATAGAACATAACTGTTAGCCAGACATGTGTTTAGCGTTATAGATGTCGGACACAGAACATAACTGTTAGCCAGACATGTGTTTAGCGTTATAGATGTCAGACATAGAACAATAACTGTTAGCCAGACATGTGTTTAGCGTTATAGATGTGGACCAGAACATAACTGTTAGCCAGACATGTGTTTAGCGTTATAGAGTATCGGACATAGAGCATAATTTGCCAGAATGTTTTTAGCGTATAGATGTGGGCATAAAATAACTGTTAGCCAGACATGTTTAGCGTTAAAGATGTGGACATAGAACATAACTGTTAGCCAGACATTTTTAGCTATAGATGTCGCACTAAAAATTTTGCCAAATGTTTAGCTTATAGATGTCGAAACATAACTGTTACCAGACATGTTTTACGTTATAGATGTGACATAAATAACGTTTGCCAGATATGTTTTAGCTTTAAATGTACACGAACATAACAGTTAGCCCTGACATTTTTAGCGTTATAGATGTGGACATAGAACATAACTATTAGCCAGACATGTGTTTAGCGTTATAGATGTCGACAGAAATAACATTAGCCAGACTTTGTTTACTAAATGTGCCAAGAACATTTTTTAGCCGATGTGTTTGCAATTTAAAGAACATTTTAGCCCGATGTGTTTAGCGTTATAGATGTGGGCATAGAACATAACTGTTAGCCCGAATGTGTTTTGGATAGATGTTTGGACATGAATAACGTTACCAGATGGTTTAGGATAGATTGGGCACAGAACATAACTGTTCCCGAAAGTGTTTCGTTATAGATGTCAGACATAGAAAATAACTGTTAGCCAGACATGTGTTTAGCTTTATAGATTTTGGACATAGAACATAACTGTTAGCCAGACATGTGTTTAGCGTTATAGTGTACATAGAACATAACAGTTAGCCAGCATTTTTTTAGCGGATAGATGTGGACATAGAACATAACTGTTAGCCAGACATGTGTTTAGCGTTAAAGATGTCGACATAGAACATAACTGTTAGCCAACATGTGTTTAGCGTTTTAGATGTCGCACTCAGAACTAACATTAGCCAGACATGTGTTTAGCGTTATAGATGTCGGACATAGAACATAACTGTTAGCCAGACATGTGTTTATCGTTATAGATGTCGGACATAGAACATAACAGTTAGCCAGATATTGTTTAGCGTTTAGATGTCGGACATAGAAAAATACTGTTAGCCAGACATGTGTTTAGCGTTATAGATGTCGGGCACATAGAACATAACATGTTAGCCAGACATGTTTTAGCGTTATAGATGTCGGAACATAGACATAACTGTTAGCCAGACATGTGTTTAGCGTTATAGATGTCGGACATAGAACATAACTGTTAGCCAGACATGTGTTTAGCGTTATAGATGTCGGACATAGAACATAACTGTTAGCCAGACATGTGTTTAGCGTTATAGATGTCGGACATAGAACATAACTGTTAGCCAGACATGTGTTTAGCGTTATAGATGTCGGACATAGAACATAACTGTTAGCCAGACATGTGTTTAGCGTTATAGATGTCGACATAGAACATAACTGTTAGCCAGACATGTGTTTAGCGTTATAGATGTCGGACATAGAACATAACTGTTAGCCAGACATGTGTTTAGCGTTATAGATGTTTTACATAGAACATAACTGTTAGCCAGACATGTGTTTAGCGTTATAGATGTTTTACATAGAACATAACTGTTAGCCAGACATGTGTTTAGCGTTATAGATGTTTACATAGAACATAACTGTTAGCCAGACATGTGTTTAGCGTTATAGATGTCGGACATAGAACATAACTGTTAGCCAGACATGTGTTTAGCGTTATAGATGTCTGACATAGAACATAACTGTTAGCCAGACATGTGTTTAGCGTTATAGATGTTTTACATAGAACATAACAGTTAGCCAGACATGTGTTTAGCGTTATAGATGTTTTACATAGAACATAACTGTTAGCCAGACATGTGTTTAGCGTTATAGATGTTCGGACATAGAACATAACTGTTAGCCAGACATGTGTTTAGCGTTATAGATGTTTTACATAGAACATAACTGTTAGCCAGACATGTGTTTAGCGTTATAGATGTCGGACATAGAACATAACTGTTAGCCAGACATGTGTTTAGCGTTATAGATGTTTTACATAGAACATAACTGTTAGCCAGACATGTGTTTAGCGTTATAGATGTTTTACATAGAACATAACTGTTAGCCAGACATGTGTTTAGCGTTATAGATGTCGGACAAGAACATAACGTTAGCCCGACATGTGTTTAGCGTTATAGATGTCGGACAAGAACATAACTGTTAGCCAGACATGTGTTTAGCGTTATAGATGTCGGACCAGAACATAACAGTTAGCCAGACATTGTTTACCCTTATAGATGTCGGACATAGAACATAACTGTTAGCCAGACATGTGTTTAGCGTTATAGATGTCGCACACAGAAATAACGTTAGCCAGACATGTGTTTAGCGTTATAGATGTCGGACATAGAACATAACTTTAGCCAGACATGTGTTTAGCGTTATAGATGTCGGACAAGAACATAACGTTAGCCAGACATGTGTTTAGCGTTATAGATGTCGGACAAGAACATAACTGTTAGCCAGACATGTGTTTAGCGTTATAGATGTCGGCATAGAACATAACTGTTAGCCAGACATGTGTTTAGCGTTATAGATGTCGGACATAACATAACTGTTAGCCAGACATGTGTTTAGCTTTATAGATGTCGGACATAGAACATAACTTTTAGCCAGACATGTGTTTAGCGTTATAGATGTCGGACATAGAACATAACTGTTAGCCAGACATGTGTTTAGCGTTATAGATGTCGGACATAGAACATAACTGTTACCCAGACATGTGTTTAGCTTTATAGATGTCGGACACAGAACATAACTGTTAGCCAGACATGTGTTTAGCGTTATAGATGTCGGACACAGAACATAACTGTTAGCCAGACATGTGTTTAGCTTTATAGATGTCGGACATAGAACATAACTGTTAGCCAGACATGTGTTTAGCGTTATAGATGTCGGACATAGAACATAACTGTTACCCAGACATGTGTTTAGCTTTATAGATGTCGGACACAGAACATAACTGTTAGCCAGACATGTGTTTAGCGTTATAGATGTCGGACACAGAACATAACTGTTAGCCAGACATGTGTTTAGCTTTATAGATGTCGCACACAGAACATAACTGTTAGCCAGACATGTATTTAGCTTTATAGATGTCGCACACAGAACATAACAGTTAGCCAGACATGTGTTTAGCGTTATAGATGTCGGACATAGAACATAACTGTTAGCCAGACATGTGTTTAGCATTACAGATGTCGGACATAGAACATAACTGTTAGCCAGACATTTTTTTTTGCATTATAGATGTTTTACATAGGGCACAACTGGTAGGCGGACATTCGTTTAGCATAACAGATGTCGGACAGAGAAAATGAACCAAAGTTAAAAGGGCAGGTCGTAATCTTTGCATAATCTTGATCACATAGACACGGAGACTGGTCAAGAGTGTTGTCGGACTCTGTCATTCCCGACACGAGCGCAGATATTTTCCCAAGGAGACCCCTAGAGGTCATTACTGGAGCTAAGGAGTTCGTGCTTTGTGCGATGCTCTCTATGGACTGCTGTGTGTTCCGTGGACAGAGACCGAGCAACATGGGGGTAATACCTGGAGAAATCAAGTCGACCTGTGAACTTTAACCTTTATATTACCGAAGTTGAGATAAAAAAAACACACACACACACACTCACACACACACACACACACACACATACACACACACATACACACACATATAAACGACATGACGTTTTACTGTGTCAGGTAGTGGCAAAAATTTACATGCTGACATATACAGTCGCAAGGAACAACTCATCGCGTGACATTTACATGCTGACATATACAGTCCCAAGTAACAACTCATCGCCTGACATTTACATGCTTACATATACAGTCCCAAGGAACAACTCATCGCGTGACATTTACATGCTGACATATACAGTCCCAAGGAACAACTCATCGCCTGACATTTACACGCTGACATATACAGCCCCAAGTAACAACTCATCGCCTGACATTTACATGCTGTCATATACACTCACAAGGAACAACTCATCGTGTAACATTTACATGCTGACATATTCACTCACAAGGAACAACTCATCGTGTAACATTTACATGCTGACATATACAGTCCCAAGGAACAACTCATCGTGTAACATTTACATGCTGACATATTCACTCACAAGGAACAACTCATCGTGTAACATTTACATGCTGACATATACACTCAAAAGGAACAACTCGTCGCGTGACATTTACATGCTGACATATACAGTCCCAAGGAACAACTCATCGTGTGACATTTACATGCTGACATATACACTCACAAGGAACAACTTATCGCGTGACATTTACATGCTGACATATACAGTCCCAAGGAACAACTCATCGTGTGACATTTACATGCTGACATATACACTCACAAGGAACAACTCATCGTGTAACATTTACATGCTGACATATACAGTCCCAAGGAACAACTCATCGCGTGACATTTACATGCTGACATATGCAGTCCCAAGGAACAACTCATCGCGTGACATTTACATGCTGACATATACAGTCTCAAGGAACAACTCTTCGCGTGGCATTTACATGCTGACATATGCAGTCCCAAGGAACAACTCATCGCGTGACATTTACATGCTGACATATACAGTCCCAAGGAACAACTCATCGCGTGACATTTACATGCTGACATATACACTCACAAGGAACAACTCATCGTGTAACATTTACATGCTGACATATACAGTCGCAAGGAACAACTCATCGCGTGACATTTACATGCTGACATATACAGTCCCAAGGAACAACTCATCGCGTGACATTTACATGCTGACATATACAGTCCCAAGGAACAACTCATCGCGTGGCATGTACATGCTGACATATGCAGTCCCAAGGAACAACTCATCGCGTGACATTTACATGCTGACATATACAGTCCCAAGGAACAACTCATCGCGTGACATTTACATGCTGACATATGCAGTCCCAAGGAACAACTCATCGCGTGGCATTTACATGCTGACATATGCAGTCCCAAGGAACAACTCATCGCGTGACATTTACATGCTGACATATGCAGTCCCAAGGAACAACTCATCGCGTGACATTTACATGCTGACATATACAGTCCCAAGGAACAACTCATCGCGTGACATTTACATGCTGACATATGCAGTCCCAAGGAACAACTCATCGTGTGACATTTACATGCTGACATATGCAGTCCCAAGGAACAACTCATCGCGTGGCATTTACATGCTGACATATGCAGTCCCAAGGAACAACTCATCGTGTGACATTTACATGCTGACATATGCAGTCCCAAGGAACAACTCATCGCGTGGCATTTACGTGCTGACGTATACAGTCCCAAGTAACAACTCATCGCGTGCCCACGGCTGTCCTATTAGACTCTTCAGGTCTCCAGACGCCAAGAATCCTACATGAACACACATATATCACACAAAATGAGAAAAACACCAGTCACCTCATCCCAACTTGTAATCCAAAGCCCATATTGATGAACCATTATTCCTACAGGTCATAGAAACATCAACCTGGTGATTTGTTCACCTGCTTTAGAGACAGCTGATCCATGTGTCTGGATCCGACATTATTTAAGGGCTTACTGTGTATTTCACTGCTCACGACAACTCTGTAACTGTTCCATACAAAATGTAACGTCTCTCCTAGGGTATACAGGGACACGCTTCAATTCCAGAATATGTGTGCTATATGGCAACCAAAGATTGCATGTGATAACACGAAGATTATTATATGCAATACGCCGTTGTCGGTAAATGTTCTAAAATATAAACCTTGCGTGTTACATAAGCTTTTGTATATGGCTGTGAATCTTGGACTGTTAGTACACAAGCAAGTAATAGCTACAGAGATGTGGATTTGTAGAAGAATGCTCAACATTCCTTGGACTGACAAAATGTTTACTCTCATTTTTTGAAAGAATGTAAAACACACAACTTCTCTCATGCAGCAGAAAGTGGCAGTCATTAGATGTGGGCCACATTAGGAGAAGGCTAAAACTGGAACATCTTGTGACAACTGAAAAGATTTTGGAAAGAGAGGTAGAAGAAGTGAGTCATATAACACTATTCCAATATTCTTGCATATAAGAAGGGAGAGATAGGGAACAATCAGCCCAGGATCTACAGGCGACAGTAGACAAAGTGATTGACTGGTGCACTGACATGAGTGCTGTCATCCACCCTGAAAAGGCGGCTGTTTTGTGGTGCTCTCTGGACAACAGGATTGTGACAGCTGATGTCCCAAGCCTCACGATAGATGGTAGAAGCGTCAACAGAGAGAACAAACTGAAGTATCTGGAGATCACATTTGACAGGAGCCTGTCCTTCAAGGACCACATGGAGACGGTTGTGACAAGATCTCAAAAGGAACTCAATGCACTTAAAACTATGGCTGCAATGGACACAGAGCAGATATTGCTTTTCAAACTATACCAGCACTTGGTCCTCTCAGTAATTGATTATGGACTTGAACTGCTCACTGTCTCAAAGAGTCAGCAGATGAAGCTAGAGCGCCTACAGACCGAAGCTATGCGGGTCATTCTGTGATGCACCAGAGAAATCACAGTAGAGTGTATGCGTTATATCCTTGGTCTGCCGACTGTTGCTGGTAGGCTCAAGGTGATGCAGGCGAAGACATTACCTCAGAGTAGCTGCAGACACATATCACCCTTTGCATGAGGCGCTGGAAGCAAGTTAAGAGGTCAGCGACTGATAAGAGGGAAATCATGGATGGCTCAGGCAGAGGATACGATCAGACAGTTGTGCCCCTTGGAGAACATTAGGCGTGGAGAGGAGTGGGTCAGAGTGCCAGCGCAGCAGTCAGAATTGTGCAGAGTTATAATCACATTGAGCCGGAGTGCAGAGAGTGGCCAGCAGAAGTGGAAATCCAGCAACTAATTCAGGATAATGCTCGCCCGGGTGATGTGATTATATACACAGATGGTTCGGTGTTGAGTGGCAGGAGGAGTGCCTAGGGGTTCTTACAAAAGGCTAATGGTCGATTTTTGGTGCAGGAGAGCCTGGCATATAATACCGTAACATCTAGCCTAAGTATGGAGGTGAAGGCGGTCAGTGCAGCTTTCCGCTGGATGGAGAACACGATAAATACACACATTGTGATTGTAACTGTCTCAGAAAGCATGCTGAGAAGGGTGAGAACAGGCAAGCTTCGTGCAGAGTGGCTTGCTTCGCTTCGGAGGTCACGGGTAGCAAGCATCACCTGGATCTTTTCTCCTGGGCATGCTGATGTGCTGGGGAATGAACAGGCGGACGGATTGGCTGGCTCCGCAAAACTTGGTGGAGTATTGATGCATGACAAGGCAGATGTGGTTGCGACCTTGTGGGAGCATGTGTACACCTCGGAGGAGCAAATGGATCACCATGGTCTGGCAAGAATGCGACAGCGAGGGGTGACGAGGGGATCTGGCCGACGCTCGACGCTCAGAGGAAAGGTGAGACGGACATATAATCAGATTGCTACTGGAACTGTTAGTGTTGGAAGTCTTCGCTGGTTGCTGAGGATGGGGACGGAGCGCTAATGGGAATGGCCCGAATGCTGTGATGTCGGTTCTTAAATCAATCAATCAATCAGATTACACTGCAGTCTTGTGGCAAGGAAGGGGGTCAGATAACACTGCAGACTTGTGGCAAGGAAGGGGGTCAGATAACACTGCAGTCTTGTGGCAAGGAAGGGGGTCAGATAACACTACAATCTTGTGGCAAGGAAGGGGGTCAGATAACACTACAGACTTGTGGCAAGGAAGGGGGTCAGATAACACTACAGACTTGTGGCAAGGAAGGGGTCAAATCGTGAATTGATAGATGTCGCTGAAGATTGCAAGACGCTCACGTGTTTCCTTGTGTTCCACTGGTTTTGGCGTTGTATTTTAAATAAAGCATTGTATTGTCTATAAAGTGTTGTATTGTCTATAAAGCGATCTATTGTATATAAAAGTTGTATTTTCTATAAAGCAGGAGTAAGTCAGTCAGCTCTAGGCCATATCATTGACACTGACCGCATCAGTCCCCCAATGCCGTTTACTCTATAAATATACGTGGCTACCTTCATATCCTTACAGCTTCTCTAGACCTATCCTGGCTCCTATGTTTGGTCTATAACTATACGGGGCTATCTCCATATACTTACAGCTTCTCTAGACCTCTCCTGGTTCCTATGTTTGGTCTATAAATATACGGGGCTACCTCCATATCCTTAAAGCTTCCCTGGACCTCTCCTGGTTCCTATGTTTGGTCTATAACTATACGGGGCTACCTCCATATCCTTAAAGCTTCCCTGGACCTCTCCTGGTTCCTATGTTTGGTCTATAACTATACGGGGCTACCTCCATATCCTTAAAGCTTATGTAGACCTCTCCTGGTTCCTATGTTTGGTCTATAACTATACGGGGCTACCTCCATATCCTTAAAGCTTATGTAGACCTCTCCTGGTTCCTATGTTTGGTCTATAACTATACGGGGCTACCTCCATATCCTTACAGCTTCTCTAGACCTCTCCTGGCTCCTATGTTAGGCTGTACTAACCCACACATGGATGGCGTCTCTCTACACAGCAGGAGTAGAGGTCCATATTGTACTAACCCACACATGGATGGCGTCTCTCTACACAGCAGGAGTAGAGGTCCATATTGTACTAACCCACACATGGATGGCGTCTCTCTACACAGCAGGAGTAGAGGTCCATATTGTACTAACCCACACATGGATGACGTCTCTCTACACAGCAGGAGTAGAGGTCCATATTGTACTAACCCACACATGGATGACGTCTCTCTACACAGCAGGAGTAGAGGTCCATATTGTACTAACCCACACATGGATGACGTCTCTCTACACAGCAGGAGTAGAGGTCCATATTGTACTAACCCACACATGGATGGCGTCTCTCTACACAGCAGGAGTAGAGGTCCATATTGTACTAACCCACACATGGATGGCGTCTCTCTACACAGCAGGAGTAGAGGTCCATATTGTACTAACCCACACATGGATGGCGTCTCTCTACACAGCAGGAGTAGAGGTCCATATTGTACTAACCCACACATGGATGACGTCTCTCTACACAGCAGGAGTAGAGGTCCATATTGTACTAACCCACACATGGATGACGTCTCTCTACACAGCAGGAGTAGAGGTCCATATTGTACTAACCCACACATGGACATCTGAACTAAGTCTATGTCATTGTTTGTCAGTAACAATAGAAGCCCTGTAGAATGTGATTCAGAAGCTTGCAACATTGCTTTAGTCTCTCTAAGGTTGTTTGTCCAACTTCAAGGGGTGATGGGGGCGCCTCTGATGGAATATTCTACATCATATTTCAGGTTGGGTGATTTAGATTATACAAGTATCTTCAGGGACAATATATAGATAGGACTGAATTAACTGCATATGTTAGGTGAGGAATCTAATTAAAAACTCATGTATCAGACCAGTTCTTGCTCTCTTCTCCAGTTGACGGGTCCGTCCGAGAAGGAGGTAGCTAGGAGTGCAAGACGGACAAGCAGCATAAAGGAGGATTCTCGACCGAGCAGGCCATTGTGTACTGGCGATATGTACTCCAACAAGGTGGATTACCTACAGGTCACCTGGCCATCTCCTAGACAATGACCAGGCTAGACAATATAATTGTGACATCGCGGCAGTAGCAACTAATCGGCGACAACATTAGCTTTAAGTCCAGTATTCTGGTGGTCAGCACAGGTAAACATGTTGACAGTTCAAACTCTACACAATGCCAATGCACGAAAGACATTGAAGCATTGAAAAAAGCGGTTGGGGACAGTCAAAGTGAATTTGATTCTTTGAAGAAAACGGTGAATGATTTGAAGTCGAATAACGGTGGCTTAAGTTCAGTTCACAACGAAGAGGGTATTGTTTCGTGCATGAATTCTGATTCCTGGGTAGCAAGACCACCACCATACAAGGAGACGGTCATTGAAGTCCGCTTCTCATCTCCCTACGCCACTAACCCACAGGTAGTCGTTTCTCCCGTGGTTCTGGATGTGGAAAAATTAATTAACCTTAGATACTGGATTGAAATCAGGGATCTTACAGCCACAGGTTTCAAGGTTGTCTGTGGCACTTGGTGGGATACACTGGTGCATCGTATTGATGTTCGGTGGACCAGTAGTGTGGCATAACGTTTTCTCATTCATAAACATACATAATGTTCACTCATAGATTGGAGTCACACACATCAGTCTGGTTTGTGTTTAGTTACTGTACCTTCTGTATTTGTCCGCCAATACCTGTAAATGTATGTCCAACCCCGTATCAGATTGTTATCTTCCAAATATTACAGTAGCCGTTGTCAAGAATTCAGTGTTTATAATTGTGACAACAAACCATGGGACGTGTTTAGTCTGTAATTCTTGTGTACTGTATACCTTACTGCTGTAAGAGATGTGAATAAACGTGCACATTGTAAATTTGTTTTCATATTCTTTCGCTTTAGCGGGGTAGGGGTATCCCCTATTAAAGGAGATGTAAGACGCCTCCTTTCCTCCGTTAGTCTATGGGAAACCCTTGGGCAAGGTGGAGTACCCGTTTAGCGCCCCCCCCCCCCCAATCAGGGTTACGTGAAGCCATGGAAGCAGGTGGTGGATGGACTGTGAGAGCATCCGACAGATTGTTGTTGGTTATGGTCTTGCACTCTGCGGCGATAGGCAGATGATCTCATCAGTAGAGACAATGGCTATGGCCACCGACTAGTACAGTCACTGCCCAGAAGGAAAGCAATGGCAAACTACCTTCTGCAAAACTTGCCAAGAAACCATAACAACTATGACAGAAAACATAATAAGAAAGAGATCTGGTGGCGAGACCCCCAGGCCAGGCAGATCAGATAACACTGGGTAAGAGTGTGACACAGGGACCAGTACTAGTAATCGTGATGACGGAGTTAATCCTGACTGTGTTACCAAGGAAATCCCCTGTGTCAGACTAAGAAACAGAGTGAGAATGGCAACGTGAAATGTGAGAAGTCTGTATGAGGGGAAGCTTAATATAGTATGTGATGAGATTGAGAGGTTAAATATTTAAATTTTAGGAATCAGTGAACATCGCTGGAAAGGCAAGGGACATTTTACAACTGAAAATGGAAGTCTTTTCATTTATTCTGGTAGAGACGTCGGAGGCCAGAGTGGAGTGGCATTTTGTTTAGATAAAACAACTACACAAGCTTTACTGGGATATAACCCAGTTAGTGATAGTATCCTCACTATTAGACTTAAAGGCCGTCCAAAAAACACAACACTCGTACAGATATATGCACCTACTTCAACAGCAGAGGAGGATGAAATTGAAGATTTTTACAACACACTGCAAGACACATTAAATAAGATTGGTCATAATGATATAACCATAATACTGGGAGATTATAATGCAAAAGTAGGTACAGGAAGAGCTGAAAATGATGAAGGTGACAAATTAATTGAATTTTGCACAGAAAATGAGTTAATGATAGCCAACACACTTTTTAAACAACACCCAAGAAGACTCTTCACATGGAAGTCCCCGGACAGTATTACCAAAAATCAGATAGATTATATTTTAATACAAAGAAGATGGAGATCAAGCATAACATCTGCAAAAACCCTACTGAGTGCAGACTGTGATACAGATCATCAGTTATTAGAAGCAGATCTGAAATTAAAACTCAAAAAGCTTACCCGAGGACCAAGGCCACTTCGTTTTGATCTCACAAAAATACCAGATGCATACACCGTAGAAGTTAGGAATCGTTCTGGGGTCTTGATGTCTGTACAAGAGGAAATGACACCTGATGAACTGGCAGTACAAGCTAGAGATATCTTGATAACTGCAGCCAAAGATTTAATTCCGACCAAGAAAAAACAACTTAAGCCATGGAATACATCAGACACGTTAGAATTAATAAAACAACGAAGGGAACTGAAACAGAAAGGAGATGAATCCGATAAAAGCAGGATGAAGTATAAATCTTTAACTCGTGAAATAAGAAAGAACTCAAGAAAGGACAAAAATCAATATATACAAGATTGCTGTACCAGAATAGAGCAATATCATAAGACTGGAAGAGATTACGAAATGTTCAAAGAAATGAAGTTATTGACAAGAAATGTTCAACCTCAATTGAATGTTATCTGTGACAAGATGGGAAATACCTTAACAGAATCTAGACAAATTCTAGAAAGATGGCAGGAGTACTGCAGTGGAATGTATGATATGAGTGACAGTGAGGATATGAATGAGATACATGAGCCAACGACAGCAGAGACAGAACCTGAACCCTCATTAGATGAAATTGCATGGGCAATAAAGAACCTGAAGAATGGTAAATCACCTGGATGTGATGAGATAATTAAAGCGAGAGGAGAAGAAAGCATACAAATCTATCACGCATTATGTAAAAAGATATGGAAATATGGTACATGGCCAAAAGATTGGAAGGCAAATATCTTCATTCCAATACCAAAAAGGGCAACCTGAAATTATGCACCAACTATAGAACTGTTGCCCTGATCAGTCATGCAAGTAAAATTCTACTAAAAATCATAATGGGAAGACTTCGTAAGAAAATGGAAGAAGAAATTAACGTAGTTCAAGCTGGAATTAGTCAAGGAAGAGGAACAAGAGATCACATTCTCAACTATGCGTTTAATAATAGAGAAATGCAGAGAATTTAATGTAAACCTATTCTCATGTTTTGTGGATTATTCAAAGGCATTTGACTGTGTACAACATCAGAAACTTTGGGAAATCATGAGGACTATGGGCTTTCCATCACATGTAGTACAACTCATAAGAATGCTCTATATAGACCAACAAGCAGCGGTTAGAATAGATGGCGAGACATCAAATTGGTTTGACATCAAGCAAGGAGTCCATCAGGGATGTGTCTGTGCCCTATTTGTTTAACCTGTACGCCGAAAATATAATGAGAAATGTAAGAGATGATATAAACAGGGAGCTATATGATGCCCTAAATATCGGTGGTCATGACATACCAGAGATTCGGTATGCTGATGATACACTATTGCTATCCACAACACAGACTGGTATAGAAAATCTAATAGCCTCAACCCAATTGAATAGTGAAAGTCACAACTTGTATCTCAACATTGCAAAAACAAACATAATGCATACAGATAAAACCACTATGGAGAAAGAAATATATATTAATGAGGAAAAATTGGAGGTGGTGGAAAATTTTGAATATCTTGGGTCATTGATTACCAACAACGGTGACACAATGAAAGAAATTAAACGACGACTATCAATTGCTCTTCAAAGACTAAAACAACTGAATAAATTATGGAATGGGACAGACATAACTACAAAAATTAGATTTTTAAGAGCATGCATCTTTCCCATTGCAACATACGCCTGTGAGACCTGGACACTTACTAAACAAGCTGAACAGCGCATAAATGCCTTTGAATATAAATGTTATAGACGAGTTCTAAGAATATCTTGGGTAAAGAAAAGAACAAATGCATCCATACTTCAAGAGCTGAATATTGAAGAAGGTTGGCTATTAAAGACGATAAAACAAAGAAAATTGAAATATTTTGGTCACTTGAAACGTCATGAAAGTTTGGAGAGAACAATAATGGAGGGGTATATGCCTGGGAAGAGAGGAAGAGGAAGGCCAAAGAGAAGATGGGTGCAGGATGTGGCGGATGATCTCCAGATGGGTGTATCGGACGCGGGACATCTTGCTTATGATCGAGAGGTTTTCCTGGAAGGATATGCTACTGAATGAATGAATTCTTTCGTTGACTGCTGCTTGTGTGTTGAGTCGTGTCTTGTGTGTGTTATTAACGTCAATATATGACAAGGCACATCTGGACTAAAGTGTCCACATGGCCATGTCAACTATCAGTTAACACGAGCTCAGCCAGTCTTGGACTAAAGTGACCACATGGCCATGGCCACCATCACTTAACACGAGTCTGGTCAGTGTTGGACTAAAGTGACCACATGGCAATAGCCACCATCAGTTAACACGAGTCTGGTCAGTGTTGGATGGCGGGAACGTAAATGTCACCGCTGGTGGGCTACGCAAATGGTGTTTGTCCATCAACAATAATGATGACCATTCATTCCATCCAGAGGGGTTTACATTTTGGAGCCGTGAGTTCTAAGATGGTTGGTAAGGCCTAATTTTGTCTCGTAATGGTCTTTGAAAATGTACGCAAGGAATGCTTGACGTTCCAGGAGGAAGATCTCCTGCAATCGTTTTTTTCTGTTCAGCCGGTATTTCAAAGCTCTTATAGCCATATTTACTTCACAAGTGACTACAGCCTTGCGTAAATATCTAAGCCACAAATGTCGGTCTCCCAAGTGTCGTGATGACTTTCAAAAGCTTTCAGTGAGATCTTCATAGTGTACATAACGCTTTTCTTCTGGTGGCCTTGGGAGAGTTACCACTGTACATGCCACCGGCCTGCTGGCACTAGCACACATTAGACCTACAGAATGTGCTGAGCTAGCACACAATAGACATACAACATGTGCTGGCAACTAGCACACAATAGACATACAACATGTGCTGAGCACTAGCACACAATAGACATACAACATGAGCTAGCACACAACAGACCTACAGCATGTGCTGGAGCTAGCACACAATAGACATACAACATGTGCTGGCACTAGCACACAATAGACATACAACATGAGCTAGCACACAATAGACCTACAACATGTGCTGGAGCTAGCACACAATAGACATACAACATGTGCTGGAGCTAGCACACAATAGACATACAACATGTGGAGCTAGCACACAATAGACCTACAACATGTGCTGGAGCTAGCACACAATAGACCTACAACATGTGCTGGAGCTAGCACACAATAGACCTACAACATGTGCTGGAGCTAGCACACAATAGACCTACAACATGTGCTGGAGCTAGCACACAATAGACCTACAGCATGTGCTGGAGCTAGCACACAATAGACCTACAACATGTGCTGGAGCTAGCACACAATAGACCTACACATGTGCTGGAGCTAGCACACAATAGACCTACAACATGTGCTGGAACTAGCACACAATAGACCTACAACATGTGCTGACACTAGCACACAATAGACCTACAACATGTGCTGGACCTAGCACACAATAGACATACAACATGTGCTGGACACTAGCACACAATAGACATACAACATATGCTGACTCTAGCACACAATAGACCTACACTATGAGCTAGCACACTATAGACCTACACCATTTCCTTTACCTAGCACACAATAGACCTACAATATGTGATGAAACTAGCACACAATAGACCTACAACATGTGGTGGAGCTAGCAAACAATAGACCTAACAAATCTGGTTTAGGTAGCACACAATAGACCTATACATATGGTGGTGCTTGTACACAATAGACCTACAACATTTGCTGGAGCAAACACACATTGTCCTACAACATGTGCTGGAGATATCAGACCATAGACCTACAACTTGTGCTGGAGCTAGCACACAATAGACCTACAACATCTGCTGGAGAGAGCATCAATCGACCTACAACATGTGGTGGAGCTATCACACTATAGACCTACAATATGTGGTGGTGCTAGCACACAATAGACCTACAACATGTGCTGGAGCTACCACACAATAGACCTACAACATGTGGTGGAGCTAGCACACAATAGACATACAATATGTGCTGGAGCTTAGCACACATAGACATACAACATGTGCTGGATAGCACCAACAGTAGACAACAACATGTGCTGGAGCTAAGCACACAATAGACCTACAACATGTGCTGGAGCTAGCACACAATAGACCTACAACATGTGCTGTTAGCTAGCACACAATAGACCTAACAATATGCTGCTGCAGCTAGCACACAAGCGACCTACAAACATGTTGGCTGGAGCTAGTCACAACTATAGACCTACAACTATGTTTTTGATGCTAGCACACAAGCTATCCTACAACATGTGCTGGAGCTAGCTACACAATAGACCTACAATATGTGCTGGAGCTAGCACTACAATAGACCCTACAACTATGTTGCTGAGCCTAGCACACAATAGACCTACAACATGTTCTGGATGGCTAGCCACACAATTAGACCTTACAACATGTGGTGGAGCTAGCACACAATAGACTTACAACATTGTGTTGGAGCTAGCACACAATATACCTACAACATTTGGTGGGGCTAGGACACTATAGACCTACAACATGTGCTGGAGCTAGCACACAATAGACCTACAACATGTGCTGGAGCTAGCACACAATAGACATACAACATGTGCTGACACTAGCATACAATAGACATACAACATGTGCTGACACTAGCATACAATAAACATACAACATGTGCTGACACTAGCATACAATAGACATACAACATGTGCTGACACTAGCATACAATAGACATACAACATGTGCTGACACTAGCACACAATAGACATACAACATTTGCTGACACTAGCACACAATAGACATACAACATGTGCTGGCACTAGCACACAATAGACCTACACCATGAGCTAGCACACAATAGACATACAACATGTGCTGACACTAGCACACAATAGACATACAACATTTGCTGACACTAGCACACAATAGACATACAACATGTGCTGGCACTAGCACACAATAGACCTACACCATGAGCTAGCAGACAATAGACATACAACATGTGCTGACACTAGCATACAATAGACATACAACATGTGCTGACACTAGCACGCAATAGACATACAACATGTGCTGACTCTAGCATACAATGGACATACAACATGTGCTAAATCAAATCAAATCAACTTTATTAGAGTCACAAATTTGGCGCGCAGGCCCGTCTTACATTCGGCCCTTTCAATCACTCGTCTTTCGTTCATCAAGAGCATTATACATTTACATAGGAAGAAAAATAAACATTGTGAAATGAATGTTGTAAACATAAACAAGGCTAATTACCATGTTATGAAGCCCATCTCTCACCTATCCATACATCACCCCACCCACACAACCCCACTTACCCACACACACGCGCACCATGGGACACATAAACACCCCCACCTACCCACACACACGCACACCAAGGACACATACATACCCCACCAACCGACCCATCCCCCTCCCGCACATCCCCCACCCACACACACTGCCCTCACCTGATCCCCCAACCAAAACACACACGCCACCCACAAACATTCCCCACCAACCCACACATCCCACGCCCATCCACATCTTAACCCACACATCCTCTCCCCACCCACACCTCAAACCACCCATCCCTTAGCCACATCTCCATCGACAACATATTCCCCACCCATGCACACAATCCCCCACCAACCCACACATCGCACATTCACTCACACATCCCCAAACCATACACACACATCCCCACCAACTGACATGTCCCTACCCCCCCCCCCACCCACACACACCTCCCTAACCACCCATACATCCCCAATCCACACACACACACCCCACCACCCACACATACAACTTCCACCCACCCACACATGCCTTAACCTAAACCCCCACCACAGCAATCCCCCACCCGCACATCACATACACCCCCTACCACGCACTATTCCCAACCCACGCACCACACACACACATATCCCTCACCAACACATCCCCACTTACACACCACACACATATCCCCCACCCAGATACCACACAATATTCCCACCCACACCCACACAGATACCCATTACCCATCCACCCCACATACCCCCACTCACACACCACAAAAATCCCCCACCCACACACACATACCTCACTCACACAATATCCCCAACCAACACACCACACACCTCTCCCCACCCACACACGCATTCCCTACCCGTCCACCAAACACACTCACTCACGCATACATCCTCCACTACGCGCTCACACACCCCCACCCACCCACCCCCAACCAAACATCTCTCGATCACAATACCCCTACCCACACACATCCTCCACCCACTCACACATCCCACCCCGACACATACAACTACCTTACCCACCTACACATCCCTAAGCCACTCACACACCCCCACCCACACATTCCCCGTCCACACACACACATCTCCCACCCACACACCCCCGCATACTTCAACCAACCACCACAATCCCCTACTCACCCACACATATACCCCACCCATACGCACATTCCCCGCACCCATCACACACATTCCCCTCACACCACACACTATCTTCCACCCATACCACCACAAACATACCCTCCACCCACACATCATTCACACATCCCCCACCAACACACCGCACACATATCTCAAACCCACACACCATACACTTCTCCCCACCCGCCCTTGCATCCCCAATCCACCCAACACAATCCCCTATCCACACAACCCCGCCTCCCCACATACTTCCTCAAACCATCCACACATCTCCACCCACATAAACCCACATCTACCGCATTCGTCCCATACACATATCCTCCACCCATACACACATCCCCCACACCCATTCCACACCCCTACTTTCACCCCCACACATCCATCCACACATCCCACCAACACCCACAAATACCACTACCCACCAAAATCCCACACATCCCAACCCATCCAAACGCATACCCCCACCCACGTACCCCCACCCACACTTATCCCCACACTCACACACATCCTCCACATACAGTCACACTTCCTCACATCTAGACACATACAAAATGTCTCACGTTAGTATTGAAACTAGTATGAAAAAACTCCCACACTTTACTCACACACATACACTGACACTTGTCATGAGCAGTCTCATAAAAGTGTTAAACATGGAGAAAAATGTGTACATAAAATGTATGTGACGTAAAAATAGTGATGCTCTCTCTCTCTCTCTCTCTCTCTCTCTCTCTCTCTCTCTCTCTCTCTCTCTCTCTCTCTCTCTCTCTCTCTCACACACACACACACACACATTCACTCTCCCGCTCATTCTTTCACTCTCACGCTCACCAGTTCTGTCTCTCATTCACACTCACTGACTCTCTCACTCAAACTACAGTAATGAACATGAGTTTGCTAGCACACAATAGACATACAGCATGAGCTAGCACACAATATATATATATACATGTGATGACACTAGCACACAATAGACAGACAACATGAGCTAGCACACAATATGCATACACCATGAGCTAGCACACAATAGACATACACCATGAGCTAGCACACAATATGCATACACCATGAGCTAGAACACAATATATATACATGTGATGACACTAGCACACAATAGACTTACAGCATGAGCTAGCACACAATATGCATACACCATGAGCTAGCACACAATATATATACATGTGATGGCACTAGCATACAATAGACATACACCATGAGCTAGCATACAATAGACATACACCATGAGCTAGCATACAATAGAAATACACCATGAGCTAGCACACAATATATATACATGTGATGACACTAGCACACAATATACATACAGCATGAGCTAGCACACAATATACATACACCATGAGCTAGCACACAATATACATACAGCATGAGCTAGCACACAATATGCATACACCATGAGCTAGCACACAATATATATACATGTGATGACACTAGCACACAATAGACATACAGCATGAGCTAGCACACAATATGCATACACCATGAGCTAGCACACAATAGACCTACATGTGATGGCACTAGCATACAATAGACATACAGCATGAGCTAGCACACAATATATATACATGTGATGGCACTAGCATATAATAGACAGACAACATGAGCTAGCACACAATATGCATACACCATGAGCTAGCACACAATATATATACATGTGATGGCACTAGCATACAATAGACATACACCATGAGCTAGCACACAATAGACATACACCATGAGCTAGCACACAATAGACATACACCATGAGCTAGCACACAATATATATACATGTGATGGCACTAGCACACAATAGACAGACAACATGAGCTAGCACACAATATGCATACACCATGAGCTAGCACACAATATATATACATGTGATAGCACTAGCACACAATAGACAGACAACATGAGCTAACACACAATATGCATACACCATGAGCTAGCACACAATAAATATACATGTGATAGCACTAGCACACAATAGACAGACAACATGAGCTAGCACACAATATGCATACACCATGAGCTAGCACACAATATATATACATGTGATGGCACTAGCATACAATAGACATACACCATGAGCTAGCACACAATAGACATACACCATGAGCTAGCACACAATAGACATACACCATGAGCTAGCACACAATATATATACATGTGATGGCACTAGCACACAATAGACAGACAACATGAGCTAGCACACAATATGCATACACCATGAGCTAGCACACAATATATATACATGTGATAGCACTAGCACACAATAGACATACAGCATGAGCTAGCACACAATAGACATACAACATATGCTGGCACACAATAGACCTACATGTGATGGCACTAGCACACAATAGACATACATGTGATGGCACTAGCACACAATAGACATACATGTGATGACACTAGCACACAATAGACATACATGTGATGGCACTAGCACACAATAGACATACACCATGAGCAAGCACACAATATATATACATGTGATGACACTAGCACACAATAGACATACAGCATGAGCTAGCACACAATATATATACATGTGATGACACTAGCACACAATAGACATACAGCACGAGCTAGCACACAATAGACCTACATGTGATGGCACTAGCACACAATAGACATACAGCATGAGCTAGGACACAATACACATACATGTGATGGCACTAGCATATAATAGACATACAGCATGAGCTAGGACACAATACACATACATGTGATGGCACTAGCATATAATAGACATACAGCATGAGCTAGGACACAATACACATACATGTGATGGCACTAGCATATAATAGACATACAGCATGAGCTAGGACACAATACACATACATGTGATGGCACTAGCATATAATAGACATACAGCATGAGCTAGCACACAATATATATACATGTGATGACACTAGCACAGTATATCCTTTATCTGGACTGTCTCTGATATATGTTGTTCCATAATTTCAATGATTTCAAGCACTCACACACAACAAATTGAAAGCTGTGGTTCATGCACCAATACCACACAGCAAAATAATCATGCATCTCGGTGCCTACCCATATAATGCGTATTACCGGAAGTCTGATCTTATACAACCCAATATAACAACCCAAATAACACAAGGTATTGGACGATTTTATCCTATAATACGTGGTATAACAGTCAACTTAATTGATCTTAATTCATAGGGAACAGTATGAGTGAAGCCTCGTATTTGCAGATCTTCCTATTCACCATACCCCATTATGACATATCGCAAGTACTATACCTACCACTCTCTCTCTCTCTCTCTCTCTCTCTCTCTCTCTCTCTCTCTCTCTCTCTCTCTCTCTCTCTCTCTCTCTCTCTCTCTCTCTCTCTCTCTCTCCCTCTCACTCTCACTCTCTCACTCTCTACTTTCTCATATACACCAAACAATTGTATGTATACTATTGTATGAAAGTGTGTTGATGTGTGTAGATATATGTATGTGCGCCCACACAGATCAGTCCACCCAGACTTCAGGACTATCTTCGCACACACATAAAGCAGCACAGATTATGATTTTGTTAGTATTGCCATCATACTTAGGTGCGCATTTCATTGTTGTTTAATTTTCGTCCACTATGAACGACCCACTCACTGACACCCTCTCATGCAATGTACATACATCCACTCGGACTCCTCAGCTCTCCATCTCGGATAACTATGACATCTTCTTTACTTCCAGTCTCCAGCATCACCTTCTATTTGCCCTTCTATTTTCACGTACTACTTCCACTCATTTACCTGGGACTGTCACTGAACAATGACCACCCACTACTCAGATCTCATCATCTCCCCATGACCCACAGACTCCCATGGCTACGTAGTAAAGAGGATAAAGAATACATTCGTGGTAACAGTACAGTCTCAGACTCTGATATAAGTAGCAACATTGTTTTCATATTTTCATGTTCTCTTCATTGCTCTCAAATTTTTCATCTTTTTATTCTTCTCATACTGTCCTTATGTCTTATGTAGTCACCGGAGGATCTTCTCCTATACTATATGTTGTATTCCATTCATGCATGATATTCTTTACAAACTCTTTGTGATGTGGCTAATTATATTAATTGTTCGATGTTGATCACATTCCAAGGCTCCTGATTTCTTCGGGATTGCAATAAATATTTAACACCGCAGAAAAGCATTGCAACTAGACACATGACATACGTTTAATTCAACTAAGATCATTTTGGACGATAAATATCAATCGGCCATTCTCTGGTACAGTGTTCCAACATACTCCAGAGCTGCAAATTCACATTGAGTATTCTTTTTTCATATATACTTTTGTGTGTCAGTCCAGGCATAAGCTGTACTTTTGATAAATATTGTGCATATCTATTGTATCTACTAACACCAGTTAATTATTGTTTCTGTACATTCACTGTAACTAGTTTAAGTGATCATGTCTACATTGGACGATTTCATTGAATCTGGTTTAAAATTAAAGTTAACTGGTGAAGAGTTAACAAAGTGGAGTGAGGCAAAATATGCACAGTATGTCCTATTACAGGAGAAAGCCAGGGAACGTGAAGATAGAGCATCTGAGAGGGAGGCTAAAACTAGACAGGCAGAACTAGAGTCTAGGAAGGCAGAATCAGAAGCTGCTATAAAACAGTCTGAGTTAGCGGCCAAAACCAAACAGGCAGAAACAGATGCCGAGATAAGAAAAGCTGAGATCTTAGCCCAGAGTAAGAAGGTAAGAACTCGATATGCAGCTGAAGATTAAACAGCTAGAGGCCGAAACATCAGCCACTAAAGACTCTAATAAGTTAGAAAGGCAAGAAAAAGAGAATCATTATAAAAAGTACCAAGGATCGTCAAAAATTTTACTACGGGCGACTGCAATTCAGCCTTCACCCAAAAATTTGAAACGGTAATGGAGCATTATCATATCCCAGAGACAGAATGGAATATTATTTATATGAGAAGCCTTTCCGGGGAACCTCTCAAAGTTATAGAGACCATTCCCAAAGATCTTAGGAAAGACTATCATTATATAATGGCCAAAATTATGGCACACTTCCTGTTAGATGAAGCAGGCTACAGAGAACAGTTTAGTAAACTAGCTCCAACACCTACACAAACTTTCTCTGACTACGTTTCAGTAGTGCAGGATGTCTTCAGTAAATGGTTGTCATCAGCTAAGGTTAATAACAACTTTGACAAGTTAAAAGACTTGATTCTCAGAGATAAGTTCATCTCATCTATACCACCACCATTTTCTAAATTTCTGCAAGAATGTGAGTGCGAAAGTGTGCAACAAACAGAAAAACGGGGTTCGGCTTATTTTACAGCCAACAAGCATTGTTTCACTAGTGTATTAACCGACACAGAGTTCGTAGCAGCCGCTACCTATGATAGAACGAAGTCAGGTACCTACAACAAACAGAAACCCTTTAAGAAACCTGTAAATAAGAACTATCAATGCAGATATTGCAATCTTCCACATAATGAAAGTTATATGTGTGATAGACACCCAGGTTACCTCACATACTTGCAAAAATATATAAATAAGCAAGATAAGGACATACAGAGCTACAAACGATTAACAAAATGCTTCCTTTGTAAGGCATATGGCCACTGACGTCATGTCTGTAAAGGTAAACAAATGACCAGAAAGGCTAATGCAGAAATGTTCGATAGCTCTTCCTCGGATGAGGAAGAAGTAGAAAACCATCCAGTTAATGCAGCATAGGCCATTGATGTTTTCCATCTGGAAAAATGCACCACCTGCAATCAGTTTTCATGAAGGTGGATTATAAACATGCGGCCACTCAATACCTATTGCCAATGAAGAAGCTAATTTGGTAATAAATTCTAAAGGTAAACTTAACATCGATCAAGTTTTTGTAAATGGCAAAGCAGCCACAGTTTTACGTAATAGCGGGTGCACTCTTATTGGTTTAAAGAGAGACTTTATCTTACCTTCAGACTATACAGGCAAACATGCTACATGCAGAACGTTATCAGGTAACATCGAGAAATACCCACTTGCATCGGCATATATTGACACCCCATTCCTCACAGGCAAGGTTAAATGCACAACATTATCTAACCCATGTTGTGACATAATTGTGGGTAACCTTCCTGAAGTAAATGATATGCCGCATGATTGTGTAACATCTTCTGCTAAATGTATTGTTGACAATATAGTATCATCTTCGAACGAATGTATGTTTGCTAAATGTAGTAACATCATCTGATGAATGTATTGTTCCAAATGTAACATCATCTTGTCATGTTTCTAATATATCAAATGCAGTAACTAGATCTGCTGCAAAAGTGCAAGATTAAATTAACCAAACTGAGGCTTTAGAAATGGTAAGCCCAGTCATACTACCTCTCAATACCATGAGAGAAAATTTCATAAAAGCCCAAAAGGCTGATGTATCCTTGCACAAATACTTTAATTTGATAGGCCAAAAGCCAAGAATTACAAAGAATGCTAGATGGCACTTTGACCTCAAATGTGGTATCCTTACACGGTATTACACCAAACATACCAACACCACTGAGCAGACGGTGTTACCAATCGAACACCATAGAAAAGCATTGCAACTAGCATATGACATACCCTTTGCAGGGCATATGGCTTATTCTAAGACAAGAGCAAGATTACTTACCCAATTCTACTTGCCTATATTCTGCAGTGACACCAAACTATATTGCAGAACGTGTGACATCTGCCAGAAGCTTGTAAAAAAGGGGAAACACCCGCAAGCCGAACTACAGATAACAGATCTAGCAAACAGACCCTTTGAAAAGGATATGGTAGATATCGTAGGTCTTTAAACCATATTACATCTAGAGGTAATAAGTATATTCTAACGATCATTGATCTATGTAGTAGATGGCCTGAGGCAATTCCACTCAAGAATATAACATCTAAGGATGTAATGGAAGTTTCCTTCCACATTTTTTCAGGAACAGGGTTTCCTGAATACCATTCTGTCAGATAGGGGTAGTCAGTTTATTGCTGCAGCCACTCAAGCCTTCGCTAGAATGTTAGGAGTAAAGCAGTGCTTGATTAGCCCATATCACCCTCATTCAACTGGAATTGTAGAGAACATGAACGGTGATCTCAAACATATGCTAGCTAAAGTTACCCAGGAATATCCAGAAGACTGGGACACTTATCTACCTGCCATTTTTTTCGCATATCGCGAAGAACCTCATTCCAGTACAGGTTTTTCACCATTTGAACTTGTGACACCATTGATCTATGTAGTAGATGGCCTGAGGCAATTCCACTCAAGAATATAACATCTAAGGATGTAATGGAAGTTTCCTTCCACATTTTTTCAGGAACAGGGTTTCCTGAAACCATTCTGTCAGATAGGGGTAGTCAGTTTATTGCTGCAGCCACTCAAGCCTTCGCTAGAATGTTAGGAGTAAAGCAGTGCTTAAATAGCCCATATCACCCTCATTCAACTGGAATTGTAGAGAACATGAACGGTGATCTCAAACATATGCTAGCTAAAGTTACCCAGGAATATCCAGAAGACTGGGACACTTATCTACCTGCCATACTTTTCGCATATCGCGAAGAACCTCATTCCAGTACAGGTTTTTCACCATTTGAACTTGTTTATGGAGCCAAACCACGCAAGCCCATTAGCTATTTATCACTCTATGTTAACTGAAAGTTTAAATGAACATAAACCATTGTCATCATATGAACTTGTAACATCATTGCGAGATAGAATTATGAAATCTTGCATTTTAGCGAAAGAAGCATTGAAACAATCTGGTGCTATTTACAGACAATATGCAAATAGAGGAAATAGGACAATAACACTGACACTATTACTGTTGCCAAGTGACAGACACTTACTGACGGACTCATGGCAAGGACCGTTTAAAGTACTGAGACAAATCTCGACAGTGGACTACGAGATCGCAATAAACAACAAACACAAAATATTCCACATTAACATGTTAAAACCGTACTACAACAGAGACGGAGACCAAGACGATACTGCAGCAAGCACAACGATAGTGGACCACACAGACGCTGACGATACAGACGAAATACCGGTTCCATCACTTGACACGACAGACACTCTACAAGACATCAAAATTAATCCTAATCTATCTCAGACAGAGACCGACCAATGCAGACAACTGTTACAAGACTACAGCAGTAGTTTCTCCAACCATCCAGGACAGACAGACTTAGTACATCATCACATTCTGACATCCAACACACCAATAAAGTGCAGACCATACTCCATACCCATACACTACAAAGACAAGTTACATCAAGAAATTCTAAAACTGGAGAAGAATCACATCGTCAGAAGTTCACAATCACATTTGTTCACCGATATTGATAGTCAAAAAGAAGGACAACTCCATTCGTCTCTGTGTTGACTATCGGAAACTTAACAGTATTACACAGTTAGATTTAGAACCTATGACTAACTGTGAAGACATATTGACGGAATTGACACACGCAAGATACTTCACAAAACTGGACATGACGAAAGGGTATTGGCAAATACCGATGCATCAAGACAGCATACATTTGTCTGCATTTGCCACACCCTGGGGTCTATACCAATGGTGCAAACTTCCATTCGGGCTAGTCAACGCCCCTACGACATTTGTACGAATGACCAGACTATTACTGACAGACATTCCAAATATAATTTCTTACATGGACGACATCTGCGTACATACGAAGACTATGTCAGACCACTTATCGACGTTACAGCAGACATTTGAACGCAACAGACACCACGGTCTAACAGTGAAACCATCTAAGGTTGACATAGCCTTCCACGAAATTACTTTTTTGGGATATAAAATTTGCAACGGCTTTGTCACGACTGACGACAATATGTTTCAAGGATTCTAAAATTGTCCCTTCCAAACTACAAAGAAGGAAATAAGAAGTGTCCTAGGTTTACTTAATTACTACAGACAATTTATTCTAAATTTTGCTACTTTGACTGATTGTTTCACCAACTTACTTACCAAAGATAAACCAAACAAAATTGTAAACAGCGAATGGCTGCACGACCAGCATTCATAAAAGTTGTATCGTATTTTTCTAGTAATCCATACTCAAATTGCCAAATTTGGACACTATTGTCAGATTGAGAACGGACGCGAGCTCCATAGCGATCAGGGCCGTGTTATTGCAGAGCCATGATGAAAATCCTTCACCCAGTATATTACGTGAGTCGCAAGCTCAAACCAAGAGAGAAAATTGGGTCGACTCCTGAAGTAGAAACCCTTGCTCTGGTTTATGCAGTTAGAAAATTATCTAGATTTTTGTTAGGAAAACATCGTTTATTAACACCGTGTTATTGCAGAGCCATGATGAAATCCTTCACCCAGTATATTACGTGAGTCACAAGCTCAAACCAAGAGAGAAAAATTGGTCGACTCCTGAGGTAGAAGCCCTTGCTCTGGTTTATGCAGTTAGAAAATTCTCTAGATTTTTGTTAGGAAAACACTTTATAGTGGAGACAGACAACAATCCATTGACAATCATCACTACTGGGACTCCTAAAAATAACAGGATAGCAAGGGGGTCTCTATTACTTCAAGATTTTCTTTTTTGAAGTGAGCATATCAGCGGTACTAAAAATACGTTTGCCGACCTTTTTTCCAGATGTCCGTACGACACATCCGAAAGCCTACTTTTGCCTGAGCGCACACAGTAAAGCAGTCATTAAGCTGCAAGTCTTTATAGCGCTCAGTAACACAAGCGAGTATGAATTTATCTCAGAAACGCTGTGAAATATATTTTGTGATAGGGACAATTCCCCCATGTATATATATACTATATTTTATTAAGGTAATGTGATGAATTTTTGTGTGTTATAAGAACAAAAGGTAATTTTATTGTAAATACTGATAAAACCATTAAGACAAACAGTGCTACGATGGATTCAACACCTACCTTACATCATCTGGTAGCTTATCCGTAGTACCGGTGAACTTAAAATTTTTGAACACTGTTAATATAATCCTAGCAGAGTGTTCAGATTTTTTAACCTGGGCGAAAGAGACAACGACATCAAAATTCTAACAGAACGCGTTAATCCATACTTCGAAGGAACAATATCCAACAGCTGTTTTCAAAGAAACTCGCCCGCATCCCTTTCCCAGGAAGAGCAGTCAATCATGAAGAGCCCAGGAGGGGGATAGGTGCCCGAGGGAAGGGCATGGGAGATGGGGGGAAATAAGAGTTGGGTGACCTTTCCCCTCATGAGACACGCAGGTGGTGTTCAGAGAGTTAGCACTCCAATCACGATAACATCACGCTCGTGGTACCACAGAGAAGTTGAGTATACACTCAAAGTACCACTCTGCCATCAGCGTGCCATGTGAGGCAACACGCACCAAGGTGAAGGTCAATCCCGTGGTGTGTGACGAAGGAATGAAAGATTGGGGGACTGCCGGCGGGGCTTCTAGTGTTCACCTCGTTTGAGTAGCGATAGGGGTATTAGTGTTTATTTGTGTAGAAAGTTTGCATAGGGGTAGCAGCTCGTGATAGATAAAACTGTGGCTGTATGTTGTGTGTTTCAATAACGACTGTTCACTGCTTGTAGCGAGCCAACGGCAATAAATGTACCATTTAATTTCCTCGCACACGACTTGCAAGTTTTTTTTAAAAGGTGGGCCAGAAGTACCCGATGATGCCTGTCAGTTGAGTTGTTGACAGGCAAGGGAATTGTGGTGTCAGAAGTGAAACTTGAACGTAAGTTCAAGCTAATCCATCATCCCCGGCTCTGGACTAGGGTTTATTTTTTTAGTGACGGTAATTTGTGCAAACGAGTGCAATTTGCGGGGTAGAAATATGCCTATCGTCGAAAAATAGTTTTAAATTTTGTTTATTTAGTGAAATCTTATTCTGCAAAACTGTAAGTATTAAAAATTCTTGCTTCTTTAAATTTTTTTATGTATTTCCCCAAATTTATTCATGAATAAGCACCAAACAGATTCAGGGCGGAGGAAAACCCGCCCGCGACAAAATCGATTTTGGAAGCTAAAAATAGCACTGGCTGTAAATAGCGCTGTGACGTGGAATCATTGACAAACATTGGGCTGCGTCTTAGCATAAAGCAAACGAGGTTGTACAAGATCGTTTAACGGCGCCCGCCTGAATCTGTGCTTTTTATCTTATTATTTATTGATTTCAATTTCTAAATAATATTTATTTAATTAAAAATTTTATGTTATTGGATTCATTTAAAACAGTTTTATATTTTTGGTTTACTTTTCTTGGTTTACCCTCACATGGAACTATTTTTTTGCCCCAGCAGATGAGACTTGGGCACAACGCTTCAGAAATTAACTGGTTAGTAAACGAAAGGCAATACTTTTTAGAACAAAGATAGGACATTGCATTAATTTAATTAATACATATTCTATGTTCGTGAGTCTGTTTTTTGTCTAATCATTTCCCTAATTGTCGAGTAAATCATACGTGCAGTAGACGTGTTTCTACTGCCCTGCATATCAAGGGCGGCAAAAGCTGATACTTACGCCGGTGTGCCAAATATGTGTCCTCTTACGAAAACGTGTCTCCTCCCAAGGTACCAAACAATTTGACCGGTGTCAAAGGAGCTTACGTTCCCCGATTCTCGGGGAACATTAGTTGAGTATACCTATATTTTTGGCATGCTTGTGATTAATAGTGCATCTCTTTTTCAGTTGTGTACAGTATCATATTTTTTGTGCTCGATATTCCAACATAGAATTTTGTGCAACAAAAAAACTGGAAATAAAAATTAAAATTCCCTTTAACGAAGAACAAAAAGATACTTGCAGATAAATAGGTACTAAACAAAGTGGGTAAGTCAACACTAGCTATTTCTTAAAAGCATGGCGACCTTTCTACTTTATAAAAGCAGGTAAAGATTTGCAATATAAAAAAAAAAAAAGGACAGAGGGAAAGCGGGAAGGAAAAAGGAAGAAAGGATCAGAGAGGGACTAAGACACGAGCAAGATTACTTACCCAGTTCTAAGGGCCTAGATTCTGCAGTGACACCAAACTATATTGCAGAACGTGGTGACATCTGCCAGAAGCTTGTAAAAAAGGGGAAACACCCGCAAGCCGAAACTACAGATAACAGATCTAGCAAACAGACCTTGAAAAGATATTGGTAGATATCGTAGGTTTTTAAACCATATTACATCTAGAGGTAATAAGTATATTCTAACGATCATTGATCTATGTAGTAGATGGCCTGAGGCAATTCACTCAAGATATAACATCTAAGGATGTAATGGAAGTTTCCTTCCACATTTTTTCAGGAACAGGGTTTCCTGAAACCATTCTGTCAGATAGGGGTAGTCAGTTTATTGCTGCAGCCACTCAAGCCTTCGCTAGAATGTTAGGAGTAAAGCAGTGCTTGATTAGCCCATATCACCCTCATTCAACTGGAATTGTAGAGAACATGAACGGTGATCTCAAACATATGCTAGCTAAAGTTACCCAGGAATATCCAGAAGACTGGGACACTTATCTACCTGCCATTTTTTTCGCATATCGCGAAGAACCTCATTCCAGTACAGGTTTTTCACCATTTGAACTTGTGACACCATTGATCTATGTAGTAGATGGCCTGAGGCAATTCCACTCAAGAATATAACATCTAAGGATGTAATGGAAGTTTCCTTCCACATTTTTTCAGGAACAGGGTTCCTGATAACCATTCTGTCAGATAGGGGAAGTCAGTTTATTGCTGCAGCCACTCAAGCCTTCGCTAGAATGTTAGGAGTAAAGCAGTGCTTAAATAGCCCATATCACCCTCATTCAACTGGAATTGTAGAGAACATGAACGGTGATCTCAAACATATGCTAGCTAAAGTTACCCAGGAATATCCAGAAGACTGGGACACTTATCTACCTGCCATACTTTTCGCATATCGCGAAGAACCTCATTCCAGTACAGGTTTTTCACCATTTGAACTTGTTTATGGAGCCAAACCACGCAAGCCCATTAGCTATTTATCACTCTATGTTAACTGAAAGTTTAAATGAACATAAACCATTGTCATCATATGAACATTGTAACATCATTGCGAGATAGGAATTATGAAATCTTTGCATTTTAGCGAAAGAAGCATTGAAACAATCTGGTGCTATTTACAGACAATATGCAAATAGAGGAAATAGGACAATAACACTGACACTATTACTGTTGCCAAGTGACAGACACTTACTGACGGACTCATGGCAAGGACCGTTTAAAGTACTGAGACAAATCTCGACAGTGGACTACGAGATCGCAATAAACAACAAACACAAAATATTCCACATTAACATGTTAAAACCGTACTACAACAGAGACGGAGACCAAGACGATACTGCAGCAAGCACAACGATAGTGGACCACACAGACGCTGACGATACAGACGAAATACCGGTTCCATCACTTGACACGACAGACACTCTACAAGACATAAAAATTAATCCTAATCTATCTCAGACAGAGACCGACCAATGCAGACAACTGTTACAAGACTACAGCAGTAGTTTCTCCAACCATCCAGGACAGACAGACTTAGTACATCATCACATTCTGACATCCAACACACCAATAAAGTGCAGACCATACTCCATACCCATACACTACAAAGACAAGTTACATCAAGAAATTCTAAACTGGAGAAGAATCACATCATCAGAAGTTCACAATCACATTTTTGTTCACCGATAGTGATAGTCAAAAAGAAGGACAACTCCATTCGTCTCTGTGTTGACTATCGGAAACTTAACAGTATTACACAGTTAGATTTAGAACCTATGACTAACTGTGAAGACATATTGACGGAATTGACACACGCAAGATACTTCACAAAACTGGACATGACGAAAGGGTATTGGCAAATACCGATGCATCAAGACAGCATACATTTGTACAGCATTTGCCACACCCTGGGGTCTATACCAATGGTGCAAACTTCCATTCGGGCTAGTCAACGCCCCTACGACATTTGTACGAATGACCAGGACTATTACTGACAGACATTCCAAATATAATTTCTTACATGGACGACATCTGCGTACATACGAAGACTATGATCAGACCACTTATCGACGTTACAGCAGACATTTGAACGCAACAGACACCACGGTCTAACAGTGAAACCATCTAAGGTTGACATAGCCTTCCACGAAATTACTTTTTTGGGATATAAAATTTGCAACGGCTTTGTCACGACTGACGACAATATTGTTTCAAGGATTCTAAAATTGTCCCTTCCAACTACAAAGAAGGAAATAAGAAGTGTCCTAGGTTTACTTAATTACTACAGACAATTTATTCTAAATTTTGCTACTTTGACTGATTGTTTCACCAACTTACTTACCAAAGATAAACCAAACAAAATTGTAAACAGCGAATGTCTGAGACCAGCATTCATAAAAGTTGTATCGTATTTTTCTAGTAATCCCATACTCAAATTGCCAAATTTGGACACTATTGTCAGATTGAGAACGGACGCGAGCTCCATAGCGATCAGGGCCGTGTTATTGCAGAGCCATGATGAAATCCTTCACCCAGTATATTACGTGAGTCGCAAGCTCAAACCAAGAGAGAAAAATTGGTCGACTCCTGAAGTAGAAACCCTTGCTCTGGTTTATGCAGTTAGAAAATTATCTAGATTTTTGTTAGGAAAACATCGTTATTAACACCGTGTTATTGCAGAGCCATGATGAAATCCTTCACCCAGTATATTACGTGAGTCACAAGCTCAAACCAAGAGAGAAAAATTGGTCGACTCCTGAGGTAGAAGCCCTTGCTCTGGTTTATGCAGTTAGAAAATTATCTAGATTTTTGTTAGGAAAACACTTTATAGTGGAGACAGACAACAATCCATTGACAATCATCACTACTGGGACTCCTACAAATAACAGGATAGCAAGGTGGTCTCTATTACTTCAAGACTTCAGTTTTGAAGTGAGGCATATCAGCGGTACTCAAAATACGATTGCCGACCTTCTTTCCAGATGTCCGTACGACACATCCGAAAGCCTACTTTTGCCTGAGCGCACACAGTAAAGCAGTCATTAAGCTGCAAGTCTTTATAGCGCTCAGTAACACAGCGAGTATTGAATTTATCTCAGAAACGCTGTGAAATATTATTGTGATAGGGACAATGTCCCCATGTATATATATACTATATTTTATTAAGGTAAATGTGATGAATATTTGTGTGTTATAAGAACGAAAGGTAATATTATTGTAAATACTGATGAACATTAAGACGAACAGTGCTACGATGGATTCAACACCTACCTTACATCATCTGGTAGCTTATCCGTAGTACCGGTGAACATGAACACTGTTGAACACTGTTAATATAATCCTAGCAGAGTGTTCAGACTTTTTAACCTGGGCGAAAGAGACAACGACATCTAAATTCTACAGAACGCGTTAATCCATACTTCGAAGGAACATTATATCCAACAGCTGTGTCAAAGACTCGACCGCATCCCCTTCGCCAGGAAGAGCAGTCAATCATGAAGAGACCAGGAGGGGATACGGTGCCCGAGGGAAGGGCATGGGAGATGAGGTAATAAGAGTTGGGTGACCATTCCCTCATGAGACACGCAGGTGGTGTTCAGAGAGTTAGCACTCCAATCACGATAACATCACGCCTCGTGGTAGCCACAGAGAAGTTGAGTATACACTCAACGTACCACGTCTGCCATCAGCGTGCCATGTGAGGCAACACGCACCAAGGTGAAGGTCAATCCCCGTGGTGTGTGACGAAGGAATGAAAGATTGGCAGACTGCCGGACGGGACTTCTAGTGTTCACCTCGTTAGAGTAGCGATAGGGGTATTAGTGTTTATTTGTGTAGAAAGTTAGCATAGGGGTAGCAGCTCGTGATAGATAATACTGTGGCTGTATGTTGTGTGTTTCAATAGCGACTGTTCACTGCTTGTAGCGAGCCAACGGCAATAAATGTACCATTTAATTTCCTCGCACACGACTTGCAAGTTTTCTTGTATGGTGTGCCAGAAGTACCCGATGATGCCTGTCAGTTGAGTTGTTGACAGGCAAGGGTAATTGTGGTGTCAGAAGTGAAGCTTGAACGTAAGTTCAAGCTAATCCACTCATCCACGGGCTCTGGACTAGGGTTTAATTTTTGTAGTGACGGTAATTTGTGCAAACGAGTGCAATTTGCGGGCTAGAAATATGCCTATCGTGACGAAATATAGTGTTTAATTGTGTTTATTTAGTGAAATCATGTATTCTGCAAAGCTGTAAGTATTAATATTCTTGTTTTCTTATATTTATTTATGTATTTACCAATTTATTCTTGAATAAGCACCAAACATGATTCAGGGCGGAGCGATACACCGCCAGCCGACAATATCGATTTTTGGAAACTAAAAATAGCACTGTGCTGTAAATAGCGCTGTGACGTGGAGTGATTGACAAACAGTTGGTCTGCGTCATTAGCATAAAGCAATCGAGTGTGTACAAGATCGCTTAACGGCTGCCCGCCTGAATCTGTGCTTTATATCGTTTATTATTTATTTATTTGAATTACTAAATGAATATATTTATTTATTTAAACATTATTATGTTATTTTTATTCATTTAAAAGCAGTTATTCATATTTTTGGTTCTACTTTCTCTTGGTTTACCGTCACGATGGAACTATTTTTTTGCCGAGCAGATGAGACTTGGCTGCACAACGCTTACAGAAATTAACTAGGTTAGTAACGAAAGGCAATTACTGTTAGAACAAAGACAGGACATTGACATTAAATTTAATTAATACATATTCTAGTTGTTCGTGAGTCTGTCATTGTCTAAGTCATTGTCCTTAGTTGTCGAGTAAATCATATCGTGCAGTAGACGTGTTTACTACTGCCCTGCATATCAGAGGGCGAGCAACAGCTGAGTACTTACGCCGGTGTGCCAAATATAGTGTCCTACTTACGAAACGTGTCTCCTCCCGAAGGTACCAAACAAGGTGACCGGTGTCAACGGAGCTTACGTTCCCTGATTCTCGGGAACATTAAGTTGAGTATACCTATATTTTTGGCATGCATTGTGATTAATAGTGCATCTCTTTTTCAGCTTGTGATACAGTATCATATTTTTTGTGCTCTGATATTCCAACATAGAATTTTGTGCAACACATAAACTGGAAATAAAATTAATATTCCTTAACGAAGAACAAATAGATAACATTGTAGATAAATAGGTAAATAAACAAAGCAGGGTAAGTCAACACTAGCTAATTACTTAACAGCATGGCGACCTTATCTGACTTTATAAAAGCAGGTAAAGATTTACAATATACAGGAAAGGACTTAGAGGAATATGCTGATAGGAAATTTAAGGAAGCAAAGGATGCAGAGAGGGACGAACGCGCACGAGAAAGGGAACAAGAAAGACAACATCAGAAAGAACTAGCTGAAATAAATAAGCAAAAAGAACTAGAGGTTAAACAACAACAGTTAGAACATGATAAGACAGTTAAACAACAACAGTTAGAACATGATAAGGAGATGAAACAGAAGCAGTTAGATCAGGAGAAAGAAATAAGACAAAGGGAATTAGATCTAAAGCAAAAAGAAATAGATGTTAAGGAAAAACAAATTCAAGTAGAATCAGAGACACAGTTAAAGATGAAAAGCATGGATGTAGACTCACACGCAGAGATCTCTGCCACTAAACTAAAAAGTCAACAAGAGGAAAATAAGTTCAACAAATACAAAAATATTATCAAACCATATTGCAAAGAAGATTCCATATCAGCCTGGACAGAGAATGTAGAGTATCAATTTAAATATCACCAAGTTCCTTTAGATATGTGGGCTCCTATCTACATGAAGAATCTAAGTGGTGAGCCCCTTAAAGTAATAGAATCTATCCCTATTGAGCTTAGATCTAGCTATCAATACATCCATGATAGGATTATGCAGCACTTTTTACTTGATGCCCCTGGGTATCAGGTTCAGTTCTCAAATTTAAAACCTAAGCCTAGTGAAACTTTTATAGATTATGTTTCAAATGTGCAGAGTGTACTAAACAGGTGGCTTAAAGCAGCTAACATAGGTAAAGACTTTGATAGATTAAAAAACCTAATAGCTATGGACAAGGTGATATCTACTATACCTACTCCTTTTGCTAAGTTTTTGCAGCAGTCAGACATTGAGAACATCGAGCAGTTCGAAAAAAAAGGCTCAGCATATTTTTCTTCTAACAGAGAGATTTTTAAGACCTCAAGTGACTCTGAAATAGTTTCCTTTGTGAAAGACCAACCCAAAAACTATCAGAGCAACAGAAAACCTTTTCAGAAATATGACAAGAAAGACAGAAAAGTGTCAAAATGTATTTATTGTCAACAGATGCATGACACTTATTCTATGTGCGACAAATCGCCGAACTATCCGGCGCATCTTGAAAATGTTATCAAGAAGCAGCAAAATAAAAGATCGGCATACAGGCGGGCAATCAAATGTTTTTTTTTGTTCCTGCTATGGCCATTATTCTAATAAGTGCCTTGGCCGCCAACGTATGAAAGCTAACAATGCTATTTTGATTGACACCTCTTCAGATAGTGGTAGTGAGGATGAGTGTGAGGTTGAAAATGAAGATGAGGTTGACTTGCCTTTCAACCAAGCTGAAGATGTGTGTGGTGCAAACGATATGTTAAGCTTTGACAGCTGTGAACGATGTCACCAGTTCCATGCAGACGGAAAACTAGAATGTGGACATACAGTACCATGCTCATCCGAGAGTGTAAATGCAGCACTAGCCTCCAGAGGCAATTTGGTGTTCCACAATGCAATGGTCAATAATGTACCATGCCAATGTTTGCTGGATAGTGGCAGCACCCTTATTGGTCTTCGAAAAGAACTAGTGAGTCCGGGTGATTACACAGGTGACACTGTGAAATGCCGAACCTTTTCGGGTAACGTTGAGATCTACCCTTTGGCAAAAGCCCACATTAATACTCCTTTTCTTTCGGGTACCTTTACTTGTGCAATACTTGACAACCCTTGTACTGATTTAATTTTGGGGTGCTTACCCCAACTGAAACAATGTACTAGTGATGAAATAGTTGCATGGGAGAAATTAAATGCAGCTAAGGCAACAACCAGAGTTGACACTTCAAAACATCATGACCCATTACAAGATGAGACACTACTGATGCTTTTTCCAACCAGCACAGATGACACAAACACACAGAAATTTATACACCAGCAGAAATCTGATCTTAATGTGTCTCCATATTTAAACTTAATGAAACAAAGAGCCAAAATCACCAAACATACATCAGTGTTCTCTAGACTGAAGAATGGCATTTCAACTAGATGTTATACTACAGGTAACCATGAACAGGTGTTACCTGAACAACACCGTTTAACTGTGCTAAAGAATGCACATAAAACACCGTGTGCTGGTCATCTTGCATACAACAATAACAGGCCAGGTTTTTTCAATAATATAAAATTATTTTGTCATAATGTATTTGCTTGTAATGTCTGTCAACAATTAGTACGAAAGTTTAAGGGTGGACATCCTACAGCTGAAGTACAACCCTCTACACTGGCACCCAAGCCATTTGATAGAGGAAGGGTCAGTTCTACCACAAGCACACAAACAAAGGTGCGAAAACAAGTGATCTTGAACTTGATCAAGACAGATTTAGGCTACTTCCATACAAACGAAATGGCAAGGACCATTCAAGGTGGTACATAACCATGGTACATGTTGACGATGAAATATCGATAAACAGACACTTAGAGATATTCCATGTCAACATGCGAAAACCTCACTTTTCAAGACAAGAGACAGAAGTAGTGACAGACGAACAGAGTGCACCAACACCTAGTGATCAGACGACAGACATACAGAGCGCAACTACACTAGTTAGCGAGACTGGCAAATCCGACGAGGGGCATACATTTAGTGAACTGACAGAATACACATGAATATATCAGAATACTGATGACTGGACAATACACTTACTGAAACTGAGACATGCCTTTGACAGAGTGCGACTCTTCGGTCTCACTGTCAAACCAAGCAAAGTGGAAATAGGCCTCAAAGAAATTTAATTTTTTCGATCATGTCATCTTACATCTCTTGGTGTCATCTGACAAGGCCATGTCAAGTTAAAACTGACAATCATTACAAAAAAAAAAATTATGAATCTGACCATGCCTACCACATAGAAGCAGGTCAGAAGCCTTTTGCGATTAGTAAATTACTCAGAAATTACAATTCTATATTTCCAATGTCTTAAAAGCTTCTGTAAATGAAATGTGAAAGATGCATTATTAATTTCTGCATTGTCAAAATGAAATTCTTTTTTGTAATATTCCAATCCTCCGCTTGCCTAATCCTAGGCTCGTTTATTATTCTAGGACAGATGCCAGCAGTACTAGGCCAATTTTTTGAGGGCATCTTCCACCCGAGTTGCTACGTGAGCCGTAAGATCACACCTGCTGAGTCCAGAGATTCCATATCACAGTTGCAACCCTAAGCGTCATCTATGCGGTGAGAAAGCTCCATCGAATTCTGACGGATGTTCACTGCATTGTCCAGACCGACAACTCCCCGATCACGGTCATACAGAGTGGTGTGCATCGAAATGACCGGATATACAGGTGGTCACTAATTTTACCATCTGGGGTAGAAATACCTGAAATCCCACATATAAATGTAGAGTGATAGTTAGTACATGAATACATTATATTATTCTATGTAAAATAGGGTACATATACATCGACAGTATATGCTTAATCATGTACCAAGAACAGTGAACTATCATGTGTCCGTAGACATTAAGGCAAGAACTGTGCTGCAGAACGTAAATATCACCGTGTGAACAAGGACAGATAGTTACCAACTAAGCTCCATTCCGGTGTATCATTGGTGTGAAACGCAGAAAACAGTGTCAGAACAGTGCTTAATTACAGACACGAAAAGGCTGAGCTACGACACCAGCGAACTCTACACGTGCACTACCGATAGAACATTATGATGACTGTGCAAAGTATTTCAGATACCCAGGCAAAGTGTGTAGATATATTATGCCTATACAAGCAATGTACAAACATGAAGGCAACTACTAACCTGTGGAAACTGAATGACATGTATATAAACTTAATGTGATATGTAATATAATATTTTAAGATAATGACAAAGTAGATGTAGGTTAGGGAAATATAATAGTTCTCATTTATTTTAATAGAATAGTTATTACAGTGATTGTAACTTAAAATATTAGTTGAGATATGACAATAGTTAATTACAAGCTAAAATAAAATTATGATAAGAATAGTACCATTTAGATTATTACATTTCATTTACCTTCAGTTTAGTTTAGTTTATTCCATCTTCATGAAACCATACCATCTATTAAACATTACCATTTATTAGTATCATCATTTTACATCAGAATAGGTTAAAAGAGTAGATAAGTGAACATACATCATTTACACCATTTAGATTAAGAACATCACTCATAATCCATTGTACATGTAAAACATTATTTAGCATAGTATTTAGAAAATTACATAATTTGTGTACACATCATCCATGTAATTAAGGTACATAACTCACATCACATCCATTACATTTAAATAGTTAAATTACTTCCCTTAGATTAGATAAACATAACGATTAACATAAACATATCATATAATTAACATGACAAAAATTTAGTTAACACATTATATATTTATTTATAGAAGTAGTATTAGTATGTTAGAATGTAGAGTGCTATGTTAGTGTAATATAGTGGATGATGAGACCAAGGGGACAAACCATCAACCCTTTCTCATCCATGTAAATATATTGTAAATACATGACTCGTGCAACAACTTTCGCACCGTCATGAGGCTCAACCATCTCAAACTGAGCCAAACCTGTACAGTGTCACTCCAAGGTTTTTAAATAATCAGAAGAATTAGTGTGGAAGGATAATAGATGTGTGACAGAATTAAGGGTGAAAGCAGTGTGACAGAAGTGTGAAAGTGAGAGCGAATGGAAAATAGACGGAAGAGAGTGAGAGTGGTCAGCGAATTCTTCTGCTGCCTGGCTTCGAATTTTAATATTTGTCTGTGTTAGTGTTGGTTTTCGTTAGTGAAAATGTGCTTGTGTGAATGTGTGTCTGCAATATAGTTTCGAACTTAGATTACAGTATTTTGAGTTTCATAACAAGGGAATGTAGTCACGAATTAGTGTTATGCACCTGTTTGTGGCCGCATTTAACCAAATTATGACACTTAAAAAACTAACATACATACACATAGGACTTAGAAACATAGTTTAGAAGTTAGATTAGTAAGTTAATTACATCCAAACACGCAAACAACCAGAAAAACAAACATATAAATTACATACACTTTTTGTAGATCAAAGGGAGATAACTTCGGGTCAGGGGACATAATAGACAACGAAGAACTATCTTAACAGTGAAATAGAACTTTACACGCGGAAGCGATGTAGGTAAAGCCTGTCGCACACACTCTTGTATAATGGTTGTTAAATATTATATGGGGGACATGAAGCAATTCATGTGTTGACCCTAAGAAAGTCAACTTTGTATGGGTAGTAAGTTAATTTACTATGTGAGGGCAGGTCTTATAAGACAACGGTCCGGTTCAGACATACCTCTAATAAATATAATATAGCATGTGAGAAGAGGGCTCACGCCAACCAGACAAGTTTGTGGCGATTGCCAGTAGCCACGTAAAGTTTTGCTACATTGTGACAATAGTCAGTAGAAGTCTATTACATTACCCAAAACCAGGTTACCTAGAGTCTTTGACAAAAATTAGAGACACTAATTTTTTATAACCTCTTGCGTCACAACCAATGAGTGAAAGTTGATGACGCAACACAGGAGGGGTGGGTGTGTGTCAAAGACTCGACCGCATCCCCTTCGCCAGGAAGAGCAGTCAATCATGAAGAGACCAGGAGGGGATACGGTGCCCGAGGGAAGGGCATGGGAGATGAGGTAATAAGAGTTGGGTGACCATTCCCTCATGAGACACGCAGGTGGTGTTCAGAGAGTTAGCACTCCAATCACGATAACATCACGCCTCGTGGTAGCCACAGAGAAGTTGAGTATACACTCAACGTACCACGTCTGCCATCAGCGTGCCATGTGAGGCAACACGCACCAAGGTGAAGGTCAATCCCCGTGGTGTGTGACGAAGGAATGAAAGATTGGCAGACGGCCGGACGGGACTTCTAGTGTTCACCTCGTTAGAGTAGCGATAGGGGTATTAGTGTTTATTTGTGTAGACAGTTAGCATAGGGGTAGCAGCTCGTGATAGATAATACTGTGGCTGTATGTTGTGTGTTTCAATAGCGACTGTTCACTGCTTGTAGCGAGCCAACGGCAATAAATGTACCATTTAATTTCCTCGCATACGACTTGCAAGTTTTCTTGTATGGTGTGCCAGAAGTACCCGATGATGCCTGTCAGTTGAGTTGTTGATGTGAACTGTTTAATCCGTTCGTCTACACAACAACGCGATGTAGAAGCATGGTGTTAGTTACATCTTAACACGCCAGCTGTGTACTTCCGGTGTTTTTGGAATTAATTTAGAAATTAGCAGACGATGTAATAATTCTCACAAAGAATTGACACTTTACATAAACTTTGTGAGGTGAAATTTGCATATACAATTTGTATAAAATGATTTTTGATAGTTGTAATCTGAGAATCAGAGATTGATCAACTTGTTCTCAATAGTACCATTTGGTTCACTATTGACAATAAGCATCAAACTGTGACGCTTATAACTTGAATTACCAATGCAATTTATTTTCTTTGAAAGATTGTGAAAATTATCGCCAATAGTGTTTTGTGTTGTTTCACTTGTTACATCTAAGGGAAACAATTTGAACTATGGGTAATGTGTAAGAGTTATAGAAAACCTTCCTCATGTTGCCAGAACGGCGACACATCAAGATGACATAAACTATGCGTTGAATATAATTACTTCCATTGTAGACCTGCATTAGACTATCTGACCATATTGGGTTGGAGTCGAATGTTGGAGTCGTCTTATGAAGAAGATGACTCGCGGCCTGACATGTCGTGTTTGTAATTTTTTTTTTCATTTGTCGTGAGGTAGTTGCGTGGCTTGAGAGTATAGCATAAATCGCTGATAGCTACTGTACTGGAGGTATCAATTTACAACCTACGTAAAAATCCAACTAATGGATTGTACTTGATTAGTGTGGCTCAATAGTATCATTGACGAGCGTGTGCATATATTATACAATTATCCATAATATTTCAAATATAATCCAAATTGTCACGTCAGATGACAATGGGTCGATTCTGACAGGTTGAATAAATAAACCCAAATGCATATAGCCATCAATGAAAGGATACTCCTTTCATTAGAGAGGAGAGCGGGAGAATGTCAGGATCTCCCCAACAGATCTGCCGTGTCTTCATCATCGACACCTGGCAATTACGGCCAGGTACGCCTGGGAGCGGCACTAACTACGTATTGACGAGAACTGTCAGTCGTGGCTCGCGTGGCACACGGAGTCCAGGCAGGGAGGCAACCCGACCAACGAGGACTCACTGCGGTTAGAAGGCAGACGGGCTCGGACTGTAGTACAGGACAGAAGTGGATGGAATGTGTGCTCGTATAGCTTGTGTGAGTGAACGCTATTAGAGAGAACGCCTGTTTAAGTATAGAAGACTGTGCACCTGGTATGTAGTGTTGTGAGTTGTGTATTGATACATTGCATGTATATATTTATTGTATAATGGCACCACCATTGTGGTTGTGCGATGCCTGTAGTGTTTGCGGTAAGTGAGAAGTGCGAATAAAGAGTTTATCATTGTATTCGCCGTGTGTCACGTATAATCATTAGCCGTCTAGTTATTAATATTTATAATTATATTTGAATAGTTTGTGGATGCATACATCACATATTTATTATGAATTTCCAGATTTAAAGAGCATTTAATTGTCAAGACGAGATAAGCATGCGGTAGATACTGTCGATAGACCAGTACTACGAGTATGGAAATAAGTTGCTAGAAAACCAAGTTGCTAGAAGACCATGTATACCTAATCAAGAACAAGTCATTCAATGGATACTGCTAACAGCACAAGCAACATTTACAGAATATAATTTACATAATAGATTAACCCAGACATACTGAAAGAAGAAATTATAGAAGCCGTCAGATTAGTCCATTGAACAAATCCCCAGGACAAGATGACGTACCAAATGAATCTATTAAAACAGCAAGAGAAGTAGGAACAGCATGGCTACATAGACTATTCAACCACGTTTAGGTAGAACAACAGCATCCACGAGACTGGGGAAACGCCATAATTATCCCAATGTGGAAAAACAAAGGCAGTAAAAGAGACTGCACACAATACAGAGGCATTTCACTGTTGAGTCATGCTGGGAAAATATTTTGCAAAATTCTTGAAAAAAGATTAAGAACTATTATAGAACCCCAGATAAGCGAAACACAACACGGATTTAGGAAAAACAAAGGATGCACAGATGCCATGTTTGCTCTTAGATAACTTATAGACAAATCAATCGAATTCAATTAAACAGTCTACTTAACATTAGTCAACCAATACAAGGCATTTGATAGAGTAGGTAGAAACAAGATGTAGGAATTCATTAAACAATATGGAGTGAGACCACATCTAATGTACCTATGTAGAAGTTTATACAACAACAATGAATGCATAGTGAGAGTAACTGGAGGACGCTCAGAACCCTTCACCATAAGATCTGGAGTACGACAAGGTTGTGTCCTGTCCCCTCTCTTGTTCATAACATATATAGACAACATATGTAAAGAAAACAGCCAAACAGAGACTGCAAGAACACAGCATGACGAGGACACATAAGAAGAACCATCGGCATATCTAACCATCAGAGAACTCCTGTTTGCGGACGACCAAGCACAAATAGCAAAATCAGAAGCTGAATTACAAGATCACAGGAATAGTGTAAACGACATGTGTAGGGAACATAACATGAAAAATAGCACAAGTAAAACAGAGTTATTTACTATAACTAAAGAAGAAAAAGCAACAACGATTTATCTAAAGGAACATCCATTGAAACAAGTAAAGAGTTTCAAATACCTAGGAAGTATAATATCATCAAATGGCAAATTAGAAGACGAGATCGAAAATAGATGCAATAAGGCAAACTAACTCACTGGACAAATGGCACCAGTACTAAAGGACAAACACTTTTCAATAACTACTAATAAATCACTTTACAGTGCAATCTTCCTACCAACTCTATGTTACCAATGCCAAACTTGGACAATGACAGAAAAAGAGAAACATAACAAAGAAATTAGAATCCTAAGAAGAATACTCAATGTATCAAGAAGAGATAAGATCAGAAATGAAGAAATCAGGACTAAAGTGGGGGTTATAGCTGCACTAGATTTTATTGGAAAGCAGCAAGTCAAATATTTTGGCCATGCTAGTAGGTTACCAAATAACAGTATACCACAACAAGCAATGACGTACAGACCATAGGGAAACAGAGGAAGAGGCCGACCACGTAAATGATGGATGCAGGGAATAACAGAGTCCATGGGAATATTGATGCATGAAGCCCATAGGCGGTCACTCTCCCGCTGTTTATACGTCATCTCGACACCGCAAGGTACAAGAGGAACATGATGGGATGAGATGAGATGAAATAATAGATTAAATATCCATCTTCACAAATAAAGTGATTTCATATCTTTCATACATCTAACAATCATTTGTTCATCGTACAGCATCATGTTGCGACAGATGCATAGATAATCATCATAACGAATATGTCATTACCATCCATCCATCCATCCATCCATCCATCCATCCATCCATCCATTAATCCATCCATCCATCATGTGCCATGCCCGCAAGCGTGGCAGTCATGTTCTGCCATCTCACTCGATCACCAGAGTCGTGGATCAGCTCCGTCTTCTTGTCTCGACCATGCCACGTGACCAAGCAATCAAGGTATTTACTTCTCGGTCTTCCCCTTGGTCTTTTACCTTCGAACTTGCCAGTTGTCGTCAAGTTCTCCAAGTCATGTCTTCTCATAACATGCCCACAAAATGTTGACTGTTTACGTCTAATGACTCATATCAGTTTACGATCTTCATTTGTTTCTTGAAGGACTTGCTTATTGGTTTTTCTGTCTGTCCATGATATTCTTTGCATTTTCCTCAGAAACCACATTTCCACAGCCTTCAGCTGTTTTTCAGTTTGACTGCTTATTGTTCACGCTTCACATCCATACAAAAGTGTAGGTTCTATGTAGCACCTCAACACTCTTTTTCTCGTTTCAATTGATATTTCTTTAATTGGTCAGTATATTTTTTATCTTGATAAAGGCTACCTTCGCAATGGCAATTCTTGTTCTAATCTCTTCAAGACATCTCCCATCAGATATTATGACTGTGCTGAGATAACTGTATCGATGCACTTGTTTACGAATGTGCCCATTTACCCGTATATCACATTGTGGTATTTCCTTCTTCCCAGTGACGACCATAATCTGTGTCATCTTAATATTCAGTTCTAACCCTAGGTGTGTGTAACAACCGCATCTACTCCTGTTCGTTGTCTGCAATCAAGATTGTATCATCTGCATATCTAATGTTATTGATGTATCGTTCCCCACTGTTGATTCCTTCCATATCTTCTATATTTCTGAATATATTTTCACTGTACATGTGTGAGGTTTTTTGTGGGTCTTTATAGATAATTACAGAAGCTCCAATGAGTGAAGTTCTATAAAGAATATCTCTCTATAAAAGATACAGGTTAGTAACAGCAAGTTTTGTCTAGAGGTATTGGTATTTATTCTCGCATAACCCTTGTAGAGAAACCAATAAGAATTTGGCTCATCGAGTACCCCCACTGTGAGAAATTAGACCTAAGTTTACTTTCAACACAGAATTATTAGTAGATGATTTCTCTTCTAGGTTATATAGAGATCTTGGCAGTTATTTCAAGTGACACAAGACACTTGGATAAACGACCACATTGACAATTGAACCATTGTAGTGAACATAAACAACAACAACTGTACTTTACACTGGTTGAACAAGACATCAACATGAGAAGATCTTGACAACAATTACTATCTGTAACCAACAACCACAGTAGAGTAACAGTCACCATGAAGATGCTTGACAACAGTTGGACAATTCATTCACAACAGTGTACAAGACAACCACAAAGACATGTATCTCAAAACTGTTCTCTTACTATCATAAACTTTATTAATGTCCTATGGGATCAAGTGAAGACTCAGGCTTCGTATTTTGCCAACATTTTACATCTCAAATATAAGTTTATATGCAAAATATAGTGACATTGTTTATGAACCCAAATACATCACCCAATATCCCCACATAAACATCAATCTAAAACAAACCCTCCTCCTTCACCTCTCTACTCCATAAGTTATCCTACACCACACTTTAGGCCTAAATCCTTTCTTCTACTGTCAATGAGAGAAACACATGATAAGCCATAGTCTGGGGCAAGCCTAGGGACATTCTGCTCCACTGATCTGTATATATCCTGTTATCATCTATGATGGGTGCTGGAAAAGTCTCAGGTTGCAGTTTCACCCCATGTCTTTCCAGTTCAGGCTATTCCCTGCTGTCACAGTTCGAAGAAAGTTTACAGCCATGTATTTTCACTGGTGAGTTGACTGTTCATGAAGTTGACACTTAGTACTAGTTTTTACATTTCCAGTAGAGGAAGATCTAAAAAACCAATATGTCCCTAGCATTCTTCCTTATCAGTCTATCTCCCACACGAGGTTTCGGATTGGTACTGAATCACCACATCTAATTATCACTAATCCATTTTGGGAATTTGCTCTGTGTATTCTTCTTCCTTCTCCTTTAGCTTTCAGCCAAGTATTAAGCTGGAATATGGTCAGCTGGAGTTGAGACCAGAGCTCAGGACTTCCCTGGAGTTATCCTGGTAATTGAAAGCCTCCCCATCTTCCTCATTCTCTGTTAATCAATAAAGGCACAACATGTGTTTTACATCTGTTTAAACACTGTCATGGTTATGCAGTACTATCACAGATTCAGAGAGGAATGGGAGGGGAAGGAGAGTGTGATATTCGAACAGCCGCCTCTCACTGGTGATGAAGTGCAATTTTATTTGGTGGTTTGGGGTGACATCCTTTCTCAAGGTTCATCCCCAAAATTGTGAAATCATAGGCACATATGCTTATCAGGGGCAGCTTCACACAATTATCGTGTAATTATTTGTCTATATAAAATCTCTCAACAAGTAGATCTCAGAGGACCGGTGTACCATGAGAAACAGACAGTGTGATAACTTTAAGGAGTAGGCATTGTATGGCAGAAATCATGCACTTAGCAGTTCAAGCAAGACATGAAGTAAACAGCATAAACGGACTCCTTCATGAGGCACATCTGCTGACTAATCACCATAAGGCAGATATGAGATAGATAGAAGACAGGCATCTTTCATGACTGCACTTGGCAATATCATTGAACTAATGGCAATGGACCAATTAGCCATTTATAAAGGTGATACCTTGGTACAAGAATGTCCTATCTTCATTCCACACTCACACCGCCATAGGCCAAACTTCATCCTCCTTAAGCTAGACCAGGTGTTCACAAGCACCTATCAAATCATCATCATCATGTTCTTGTGCTCTTTTCCCATTAAACAATAGTAATATCTACTGCAGCAGGTACCAAAGCGATAGTGCACAAGCAAGGTTTTCACATGTGGAATACACACATGAAAGAAAACATGAATTTTCCCTGACAAACAGCATGAGCCTTCTCATGTATTCAGCTGACTAGACACTGTAGGTTATGTCACCTATTGCTCCTTATTGGAATGTAGTTCATATAAACCCAAACCATTGTTGCAAAGGACCCAGCGCATAACGTCAAAGATAAATTGCATCCTAGGCAAATCCATATGAATGCTTTTGGCAATTTTATTGAAAGTAACACAGTCACCAGACATTACAGGAACTTTGTAATTTCTAAAGTGCAATGCAGTCCTGCAAACATGGATATAATAAGCGTCTTTATGTTTACAAATATGAGAGGTGAATTATATAATTACCATCTCATTCACTCAAACATTCTCAGCCATTATAAGGGAAAAGTTACATGCAGCATCACGCATTCTGAAACATAACTGCCAAAAGTATCCTGCAGGAGCAGTGTACAGTTTGGTTAAGAATGGTCATGATAGGCACTCAACGAATGTTCAGAGCGCACCCAGGTTTTGCAATATGCATTGAGCGTAGTTTACAGTCATAAGCATATGCAAATCATCAAATCAGACAGACAATAGACATGGCAAAAATGTTTCACTGTGGTAGACATGACAGGTTGGAGCGGCAGTTTTAGTGTCCCTGTACAACGAAGTTCTGTCTTCATTTCCACATTTTCTCAGGAAAATACTCTGCCATTCGTCTCTCTCTCACTTATCATCAGGTTTACACATAACATATTAAATTATTTAGGGTACCTGAAGGTGCAGAATGACTACATCTTAGAGAATGATTTCGGGCAAGTTTACCACTGCATCTTGAATACATCTTTACGGGATGGAATCAACTGCTTCAACCGGCGGGCTAATTAAGTATTAGATAGCGTTACTCGCCCAAGGGTCAACCAATCAAATGGAGTCCCCACCTCTCATCTACCCTCTCTCAATCCAGAATCTTCTTTTCTTTTTTTTAGATAGGGTATCAAGACGGCTTACGGTGGTTAACTATTTGAGTATTGAGAAATGTAAATGGACTGGGGATTTTAACGTCTGAAGACATTATGTTACAACATGGAAAAAAGATCTTCATGATCAAGATTAAGGTAAAGTTAAAGAAAGTAAACTAAATAACAGGATATACTTAATATGATCTGTGTACATCGAGAATTGACAAAGAAATACAAAACAAATTCAACATAGAAGTAAAGAACAGATTTGACATATTGTTTGATCTAGAGATCATATTTCAAGATGCGGATGATCAATGGGAAATGTTGTAGAATCCAGTCAGTGTGGATGCAGAAACAACTATTCCAAAATTAAAGAAAGTGGGTGGTAAGAAATGGATGACTGAAAAAATATTACAACTAATGGAAATAAGAAGAGTCAACAAATATAATCCTGCTAAATATTAAGAACTTCACAGACAAGAAAGAATATTATGTAAGAAGGCAAAAGAAGCATGTCTTGAGAAAAAGTGCATAGAAATTGAAAAGCAATACAACAGTCAAAATACCAAATCAATGCAAAAAAGAATTCAGGAACGTACTATTGAAAGAACAAGTTCATTAACAGGCTGTCTACGAGGGTAAATTAATAAGTAAGTCACAAAAGACTGTAGTAAAATAACTACATACGATCACAACTTGAAACCAGTTTATTTGTATACATACATCCTCTCTTTATTTCTCAACATAATTTTCCCCAACATTGATGCACTTATCCCATCGTTTTATCAGTTACCTCCCCCCCCCCCCCCAACCAGCATAGAACCATTGCTTTGTTTTCATGTACCGACCATCCCACAAAGCTGTGTGGCTTACTTATTGACTCGCCCTCTTAGCGTTTTCTACCCAGCTGCGGACCGCTTCACAGGACAAACATTTGTCAGCATATACTGACAACCCTCCTTGGCGGGATATATTTCGCGAATGACGCCGAAGTTGAATGTGAAGTGAAAACGTGGATTAGAAAACAGTGCACGCAGTTCTATGCTGTTGATTTGGGAGGACTGATAAAATGATGGGATAAGTCCATCAATGTTGGTGTAAATTATGTTGAGAAATACAGAGACAATGTATGTATAAAAATAAACTGGTTTCAAGTTGTTATCATATTTAGTTATTTTTCTACAGCCATTTGTGACGTACGTATAACTTCCCCTCGTATATGACTCATAGTTTGGGTTTCTATCACACATTTCCAAAGTGCCGTGCTCTCTTTTACAATATTTACATTCACAAATCCCTTTCTCGGTGAATAGTGAAGTTTTTGTTTACCCGACACATTTTGATGGACATTGTAATATGCCTAGCGTTTGGACTCCATCTCTGCTAGTGTTCCTCAATTGTTCTCAATGAGGAACGTTAGCATAGCATCTGGTACGTTTCAGATCAATCTGTCCCTCAACAAGTGGTCTCTTAACTTGTGGAAGCCATTACGCATTTTCGCTGACTTTAGCCACTTGTTATATAGTGATGTGCTCAATTGGCACCCAGTGGATGATGAGATTAATGGGCACCCAGTGGATTATGTGGTCAATGGACACCCACTGGGTGATGTGGTCAATGGGCGCCCAGTGGATTATGTGGTCAATGGGCACTGTGACGAAACGCCTACAGATCGTCAGATCTCTGCATAATATCCCTTTGAAGGGAGTGCGGGGCGTTGGTCTCCCTTGAAATTAATATCAATTAATAGGGGATTTCCCTAGAAACGTAGTGCGGGGCGGAGCTATTCTAGTTATTTATAGAAAAATCTAGAATGTTCCCTCAAGTGCGTACGTAGTAAAGATCTCTAAGTTCACGAGTGCTACATGCAGCACGGGTTGGTGGAACTTATCGTGACTCTGGTTTTCTTCATGAATCATGAAAGTCACGCTGCCCGTGTAGGCGAGTGGAAGGCGCACTGACTTTGTCGTGAGCAGTCGCCCACCAAACCTCAGCGTAGGCAGATCGCAGCCAACAGGCTGATGTAATTTTGATGTCAATATTCGCGGCCAGTGCGGACATCTGCAGTCAAGGTTGTGATTCTTCAATCACAGGTTAGTTGAATACTTATTCTATTATTTAATTGTTGTCGTGATGCCGTGCTGAGTTCCCGGAATGAATTAATTGCCGTCGCAAAATTGAGTTGTCGCGTAGAGTTATCCGTTACAGTTGGCGGTTTGCATATTTAAGTAGGCTTTATCGATCAGCAATGTAATGTGTTACCTGACGGAACAAGCCGTATTCCACAGCGAGTGGTGTGTAAATAAAATAGGCCGAACGATGTGCTTTACAGTGTGTAGCAGTTACTGGTTTGGTTTATTAATTACGCAGGCAAGGCGACAGTTTGTCAGTCATTACATCAACATGCTAGACGCTGTAAATGATAAGGTAGAGCTTATTATTAGAGATGTGTAATGTGCTTCGGGACATTAGAATGGTAACTTAATTGTGCTATCAGTGATGTTGATGTTTCGAGGAATCAAGGTGAGATCAGCAGTGGTGTATTTGCTGTGTGCAGATAGCAGTGTTATTCCGCGTAAGCCGAATGGGGTTGCATCGGTAGGATAACAGTTGATAAGAAGTATTCATGATACTATTGTTACTGCTTGTTGTCATGTCCGTCCGCTAGGATGACCGTGCGTGTTCCATCTTACGTTTGTCTAGGCAGCGGGAGGTAGGCCGGTACCCCAACCCGATCGGTAATAGGTCCGACCCAATGCGTTCGTGCAGATCCGATGAATGAACCTACCCGATCGAGGGTGGTGCGGCACTCCGTAATTCGAGGCCGTGGTGTCTAGATAGATCGAGGTTTGAACCTAACCGTTTCTGTCTCTAATATTCTACTCTTTTGGAACCCTGACTCGGGTACTTGGAGTACTGCCGTGAAGTAGTAGTATATGAGAGGAATAACCCCCCAAAAAAACGGTGGAGTCAGAGTTTGGTAGTGGAGTCTGGAGGTTTGCTACATTGGATGACGTGACTTAAGTCGTCACGGGACAAGGTACACGGGACCCACCGTAGCTGTGGGGAAAATGTAATGG
>JACEFZ010019827.1:0-28550 GCA_014155875.1 Cepaea nemoralis
CATTCCCCCGGGGGCCCCCCTTTTCACTAAAGTCAGGGACAGATTCCCCATTGTCTCCGTACTTTCGTTTACACTAAAGTCAGGGACAGATTGGCCATTTTGGGCCCCGTGCATTCCGTCTAACACTAAAGTGGGACAGATTGGCCACCTATTCCCCATGCTTTCAGGCTTACACTAAAGTCAGGGGACAGATTGGCCACCTATGTCCCCTACTTTCGGTTACATAAAGTCGGGGACTTTCCAATTTTCCCTTTGGTTTTGGGGAAGTTGGGCCACCTGTGTCCCGTACATTCGGGCTTACACTAAAGTCGGGGACAGTTTGGGCCACCTAGTCCCGTACATTCAGCTTACAAAATGGATGGCTCTATCTATTACAGACATCGCAGGCGACTGCTTGGGGGAAAATTAAAAGTTTCATTTATTAAACGCAACACCAGTGTGAACGGACCAAGTCTGAAACAACTCAATGTAGTTAATAATAGCAATTGGAAGAGGTATTAAGGGAAAATAAAAATACCCGAACGAATGAAAAACATTTGTCAAGATTATAAATGTTCTGAATTTATCTTTGTCTATGAGGTAACGAAAAGGGTTTGGAGTTATATGACCAATCATGATGTAATATCAATCAAAAGAAATTAACAGATAAGTGAGGAATGATGGGGGAAGCTCCCGGTGATGTGGTTTTTAGGAGAATGATGAGAAAAGCGTGAACTAAAGAAGAGAAAAGAGATATCTTGAAAGAAGTGAACTCAAAAAGAGAACTGGTCACTTGTATCAAAATAGAGAGTCCACATTCTGTGGGCACGTCATGAAAAGGGAACTGGAGTACGTCACACAACGAAAATTTGGTGCTGGGTAGTCATCACAACGACGATGGTGCGGGTACGTCTCACAAAAAAATGTTGCGGATACGTCTCACAACGCGATGGTGGGGGAGTACGTCATCACAACGACAAGGGTCGGGGAGTACGTCATCACAACGACGATGGTGCGGGAGTACGTCATCAAAACGAAAATGTTTTGGAGTACGTCATCAAAACGACAATGTGCGGGGATACTCATCCCCCCCGAAAATGGTGTAGCCCGTTATTTTACAGAAAATCGGCGCTCGCCGGATGACGTGGTCAATATCGGGCCGGCCCCCTTTACGTCCGAGGGACATTTCCTGTACCAATTTTACTGGGGCCAACCGGGTGTCCAATACTGAAAATATGCCCTCATCCAACGGTATTGGAACTCATTACCTCCGGATCCGGCAGGCAAGTGTGATAGACCATCTTGGCTTCTTAGTATAGTATAGTATAGTATTGTATAGTATAGTATAGTATAGGATTGCATGGCATGGCATGGCACGCCACGGTACAGTACAGTATAGCTTAGCACAGCATAGCATAGCATAGCATAGTATAGTATAGTATAGTATAGTATATATGACTGAGCTATAGTCTGACAGTAGACGGTACTACCTGCTTTCTGTTAGCCCTGAACGTTGGGCGGCGCTTACCAAACCCGACACCCCACATTGTGCCAACGGCTTCGGGCGGAAGAGCGCAATTGGGAGGGTACAAGCCTTACCCTGGTGCAAGAAAATGCATGTGAGATGCAATACCCTGGTGAGAGGAATCATGCTGCATGGGCAACACATGATCTCTATATTTTAGCCCAGGATTTGTGCTATGGAGAGGCAATAACTCCATCCCTGGTCTTAACCGGTCTCGGAATCAAGCGAGAGGCAACTGTTCGGGTTATAAGTCCCTGTCCATTGGCGTAGACATGGGGCGCCATGCGTTTGCCCTCTGGTGGTGGGGAACACCTACAGGTGTCACTGATCAGCTACCGCCCGCCCCGCTTCAAACTGGGCAGCCCCGGCCAATTGGGTGCTGATCCGCGACAGCCTGCCTGCTTCAATGGGTGCTTGGGGCTAGGACACAATCTGAATCGCAGGCTGTAAAATCAATGCACAGGTACTAATAAAAAGAAAATAAATGAAACCTCAAGCTACGGCTTGCAACCTGGAACGTGAGAACCATGTGTCCAGGATTTTCCACTGACTTGACCAATATTGACGATGTGAGAAAAACGGCTGTGATTGATGCCGAACTCAATCGTCTTAACATTGATATTGCTGGCCTGCAGGAGACTCGCCTCGCTGAGGAAGGGTCACTCAGGGAAAACAATTACACCTTTTTTGGAAGGGTAGAGGGCAGGCAGAATAAAAGGCAACACGGTGTGGGCTTTGCAGTGAAGAATTCGCTACTGGGAATGATTGAAAATTCCAGCAGGAGGAAATGAAAGACTATTATCCCTGCGCTTGGCAACCTCTTGTGGTTTTGCCACCATTATTACTGCATATGCACCGACACTCGATTCCTCTGATGATGTGAAGGATTCGTTCTATGAGGAGTTAGACTCCGTGATCAAGGCAGTTCCAAAATCTGACTACATTTATATGCTCGGTGATTTCAATGCTCGTGTGGGCAAGGACTCGAGTTCATGGCCAGTGTGCCTTGGAAAATACAACATCGGTCGCATGAATGAAAATGGGCAAAGGCTGCTGGAGCATTGCACCAGAAATGACCTATGTATTACAAACTCCTTTTTTTAAAACAAAAGAGCTGCATAAGGTCACATGGAAACATCCAAGATCCGGCCATTGGCACCATTGGCACCAGCTGGACTTCATCATCACACTGAGACAACATCTGAATCATATATCATTGACTCGAAGTTACCACAGTGCTGACTGTGATACGGATCATTCTTCGGTTGTTGCAAGGGTTAGACTGAGACCAAAGAGAATCTACACAGCTAAACACAAATCTAGTCCCAGGATTAATATTATTAACACTCACGATCCTGAAAAGTGCTTTCAGTTTCAACAGCAACTTGAAGACGCTTTCACTGATACACCAGAAAATTGTACAGTAAATGAAAAGTGGGTTCAACTTAAAGAAACTCTTTATAAAACTGCCGTAGGGGTTTACGGCACTGTGGATCATAAGAGGCAGCACTGGTTTTGCGGCAAACAGTCAGACTCTGCTGCCCTTGATTGATAAGAAGAAGATAGCTCTCTTAAGAAATAAGGAAAGACCAACGCGTAACACTCTGAGTGAGCTGAAGCAAGCTAGGAAGGATGTGCAAAAGGCTGCCAGGCAGTGTGCAAATGATTATTGGATCAAGTTATGTGAGTCCATTCAAATAGCAAGTGATAATGGAAACATCAGAAGCATGTATGAAGGAATAAAGAAAGCCTGTGGTTCAATGGTCAAAAGAAGTGCACCATTGAAAACGTTCACTGGAGAAATCATAATTGATAAGAAACAGCAGATGGGCAGATGGGTAGAGCACTATTTGGAGCTTAACTAAAGTGAGACCAAACTAGCGGTTGATGCCCTCAACGCCATAGAGGCTCTACCAACTCTTGACCACCTGGACACACCTCCCACCATAACAGAAGTTAAGTTGCTGTAAATAAACTTGCATCTGGCAAGGCTCCAGGTAAGGATGGGATTCCAATAGAGGTTATCAGGAGTGGGCAAGACACACTCACTCTACAGATCCACCAGCTAATAAAGCTATGCTGGCGAGAAGGACAAGTCCCACAGAATTTCAAAGACTCAAGCATCATAACACTGTACAAGAACAAGGGCGATCGGAGCGACTGCAACAACTATAGGGGTATCTCACTTCTGTGTATTGTTGGAAAAGTATTTGCCAGAATTGTTCTGCGCAGACTTAAAGTCCTAGCAGATCAAGTCTACCCAGAATCACAGTGTGGCTTTCGACAGAACCGGTTGCCAGATGGTGAATAACATAATAATAACAATAACAAGCAACTGCAACTCGTGGTCCAGGTAACACCAAGTGAACAGAGTTTTGAAGCACGTTCAACAAAGGATCGACAACTATAAGTCAACTGGCATGTCTGGAATGTCCACATTTATTTTCTGTCGCTCAGCCGGTGACAAGGTCAATGAGAACAATAATTACAACCCAAATACCGTTCCTGTCGAGCCAGGAGGGTAGGTATTTAATAATAAATATAAATCACACCGCTGAAGCTAACTATTTACATTCGACGACAATGCCTCACCGCCTCGTATCTATTTGTATACCTCCTGCCGTTTGATCTCTCCATCACCTTGAACATTCTTGCCTAGTCCTGATTCACGCATTCATACTAGCTGTCTGTTCCGCCTGAAATGAGTGATGCTTTAAGGATGCAGCTCTTCTATCGAGGGGTTCCCAGCTACCACTGCCATCTCTTGAAAGAATATCTTTTTCTTGGATCGTTGCATGCTGCCTTCCATACCGCCAGCCCAAGCTCAACTCCCTTGTTGCTAAACTATCACTCTGTGACGTTTCTACCTTCACACGTCACACATGGCGACTTTCTCTATCTATTGGTTCTAGATTACTACTCCACTTCTTTATAACTGATCAAATACGTCATTTAGCCTGACTCGCTACTTGGCACCGGTCTACCATTGATATGATATTCTTATTGCGACAAATGCAAGAAAAATGCAGTGAGCAGAATCTACCACTGTTTACTGCCTTTATCGACCTCACAAAAGCATTGCACTAAAGAAGATTGGCTGCCCACCAACTCTTCTGTCCATTGTGGAATCGTTCCACACGGGGCATGAAGGGTGTAATCAAGTTTGATGGTGCAACTTCTGAAGATTTTGAAATCAAGAGTGGAGTTAAGCAAGGTTGTGTACTAGCTCCCCACCCTCTTTGTAATATACTTTCACTCTACTGAAATATGCCTTTCGTGATCAGGATGGTGGTATATACATTTCACTCACGCTCAGATGGCGACCTCTACAATGCCCAGAGATTGAAGGCCAAGACCAAACTTAGGAGGGTACTGATCAGAGAGTTGCTTTTAGCAGATGATGCTGCAGTTACGACCCACTCTGAGGAAGAGTTGCAATGTCTACTATCTGCATTCTCCAATGATTGTTCTGAATTTGTTTAACAATTAGCAAAAAAGAAGACACAGATTATGTTACAAGGTGCACATGTGGTACCATCAATCTTTATTGACGACGCCGAACTAGATATGGTAGATCATTTTACATATGTAGGATCAGTGGTCAATAGCAAATTGTCCCTAGATCAGGAAATCAACTTCCGGATTGGTAAGGCAGCAACAACAATGAACAGGTTTTAAAAAAAGATTCTGGGAGAACAGGAAGCTTAGTGCCAAAACAAAAGTCCTTGTCTAACAAGCCTGTGTTCTTAGTACTCTTCTTTATGGCAGTGGAACCTGGACAACTTACACCAAGAGAAACGTTTAAACAGCTTTCATATGCCGTGTCTACGAAGAATTCTTGGTATTAAGTGGCAAGACAAAATCACAATACTGAAGTATTGGAAAGATCAGGTTGTGTGACGGTTTATTCCATGCTCAGTCTTCGTAGACTTAGATGGATAGGACATCTTAGGAGGATGGATGATGGTAGAATACCAAAGGACATCTTTTTTTGTGAATTACAGATGGGTAAGAGATCTCAGGGTCGGCCTCTACTACGATACAAAGATGTGTGTAAGCGGGACATGATTGATACAGGCATTGATAATGCACATTGGGAGCAAGTCGCCGCTGAACGTGTAGGATGGAGGGTAAACATCAGAAATGGAATAAAGACAAAGGAGAAAATTATTGCAGATAAGTCACACACCGAGCGTGTGAGACGTTAGATGGTGCATGATGGTGGAAATGAACACGTGGTCACATGCACCCACTGTGAACGAACATTTACAGCGCGAATTGGCCTTATCAGTCGCATTCGCTACCACCATAGTTAAAAGTTATTATGCCTTTTTAAAGCACAAACTATCGTCTGTCAAGACCGAAGGTGCCAATGATGGAGTATAGTATAGTATAGTATAGCATAGTATAGTATAGTATAGTATAGTATAGTATAGTATAGTATAGTATAACATGTCTGTAACTTTTGCAGCTGCCCCAGATAATCCAGCAGGTAGCAGTTTTGTCCCGGAGATTACAACAATTAGGTAACCCTCAAATCTTCTATACAGTTATATATGAGTTGTCTTTGTTGTTGTTGTTGTCATCTTTGTTGTTGTCGTTGGTGTCGTCGTAGTTGTTCAGTTGTCTGGTCTGAAACAGATATTGGCGATCATGACTCTCTACTCATCTGTGTCTTCAAGTATTTTAATTGAAATGCTGTATTTATGTTCTTTCGTTGCTTGGCTGTTTCGGCTTACACTCACGTGAGAGGACAGACGGGAACATACCATAACAACTGGGCATATTAATGGACAAAGATCTAGAGGAAGACAGTAAGGGAAGATTCCAGACAGCTTTCATCATGGCATGGACAAATGTTCGATGTTTGCAATCACAGTTCGCTTGGCGAGCTAACTACTGACCACCTAATCCTCCACAGTGAAACCTGGACAACTTACTCACACCAAGAGAAACGTTTAAACGGTTTTCATATGCGGTGTCTGCGAAGAATTCTTGGTATTAAGTGGCAAGACAAAATCACAAATACTGAAGTATTGGAAAGATCAGGTTGTGTGACGGTTTATTCCATGCTCAGTCTTCGTAGACTTGGATAGGACATCTTAGGAGGATGGATGGTGGTAGAATACCAAAGGACATCTTTTTTTGTGAATTACAGATGTGTAAGAGATCTCAGGGTCGGCCTCTACTACGATACAAAGATGTGTGTAAGCGGGACATGATTGATACAGGCATTGATAATGCACATTGGGAGCAAGTCGCCGCTGAACGTGATGCATAGAGGACAAACATCAGAAATGGAATAAAGACAAAGGAGAAAATTATTGCAGATAAGTCACACACCGAGCGTTTGAGACGTAAGATGGTGAATGCTGGTGGAAATGACCACGTGTTCATATGCACCCACTGTGAACGGACATTTACAGCGCAAATTGGCCTTATCAGTCACATTCGCTACCGCCATGGGTAAAAGTTATTATGCCTTTTTTAAGCACAAACTATCGTCTGTCAAGACGGCAAGGTGCCAATGATGATGAAACCCCCATATAGAGGTCAGCGAGCTGAATACTGATCACCTAATCCTCCATGTAGAGATCAGCGTGTCCGCCAGGCTTAGTGCGTTTGCACTTAAACTTCTAGTGCGTTGACGGCAGGGTATAGAATTAATTGACTACGCCGGTCAGTTGGACTTCAACGGTGACTTCCCTTTCAGAAATCAAACTCAATCAATCAATCAATCATGTGCCATGCTGGAAAGCGTGGGCGGTCATGACTCGCCATTTCACTCGATCACCAGAGTCGTGGATCAGCTCAGTGTTCCTGTCTCGTCCATGCCATGTGGCCAAGCCATCCAGATATTTTCTTCTCGGGCTTCCTCTTGGTCTGTTCCCTTCGATCTTGCCAGTTGTCACTAAGTTCTCCAATCCATTTCTTCTCATAACATGTCCAAAAAATGTTGACTGTCTTCGTCTAATTTTTCTAATCAGTCTACGATTTTCATTAGTCTCCTGTAGTACTTGGTCATTGGTTTTTCTATCTGTCCATAGCACTCTTTGCATTTTCCTCAGAAACAACATTTCTGTAGCCATCAAATGTTTTTTCAGCTTGACTGCACATTGTCCAAGTTTCACATCCATACAAAAGAACAGGCTCTATGTATCCCCCAAATGAACATAAACTTGACTAGTAAATCAGCCTGAGGTTTGGAGTTGGTCGCAACGTCTTGTAAAGGACAACGTACATTCCTCCATGCACTAAGGCCACACATGTGATGGTCCCAACACTTCACATACCTCCGTGCACTCAGACCACACATGTGATGGTCCCAACACTTCACATACCTCCGTGCACTCAGGCCACACATGTGATGGTCCCAGCACTTCACATACCTCCGTGCACTCAGGTTAAACATGTGATTACCGCTGCACTTCACATACCTCAGTGCACTCAGGTTAAACATGTGATTACCGCTGCACTTCACATACCTCCGTGCACTCAGGTTAAACATGTGATTACCGCTGCACTTCACATACCTCCGTGCCCTCAGGTTAAACATGTGATTACCGCTGCACTTCACATACCTCCGTGCACTCAGGTTAAACATGTGATTACCGCTGCACTTCACATACCTCCGTGCACTCAGGTTAAACATGTGATTACCGTTGCACTTCACATACCTCCGTGCCCTCAGGTTAAACATGTGATTACCGCTGCACTTCACATACCTCCGTGCACTTAGGTTAAACATGTGATTACCGCTGCACTTCACATACCTCCATGCACTCAGGCCACACATGTGATGGTCCCAGCATTTCACATACCCACATAAGCTTCCTGCTACAAAATTTTAGTGTTTTACGGACAAATATCAGCACGTGTCATAATATAATCATGGCGTTGATACATGTGAGCTGAGAGATTGCTACATTCTGTTCGATATCTGAAAATAAGGAGACGTGTGACCACTCATGCCAAATGGCAAGACATTGAATGGTGATGTCAATAGCTTGCATTGGTATTGTTCAGCACTTTGTTGTTTAACAAGTCAACGTATTGGAGAGATAATACGCGATGATTCTTTGACAGAACTGACATCTTCAAGAACTAGTTGTAGATTTGGTGCTAAATCACGGATCACAGAAGAGGACCTTGTAGACACTATAAGGCAATACAGAATAAAGAACTCAAAAGTTGACGACAACTCTAATGCAGACAGCGGGATATTCACAGCTCTAGTTTGATGATGATGTCAAATACAATCAATGTCTTATCAAACTTCCAGTAGCCAAGTGTGTGAGAGTTCAGCTGCGACGAAACACACAACCGCTTGTATGTGGCTGTTTTTGTCATGAATTCCGGTAGAGTACTGTTTTCATCTGCGAACAAACAAAGGAACGAGTGAACGAACGAACTTTATTTTCAGAGGGTAACAAATTCGGCACGCAGGCCCGTGTTCCGTACGGCCCTTCCAATCACTCAACTTTCGTTCATCAACAGTGCATAATACATTCACATAGGAAAAAAAAACATTGTCAAATGAATGTTGTAACATAAACAATGCATATTACCATGTTATTAGACACATCTCCCACCCACATACCCTACCCACCAACACACACACACACACATCCCCCCCCCCCCACATATCCCCTACCAAAACACACACACCCATAGGCACATAATACCCCCACCCATCCAGCCAACCCCCACCCACACACATCCACCCACACACACACACATCCCCACCCAGCCACACACACACACATAACCCAGGAACTCATACACGCACCAATCCACCCATCCCCCACCTACACAATCCCCCAACCACACATAAAGTCACCCACCCACATATCCTCTACTATTCATCCACACACCACCAACCACCCAGCCAAGCATACATCCCCCAACCACCCATTCCCCAACGACACATTCCCCACCCACACACACACATCTCCCCGCCAACCCACACATCCCGAACCCACCCACACACACATCGCCCATCAATCCCCCAACCTACACACACTCACCCACCAACACATCCTCCACCAACCCCAATCACCCCCCCCCCCCCCCCAACCACACATCCCTTAACCACACATCCCTTAACCACACATTCCACCTACCAACATACACACTACACATATACACACATGTCCCCATCCTTACACACACCCCCACACACAAATCTCCAACGCACACATCTCCACCTACACTCACATCTACCATCCACCCACACACACCTCCCACCAACACACACATCACCACCCACACATACATCTCAGACACCCCCACACACACATCCCCACCCACACACATATCCCCAATCCACACGTACACATCACCCACCCATACACACGCCCCACACACCCACCCACACACTCACACCCACCCACACATCCCACTACCCACCAGCACTCAAATAACCAACCCACCCAAACAGATACCCCCACCCAGACATCCCAAGCCACATACACATCCCCCACACGTCTCTGATCCGCACATACATCCGCACACACATCCCAACCACCCGCGAAATTTTCACCCACCCTTGCATCCCCCCACACACATCCCCCACCAACACATCTCCAAACCTACCCACCAACACATCCCCTACCCACCCACACATCCCCCACCCAACACGCATCCCCGTCTCACATTCACACATCACCCACCCACACAATCCCCGACTCACACACCCATCCCCCAACCTACACACACAACTTCCCACACCGCGACACATACCCCCATCCATCCATAATATGCCATGATAATAAGCGTGGGCGGTCATGTTTTGCGATCTCACTCGATCACCAGAGTCGTGGATCAGCTCCGTGTTCCTGTCTCGACCATGCCACGTGGCCAAGCCATCCAGGTATTTACTTCTCAGTCTTCCCTTTGGTCTCTTCCCTTCGATCTGGCCAGTTGTCACCAAGTTCTCCAAGTCATTTCTTCTTATAACATCTTCTTCTTCAGCTTTCCGAGCCATTGAGGTTCTTTGCTGCAAATAAAATCCGTCTCCATTCGTCTCTCTGGTGGACCTTCTCTTGCCAGTCGTTGATTCCAAGTGCTTGTAGGTCTGTACATGTATTATCTCTCCACCGTCTTCTTGGTCTACCTCGGGGTCTACGGTCAATTATTTCCTGAGTGTAAGAGAGTTTTGTTTCCCTATTATCTTCCATTCTTTCTATATGCCCCAGCCATTGTAGTCTATTAGCCTTCATGATACCAGTGATTAGCGGGGACTTAAACAGATCATAAATGTCTTTGTTACTTCTTCTTTTCCACTCTCCACTTTGTGTATCTCTAATGGGTCCAAAGATGCGTCTTAAAATTTTGTTCTCAAAGGTTTGTAACAAGGCTTCGTCTCCTTTCGTTGTACTCCAGATTTCAGAGCCATACAGCACAACTGGTCTGATTAGTGTTTTGTATATTGTGATTTTGGTGTTACGAGATAGCGCTTTTGATTTTAGTAGATGTTGTAGTGCATAGTATATCTTATTTCCAGAGTTGATTCTAGTTTGTATTTCTTCCCTTATGATGTTGGAGCAGTTGAAGATTGTACCCAGGTATTTGTATGTTTCCGTTCTTTTAATGGTCATATTATCTATTTCCACCTACACTGACATCTACCATCCACCCACACACACCTCCCACCAACACACACCTCACCACCCACAGATACATCTCAGACACCCCCCCCCACGACACACGTCGTATGTGGCCAGAGATTTTAGCCATTCCGTCTCTTGAAATTACCATATATTCTGTCTTATCTTGGTTGATAAACAGCCCCATCTGTTGAGCTTTTTCCTTTAAGTGAGTCAATATTTCCAATGTCTTTTGTTCACTTTGCCCTATAATATCTATATCATCTGCATAACCAAGCAGCTTGGATGTTCCTCCAATATCACATTCCTCCTTTATCTTCCTTACAACTTTCTCTAGAGCCAGATTGAAGAGTAGCGGCGATAGTGCATCACCCTGTTTCAAGCCAGATGTTATTTGGAAGAGGTCTGATTTCCTGCCTTTATATGTTACAAGCTGACCCGGCCCGGCTTCGCCCAGGCCCTGGAGGGGATCTATCTATCTATCAGTCTGTCTGTCTGCTTGTTTGTCTGTCTGGCTGACCCGGCCCGGCTTCACCCAGTCCCTGGTGGGGAGCATCTAATTTAATTCATATAAGTAGTCATATAAGCTCTCCCGTTCCCGACTATCTGTCTGTCTGTCTATCTGACCGGGCCCGGCTTCACCCAGTCCCTGATGGGGAGCATCTAATTTAATTCATATACGTAGTCATATAAGCTCTCCCGTTCCCGACTATCTGTTTGTCTGTCTGTCCCGGCCCGGCTTCACCCAGTCCCTGGTGGGGAGCATCTAATTTAATTCATATACGTAGTCATATAAGCTCTCCCGTTCCCGACTGTCTGTCTGTCTATCTGTCTGTCTGACCCGGCCCGGCTTCACCCAGTCCCTGGTGGGGAGCATGTCATTTAATTCATATAAGTAGTCAAATAAGCTTCCGTTCCCGACTATCTGTCTATCTATCTGACCCGGCGTGGTTTCGCCCAGCTCCTGGCGCACAGTAACTTAAAAGAATGTCCTTCCACACACCATTCAATGAAAACTGTAGAAAAAGATGGGTTACAATGTTATGCATTATGCATTATTTTTATGAAAAACTTTGAAAATTCCTTAAGATTATATCATTATTTATTATAACTCATATGCCAGAAAATAACTATAGACAAAAAGTTTAACAATAGTGCAAGTAAGTCCAACAATATGACTATAAAGTATATAGAAATGTTATTAAAAGTTATGCCCCTTGAAATAACTTTTCTAGAGTGAAGTGCCCCTGCTATATAGACATTATATAATGAAAATGGAAAAGTAAATGTTATTAAATAAGTCGAAGATTTTACATTAAGAAATTATTATAGTCGGTTGCAAATGAATGAAAGGAAGACGTGTAGAAAATTTCATCTCAATCGGATGTACCGTTATCAAACGCATCCAATACATACAAACAAACAAACATACACTCTGTTTTATAGATATAGACTATATTATAAGTATCTTCCATGCATAGTCTGGTCATGTTGATTAACTTCCTTGGTATTCCAAATTCCTGCATAGCATTCCATAGACTATTCCTTTGGACACTATCATAAGCCTTTTTAAAATCCACAAAAGTGTTATGGAGATCTCTTTTATATTCCCAATGTTTCTCGGCTATTTGTCGTAAGATAAATATCTGATCTATTGTTGATCTGTTTTGTCTAAAACCCGCCTGGTAGTCACCTAATATGTCTTCTGAATATGGTTTTAGTCTATTTAGTAATACTTCGGATAGTATCTTATAGCTTGTGGACAGTAGTGATATTCCTCTATAATTTCCACATTGGAACTTGTCTCCTTTCTTAAAGATAGGTATCAATAATGACTCTTTCCAGTCATGGGGTAATTCTTCTGTCCTCCAGATTTTTATTATTAGTTCGTATAGCTTTAGATATAATGCATGGCCACCTGCCTTTATAAATTCAGCAGCAATTCCATCAGTCCCAGTTGCCTTATTGTTTTTAAGTCGTGTGATTACATATAGGATTTCTTCAAATGTAGGTTCTTCAATTTGTGGTTCGCATGTTAGAACCTCTTCCTGTGGGAAAATGATACTTGGAGCTTCACAATTTAGTAATTCAATAAAATATTCTTTCCATGTGTTGCACATTTCCTCATTGGTATTTATCATATTCCCATTTTTGTCTTTTAAACCATATGTGTTTTGTTGGTGCCCTCGTTTCATTGACTTCAGTTCTTTAAAAAATTTTCTGGATTCATTTTTCTGGTGATTAGTTTCCATATCTTTGATTATATTACTCATATATTCTCGCTTCTGCTGTCTGACTATTTTTGTAGCCTCTTTACATTCATTTCTATAATGCTCTTCCTTTTGGATGTTATTGATGTCATTTAACCATACATGACTGGCATTCTTCTTCCTAATGACTGCTTCTTCACATTTTTGATTGAACCGTCTGTTCTTTCTATGCGTGGTTAACACACCGAGACATTCTTCTGCGGTAGATTGAATTGCATTCTTGATGTTCAACCAAGTTTGGTCAACGCTTTCCTCCGAAGGGTTTTGCAGAGTTTCAAGTTTACATTTTATTTCATCTGTAAATTTCTCTTTGACTGTAATGTCTTGTAGTTTTCTTCTTATAACATGCCCAACAAATTTTGACTGTCTACGTCTAATGTCTCTAATCATTTTACGATCTTCAATTGTTTCTTGAAGGACTTGTTCATTGGTTTTTATGTCGGTTCATGGTATTCTTTGCATTTTCCACATGTCCACAGCCATCAGATGTTTTTCAGCTTGACGGCTCATTGCCCACGCTTCACATCCAAAAGTACAGCTTCTATGTAGCACTTCAACACTGTTTTTGTGTTTCAATTGATATCTTTGTATTGGTCAACATGTTTTTTATCTTGCAAAAGGCTACCTTCGTAATGGCAATTCTTATTCTAATCTCTTCAAGGCATCTCCCATCAGATGTTATGACTGTTCCGAGATAACTGTACCGATTAACTTGCTTAGGAATATGCCCATTTACTCGTATATCACATTGTGGTATTTCCTTCTTCACTGTGACGACCATAATCTGTGTCTTCTTACTATTCAATTCTAACCTTTGTTGCTCACTGTGTGCAACAACAGCATCTGCTAAATTTTACAGGTCCCGTTCATGTCTGCAATCTAGACTGTATTATCTGCATATATATTGTTATTGATGTATCTTTCCCCAATGTTGATTCCTTCCATATCTTCTATATTTCTGAAAATATTTTCACTGTACAGGGAAAAAAAGATCTGGAGACATTACACATCCCTGTCACACACCTCTTTTAATAGGCTGATATTTAACTACTTCATTATCAATTCTGATGGCAGCTTGTTGTTTCCAATATATGTTTTTTACAAGTCTAAGGTCTTTTCCATCAATTTGTAGATCTTCAAGCATCCTTATCATGTCGACATGTCTCACTTTAACGAAAGCCTTTTTGTAGTCAATAAAGCAAAGATATAGATCTTTGCATACTTCTATAGAACGTTCAATTACTGTTCTCAGGATATACACAGCATTTACTGTACCCTTGCCTTCTACAAACCCATATTGTTCTTCTCCTATTTCGGGCTGTATTTTCTTCCTAACTCTTTGCATGATAGTTCTCAGCAAAATCTTCGTGATGTGGCTCATTAAACTAATTGTTCGATGTTGATCCCATTCCAAGGCTCCTGATTATAGAATTACATAATTCAGGAGGTATATCTCTAGTGCCGGTCTCTCTGGCTGTGGGGTTACAACACTTTCTCTCTGTAATCCCGTTTATCACGCAGAGTCTCGTAGCGGAGCGAGAGCTGAGGCGGTTCGACCCCCGCTCGTGACTTGCGGGATACTGAGCCGACCGCTCAGAAAGCAATGGCAAACCACTGAGCGTAATCTTGCCAAGAGATCAACATAAAGCTGAAAGATGCTGGTGTTGACAGCTAAGTCCTGTAAAGGATATGTTAAAAAAAAAAAAATCTCTAGTATCATATATTGCATTCAGCAGTCTTGTGACCTGGTCTATTCCATATTCTTCTAAGGTATTGATCATTTCTATTGTGATATTATTTGTACCAGTTTTCATATGGTTAAGAGCATTCTGAACTTCCCTCTTCGAAATTGATGGTCCTTCATTACTATTCCGATGATCATATCGTTCTTCTATTGCATCATCATAAAGGTCTTTCACATAATCTGACCACGCATGTAAAATCTGATCTTTTTCTATTATGATTTTGCCATCTTTGGTTTTTAGCCAACCCGTTGATGTTGTGTTCTTTTGTTAGTGATGTCATTAATTCTTGTGTTCATTAATTTGGTATTCCGTGTGTTGTGTTGGTTTTCAATTTCCTTGCAATTTTCCTGAAGCCATGTTGCTTTTGCCTCTTTGCATAGCCTCCTAATTTTCCCGTTAATCTCTTCATATTTTTTTCTTGTTATTTTTGTTATTTCTTCTTATTCCCATGAGTATTAAGATGTCTTCCGTCATCTATTTCTTGCGTCCTATTATCTTTATTTTTGGGATGGTTGTTTCTGCAGCTTGGTTGACTGATTTATTTTACGTTTCCCATTGGTCGTTGACATCTTGATATAATATTTCCATATCGGGCAATGCATCAAATCTGTTCTTTACTTCTGCGTTGAATTTATCTTTTATCTCCTCACTCTTCAATGCCTTACGATCAAATTTTGTGTTTCTTGGTGTATATTTGACTTTCTTTAATTTTATATGTATATTGCATAAGATTAATCTATGGTCACTATAGAAGTCTGCACTTGGTATCGTTTTTGCGACTTTTAAGGCATTTCGAAAACTTCTACAGATGAGAATGTAATCAATCTGATGTTTAATTGTATGATCAGGACTCCTCCATGTCCATAATCTCCTTGGGTGCTGTTTATACCAGGTGTTTCCAATAATCACATCATGCTCTTTTGCCCACTGTACAAGTCCGCAACCTCTTTCATTCTGTTCCCCTAATCCATACTTGCATACTTTGCATCTATCCTGTTGATTTCCAACTTTAGCATTCCAGTCACCCATTATGATATTTACTTCAGAATTCTTGCATTTCTTGAAGGCAATCTCTCAATCATTATAAAATTCATCAATGCTGTCTTCACTACTGTCTGCTGTTGGTGCATAAACTTGTATGGCGTTGACAGCAAAAGGTCTTCTACTCAACTTCACCAGTAACACTCTGTTTGATATAGTCCAATAACCTTTGATCGATTTTGCTCTCTCTGTTTCCATTATAATTGCTTCTCCTCGCTGTTGTTTCTCTACACCAGAATAGATTATTATATATTTCTCAGGTATTATAATGCTCATTCCTGTCCATCTGGTCTCACATATGCCATGTAGCAGAAGGAGGAATAAACAGCACTTCAGAATGAGACACAGAATTTAAAGTGACAAGGACCCGAAGAGTTAATCTCGAAGCAGCATACGGTAAAGGTTGCTAACCGAACGACAACTGTCTAGCGCGGAGCCATTTCATCAATTTTTTTTTTATCTAAAGATCCATGGCCGACCTTCCGTCCTGACTCCAGAGTGTGCCTTTCCCGAGTACCTTAATTGAATGACTGATTACTTCTCTAATTCATCTCTTCTGAAGGTATTGAAGATAATCATTCACCGCTGTAATTTTAGTCCGCCTTTGCTTCATCATCCCCAGACCTAACTGCCGGTTGATGACGTATTACGCAGTGACGTTTTTCACACAGTGACGTCACTTAGCACCCTTTACCGTATGCTGCTTCGAGATTAACTCTTCGGGACCTTTTCACTTTAAATTCTTTGTCTCATTCTGAAGTGCTGTTTAATCCTCCTTCTGCTACATGGCAGTATACACCTAACAGGTTAATATTTCTTCTCATTTCATTCTTAATGTTATCAAATTTTCTATCCCCAAACAACCCCCTCCCCCCCCACACACACACACATCCCCTACACACACATCCCCAGACACACACACACCACATACACAATCCCCCCGCACACGCACCCTCAACTCACATACACACTTCCCTCACCCACATGCACACATCCCCACCCACACACATCCCCCACTCGCACATCCCCACACACACACACCCACGCACAAACATCCTCAAATCTAGAAACATACCTGATGCCTCACATAATCACTGAAACTAATATGAACAAACTTTCACACTTTACACACCCATACACTGACGACTATCGTGAGGAAATAAAATTCTAAATTTGGGAAAAATGTGAAAAGATGGAAAAACTGGAAAAAAAATGTGATAATGATAAAAATATATTAAACATTGTGTAACGTAAAAATATAATGATGCAATTCAATAAGATAATTCCTGGAATTAACATAAACATGATGATATAAGCAGTGCATATTGGACATGTTAAATTCAAGTGACAGGGAAGGTGAGGATACAGAAAAAAATATGGAATAGCTTGTCACATGACATGCGTGTGCTCAACTCTCTCTCTCTCTCTCTCTCTCTCTCTCTCTCTCTCTTACTCACGCACTCATACATACTCTATCACTCTCTCTGTCTCATACTCACTCTCTCACTCACACTCTTTGTCACTCACTCTCTCATCCACTCTCTCTCTCTCTCTCTCTCTCTCTCTCTCTCTCTCTCTCTCTCTCACTCACACACACATACACATACATACAGGCATACTAACATACTCACACATACACACAAGCACACACATACACGCTTACATACACATATACATTCATATTGATTGATTGATTGATTGATTGATTGATTTAGGAACCGACATCACAGCATTCGGGGCATTACCATAAGTGCTCCGTCTCCATCCTCAGCAGCCGGCGAAGAGTTCCAAAACCAATAGTACCAGTAGCAATCTGATTATATGTCCGTCTCGCCTTTCCTCTGAGCTTTGAGCGTCTGCCAAGATCCCCTCGTCACTCCTCCGAGGTGTACACATGCTCCCACAAGCCCACAACCACGTCTGCCTTGTCATGCATCAATACTCCACCAAGTTTTGCAGAGCCAGCCAATCTGTCCACCTGTTCATTCCCCAGCACACCGGCATACCCCGGAGAAAAGATAAAGATGATGCTTGCCACCCTTGACCCCCGAAGCGAAGCAAGCCACTCTGATCAAAGTTTGCCTGTCCTCACCTTCCTCAGCATGCTTTCTGAGTCAGTTACAATCACGATGTGTGTGTGTATCGTATTCTCCATCCAGCGGAAAGCTGCACTAACCGCTTCCACCTCCATTCTTAAGCTAGATGTTGTGTTATCATATGCCAAGCTCTCCTGCACCAAACGTCGACCATTAGCTTTTGCTAAGAACCCCCAGGCACTTCTCCTACCTCTCAACACCTCTCAACACCCATCTGTGTAGATAATCACATCACCCGAGCGAGCATTATCCTGAATTAGTTGCTGGATTTCCACTTCCGTGGCCTCTGCTGGCCACAACCTGCACTCCCGGCTCAATGTAATTATAACTCTGCACAAGTCTGACTGCTCCGCTGGCACTCACATACATTCACACACACATACAAATGTATCCACACACATATACACGCATATACGCACATACACACATACATACACATACAGCCCCGCACACATATACACACACACAAACACACTCATACACACATATATAAACACATACATAGATACACATACGCACATATACACACACACACACACACACCTACACACATATATATACGCACACATACACACACACATACAGGCATATACACACATAAACATACATACTTGCATACGCGCACCTACACACACAAACACACACAAAAGCACCTCACATACCCACACAAGCACACACTAGCACACATACACACACACACACTTACACCCACATACACACATACAACCACATACACACACATATATAAACACACACCTTCACGTGCATACACATATACACCCACATACACACACATAGACAAGCATACACACATATACGCACCCACCCATCCACCTACACCAATACTCACACATCTAGACACATACATGCTGTCTCACATGCTCACTAAATCTAATATAAACAAACTCTCACACTTTACATACACACACACACACACACACACGCACGCACGCACGCACACACATATACACTAAAGATTGTTGTGAGCATCACAAAATTGGACACAATTGGGGGGGGGGCGAATTGTGAAAATGAAAACAATATGCTACACATTGTGTAAAGAAACAATAATGATGCAATTCAATAAGTAATATAATTCCTGGAATTAGCAACGGCATGATGAAATACGCAGTGCATATAGTACATGTTAAAATCAAGTGTCAGTGAAAATGATAATATGAAAGATGAGGATACAGAAATATGGAATATCATGTCACATGACATTCGTGCACTCAACTCTCTCTCTCTCTCTCTCTCTCTCTCTCTCTCTCTCTCTCTCTCTCTCTCTCTCTCTCTCTCTCGCTCTATATATATATATATATATATTCTGTCACACAAACTACCAATCTCATTGTCTCACTATCTCTCTCTCATTCTCTCTCTCTCTCTCTCCCTCTCTCTCTCACTCACCCAACTCACTCGCTCCCACTCTCTCAAACTCTCTTTGACCCTATTTCTCTCACAGACAGACACACACAATCTCTCTCACTCTCTCTCTCTCTCTGACTCTCTTTGTCGCATACTTACACTCTCGCACACTCACTCATTCGCTTACATGCTCTCTTTCTCTCTCTCTCTCTCTCTCTCTCTCTCTCTCTCTCTCTCTCTCTCTCTCTCTCTCTCTCTCTCTCTCTCTCTTTCACTCACTCACTCAAACATACATAGTGAAAAATGGTATACATAATGAAAACTGATACCAGTAGGTGACTTATGGAGGCGTATAATCGGTATGGAGTAAGTATTGAAAGACTTTTCGGTTTAATGTTAAGGGGCTCATTGGAGTTTTCAGATCTGTTGGAAGGTTATTCCATAAGTGGGTACCAGAATACGCAAAGTATGTTTTGTATAAGTCCAATCTAGGTGTTGGAACATATAATACCGCAGAAGTCGGATGTGTCGGCCTAACGGCGCAAGAACGCAGCTCTGCTGTAAACAGGCACAACGCAATTACGTCCGAAAAAAGAAACTCCGGATGAACGCAGAAGAAGAAGAAGAATATATAATAAATGTAAGCGCTTGCTGTTCATTGCATGAGATTGAATCAAAGGTTGAAGATAACTCTGAGATATTTTGAGATATTACTTTATTAACCAATTAGGCTTTGTTAAAAAGGAAACGCTTTCGAAGTGGTAGAAGCCTTAGAGACTTATATACAATTATTACCATCAGCGTGCTTTGTGTCAGAAACTAGGCGTATAGCCCGCTTTTGAAGAGAACAAAGTCGTTTCGTATTAGATTGAGGGCAACCATCCCTGACTGTTGAACAATAATCGAGATGTGATTCAGTTTAGGATGTATAGAATAACTTTCGCGTACTTTCGTCCAGGAAGTGCTGAATATTAGCAAGTTGTTAATCTGTTTGTGCTATTTACTTGGTAAGGACGTGGGCATGATAGCTCCAATTTAAATGTCTGTCAATTAAAAGACTTAATGTTTATTGTTCATTTAGATTAACTATAGGTAACTTGTCTATGCGGAGTTCGAGCATTGCCCCATTTATGGCCAGTGTCTGGAGATTTTGTCTAGTCGTTATTAGCATGGATTTGGTTTTGCCGATGTCAATTTCATGCGGTTTTCATTGCCGCATCTAATAGGATGATCAATTTCTTTTTTGTAGATAACTTTCTAATTCACCACGACTCTCCTGAATAGCATATATAGAATAATCATCTGCAAATAGATCACATGTAGTATTGATAAATACAGGAAAGTCGTTAAAAAAAACTGCAAAAAGTAGCGGACCTAGTATTGAGCCCTGAGGCACACCAATATTAAGCTGTGTGGGTCTTGATAGACAGTTATTGAAGGACACTACTTGCTGTCTACCGGAGAGAAATTACGTAATTACGTCCACCATATTGGTGCTTGTCTTCATTTATTTTAGTTTTATAATTAAAATATCGTGATTTACTATATCAAATGCTGTTTTGAAGTCTACAAATACTGCTCCACAAATGTTGTCATTGTTAGTGTTAAAATGCCAGTTATCGGTCATTTTTGTTAGAGCGCTGTGACAAAAATATTTAGGTCAAATCCCAGATTGACTGTCAATTATTAGATCGTTGTTAATTAAATGATGTAATGTTATTTTATGTATGTGTTTTTCTAATTGCTTTGATAGCGACGATAATAAGGAAATAGATCTATAATTACCCAAGAAGCTATTATCATTTGAGCCATTTTTAAGCAGAGGATAAACGTTCGCTTTTTTTTTTAATGCAGTTGGAAAATAGTTTTGGGCCAGGCATTGATTATATATGAACGTTAAAGTCTCGTTAATGACTGGGGCGGCACAGCGAGGAATTCTATTACTGACACCATATAGGCCGCGTGAATGTTTTGATTTGAGGTTTGAGAGATATTTATATACTTCTGCAACCGACATCAAAGGAATCTCCGCGGGAATATTTCTAGTGCAATTCTCCTCAGAGAATGACAGTGAACTCAAATTACATGATTATGTTGGTATTGAAGACTTTAAATTCTTCTTCTTCATTAGTTCGCTTGAAATATATCTATATCTGCAATGTTGTCTCTTGTATGAATTTAACTGTCTTTTTCAGTTCATACAGTGGTCCATGGAGTTTTTCTTCCACTGTCGTCTCTCTAGGCCAGAAGGTTTGCCGAGATATGTTATATTTTGGGCAGTCTTGTAGTATGTGCTCTGCTGTCTGCAAGGCCACTCCACATGTGCACATGGCTGTTTCACCAATCTTGAATTTTGTACACGTGTGGTTGCGTAATCTATTGTGTCCTGTTCTGAGGTGCAGAATAATGACTTGTTCTGGTCTGTTCATAGCGTGGTAGTCATGTTGAGCGGGTTTTGGTGGCTTTCTGACTGATTTGATCATTCTTTTCTTTTGGTGGTATGTAACGGGCACATCAGGCTGTTCTTCTTTGGCTCCTTCCTTAGCCGATTGATCAGTTTTGTCGTTTCCGGGTACTCCACATTAGGATGGTATCCACTGTATGGTGACGTTATGCTGACTGCTAAATTCAGAAAGTAGTGTCCTTAGTACTGGCAATTTCCCAGACAGGAGCGCCTCGAATACTGATTTTGCATCCGTCCATAGCACCACAGGTTGTGTACTATTGCTGGTATTTAGTAATTTCTCTGTTGCTATCTTGATTGCCTCAATTTCAGTATCATAGTTATGGCAGTACTTTCCTGTCGGTACTCTGGCTATGCCCCTAGTATTATTTGGGTATTCTATGGACACTCCCGCTCCTCCATTTCGAACAGCATTTTGTGCCGACCCATCTGTGTAGACTCGGATCCAGAGGTCCTGTGGGTATTCTTCATCAAGGAAACTGAGAGTGGCTGTTCTGCGCTGCACATTGTTCTGTTCTTCCTTGTCAAATATTCCTCTCACTTTTGTCTGGATTTGTAATGATGGTCTATGCTCATCTTTCCATGGAGTTGGCTCAGGAATAGTTGTTAGGGGGATACCAACTGTGGGCAGATCGGTGGTTTCTCTGCAGAGTCGTTTGGCCTGGTGGATAAAACTACTTCCTTTCAACCGCCCCATAGCTAGGTTTTCAAATCTGTTCTTCATAGGGTGGCCTGGCAAGCTGAGGAACTTTTCTGCTTGTATTAGCGTTTTCGTATCTCTGCGCTCACTCAGTGCTTGTGTCATCCCCATCTTCTCCATTTTCACTATAGGGGGTGATCTCATCCCTCCTGTGGTGACTCTAAGTGCTTGATTTTGCACCTTGTCCAGCTCTTGTAGTGTGGTTTTTTTATGCTGAACACCACGCAGTTGACCCATATTCCAGGTGTGGTAGTATGCTCTGTTGGTAAAATTTGCTAAGTATTTTCCCACTGGCTCCCCATGTGGTTCCACATAGCTTTCTCAGGATGGCTATTTTCCTTCTGGCTTTTGCTGCTGCTTTGTTGATGTGATTTCTCCATGTCAGCCTGCCATCAAATGTTACTCCAAGGTATGTTGGTTCTTTATCTTCTATTAGGGGTGTTCCATTTATCTGGATGATCCCTGCCTTTTGTTTTGAAGAGAGGGTAAATAGAATGGTGCTGCACTTGTCAGTGTTTATGCTGACACACCATCTATTTGCCCATGCAACAAATGTATCTACAGCTCTTTGCAGCAATTAGGTGGCCACTGATGCATATTCATGTGTGCTCCATAAAACCAGGTCATCGGCGTACATTGCCGTTCCTTGCGGAAGATTAACAACAAGATCATTGATGAAGATTAGAAAAAGTGTGGGGGACAAGACTCCACCCCGGGGAACACCGTGACGCAGTAGTTCTTTCTTGCTCTTGAGTCCGTCTATCTGTACTCGGGCTCTTCTGTTGTGCAAGTATGCTTTCACCCATTTGTACATTATTCCATTGACTTTGCAGTTTCTCCATCAGACCTTCTTTCCAGACTTTGTCAAAGGCTTTCTTCAGATCTATCCATGCCGCAAGCACCAGCTTCTTCTCTTGGAATGCATCCTCAATGTTTTGAGAGAGGTAGGTTGTCTGATCTTCCGTAGAGTAGCACTGCCTAAAGCCAGCCTGCTGTAGCACAAGGATGTTTTTACTTTCAATGTACCACTGCAGTCTGTGATTGATGATGCGCTCCAGTGTTTTGCAGAGGCAGCTGGTGAGGCTAATTGGTCTGTAGCTAGAGGCAATGGAACTATCTTTCCCTGATTTTAGGAGGGGTATCATGGTTGCTTCTCTCCAGGGTTGTGGAAATCTGCCTAAGGTCCAGCTGTTATTAAAGATCTACAACAGCTTTGCTTTGGCCTCTGTTCCTAGGTTCCTGATAACTTCATTGGAGATACCATCAGCTCCTGGTGACTTTCTAATTTTCAGTTTTGATATGGCTAGCTCCAGTTCGCTGATTCTGATGGGTGCCTCCAGAACCTCATGTACCATTTCCTTATGTCCTGTATGTTGTCGTTTCTCTCGAATCTCTTGTTGTTTCTCTGGACTAATTTTGATATTGTTACCTTGTGCGAATGAGTCCGCGAAATGGTCAGCTGCTTGCTTTCTTGTTAAGATGTTTCCATATTTATGTAGTGCAATTTTTGAGTTTCTCCATCAAATTGATTATTTGGTTGTTTCGGGATTTGAAATTTAAATATTGAGCACAACCCACTACTGGCAACGCTGATCGTATTCTGGTATGAACCTAAGGCCCATCCACGTCAATATGGAAGCACTATACTCGAGTTTCGCTCTCGTTTGAGCTCGTCAGTAGTGCATATCCTTGACCGGATCCGGAAACAAGCCCCGGATCACTGGCGTGTGAAGCGTTATCAATTTGATTATTGCTCACTGGATTTAGGCGCCTGGTGTGCCTTACCAGTGAGAAGTCTTGATCGTTCGGGTCCACATCGATTGATGGATGTCAGTTGCGGCGATCGGACAATCTTGAGCTATAGCCTACGATGGGTGACGTTGTAATTATCTGTTGTGATAATTTTGCCGGTCCAGCGTGTGCCACGTGGTTACACACCCGCTTCACACGCCAGTGATCCGGGGCGTGTTTCCGGATCCGGTCAAGGATATGCACTACTGACGAGCTATAACGAGAGCGAAAGTTCGAGTATAGTGCTTCCATATTGACGTGGATTGGCCTTAGGTTCATACCACAATATGGTCAGCGTTGCCAGTAGTGGGTTGTGCTCAATATTTAAATTTCAAATCCCGAAACAACCAAATAATCAGTATGTGTAAAATTCACCTAATATAATAATTTCTCTACCTACTGTAAACATTCTATCCATCATTGTTGGGAAGCAGTCATTCCAGCTGTATCCAGCACTCCGATTCCGACATAGGTATCCAATGAGAAACGGTTGCTGGCTGGCTTCACCTCTAACAAAACACATTCTATCCCTACGGTCTCGTGATCCACTCTACGGGAACAGCTGAGAGAACTGGAGATGTATACTGCAATACCTGTCTCTAATTAATTTTGATTGGCATCTCTCCGAATTACTTTAAGTCTCTTAAGAGTGATTTCAGAGTCGGTTATTTTGTCGTTGAGACCACTTTCTGTGATTCCATACACACGAAACTTTTTGCACAGTATTATCGAAAGCTCGGATAATTTATTGAGCAAATGAAAGATGTTAAGATGGCCTATATATAGACCATATTTGTTGAGCCACCGATCGTGATTGGCGAACATTACATAGTAAAAGGAATAAGTTGCTTGTGGTATACAATTTCAGGATTTTCGTAACTTTATTTAGAAGTAGTTAAGGCTACTAGAGGGGCAGGAAAATGTCTGTGATTGAGTGACATCATGAAAGCTTGGCGCAAAGCTGCAGTATTGTACTGCAATAGCTAATGAAATTGATGTTCCACTGATAGGAGGGTAGATTATCGTCCAACGAGGAACGACTGCTATGAATGTCACTGGAAGTGCTTACATTGGAAGCAGACATCGGGGTAACACCACCATTGTTTAACAGTGTTCCCTTTGAAATGATAAAAGGAGATTGCTTTACGGGCAAAGGGAGAAGCTAAATATCATAGTTAGCAAAATTGGGATTGGAGCATGCATTGCTATTCACTTCATTGTGTTCCCCGGGTATATGCAAAGGTGGTGTGAAGAGGGGGAGTGTTTTCTGAACATTGAGAGAGAGCTGTTGCCGGAGGTGAAGCTCGGTTTATTCCTGTCATTAGTGCAGGTTGTTGTGCACGTACGGGATATTTTATGTTCTTCGCTAGTATGCTACTTCCTAGCTTGGAACAATGTATTTGATCCCTGTATAACTTTTTCTGAGGAACCCCAGACGGGTTTGTAAAATACGAGGTATTATTAATGAAATTTATGTTGTTATATTTACGAAACATATATTGAGTTAGATTAGCAGCATCGACAGTATGATGCTGGAATTCATAACAAGGTGGAATGATTGATGAAATAAACATATATTTAGGGAATGTATTGCTCAACAACACCTCCAAAGTAGTTAGTTGTGAGATGTTTATGCTCTTGTTATTCGATTCCTCTGATGATGTGAAGGATTCGTTCTATGAGGAGTTGACTCCGCTATCAAGGCAGTTCCAAAATCTTACTACATTTATATGCTCGGTGGCTTCAATGAAAACGAGAAAAAGAGTGTTGAGATGCTACATTGAACCTGTACTTTTGTATGGATGTGAAGCGTGGACAATGAGCAGTCAGGCTGATTGATGGCTGTAGAGATGTGGTTTCTGAGGAAAATGCAAAGAATACCATGGACAGCCAGAAAGACCAATGAACAAGTCCTTCAAGAAACAAATGAAGATCGTAAATTGATTAGAGAAATTAGACGTAGACAGTCAAAATTGTTTGGGCATGTTATGAGAAGAAATGGATTGGAGAATTTGCTGACATCTGGTAAGATCGAGGGGAACAGACCAAGGGGAAGACCTAGAAGCAAGTACCTGGATGGCTTGGCCTTGTGGCATGGTCGAGACAGAAACACGGAGCTGATCAACGACTCTGGTGATCGAGTGAGATGGCATAACATGACTGCACACGCTTACCGGCATGGCACATGATGGATGGATGGACTTCAATGCTCGTGTGTGCAAGGACTCGAGTTCATGGCCAGTGTGCCTTGGAAAATACAACATTGTCGCATGAATGAAAATGGGCTAAGGCTGCTGGAGCATTGCACCAGAAATGACCTTTGAATTACAAACTCCTTTTTTAAAACAAAAGAGCTGCATAAGGTCACATGCAAACATCCAAGATCCGGCCATTGGCACCATCTGGACTTCATCATCACACGGAGACAACATCTGAACCATATATCATTGACTCGAAGTTACAACAGTGCTGACTGTGATACGGATCATACTTTGGCTGTTGCAATGGTTAGACTGAGACCAAAGAGAATCTACACAGCTAAACACAAATCTAGCCCCAGGATTAATATTATTAACACTTACGATCATGAAAAGTGCTTTCAGTTTCAACAGCAACTTGAAGACGCTTTTACTGATACTTCAGAAAATTGTACAGTAAATGAAAAGTGGGATCAACTTAAGGAAACTCTTTATAAAACTGCTGTAGGGGTTAACGGCACTGTGGATCATCAGAGGCAAGTCTGGTTTGCGGCAAACAGCCAGACTCTGCAGCCCTTGATAGATACGAAGAAGATAGCTCTCTTAAGAAACAAGGAAAGACCAACACGTAACACTCTGAGTAAGCTAAGGCAAGCTAGAAAGGATGTGCAAAAGGCTGCCAGGCAGTGTGCAAATGATTATTGGATCAAGTTATGCGAGTCCATTCAAATCGCAAGTGATAAGGGAACCATCAGAAGCATGTATGAAGGAATAAAGAAAGCCTGTGGTCCAATGATCAAAAGAAGTGCACCATTGAAAACGTTGTCTGGAGAAATCATAACTGATAAGAAACAGCTGATGGACAGATGGGTAGAGCACTATTTGGCGCTTTACTCCAGTGAGACCAAACTAGCGGATGATGCCCCAAAGCCATAGAGACTCTACCAACTCTTGACCAACTGGACACAACTCCCACCATAACAGAAGTTCCATCCATCCATCATGTGCCATGCCGGTAAGCGTGGGCGGTCTGTTCTGCCATCTCACTCGATCACTAGAGTCGTGGATCAGCTCCGTGTTACTGTATCGACCATGCCACAAGGCCAAGTCATCCAGGTACTTGCTTCTAGGTCTTCCCCTTGGTCTGTTCCCCTCGATCTTGCCAGTTGTCACCAAGTTCTCCAAATCATTTCTTCTCATAACATGCCCAAGAAATTTTGATTGTCTACGTCTAATGTCTCTAATCAGTTTACGATCTTCATTTGTTTCTTGAAGGACTTGTTCATTGGTCTTTCTGGCTGTCCATGGTATTCTTTGCATTTTCCACAGAAACCACATTTCTAAAGCCATCAGATGTTTTTCAGCCTGACTGGCCATTGTCCAAGCTTCACATCCATATAAGAGTACAGGTTCTATGTAGCATATCAACGCTCTTTTTCTCGTTTCAATTGACATCTTTTTATTTGTCAGTATGTTTTTCATCTTGCTCAAGGCTACTTTTGCCATGGCGATTCTTGTTCTAATCTCTTCAAGGCATCTCCCATCAGATACTATTACTGATTCGAGATAATTGTACCTATTCACTTGTTGAAGAATATTCCCATTTACTTCTATATTACATTGTGGTATTTCGTTCTTCCTAGTGATGACCATAATCTGTGTCTTTTTACAATTTAATTCTAACCCTAGCTGTTCACTGTGTGTAACAACCGCATCTACTAAATTGTGCAGGTCCTGTTCATTGTCTGCAATCAAAGGAACTGTA
>JACEFZ010019828.1:0-28291 GCA_014155875.1 Cepaea nemoralis
CGCCCACTTCTTATGTCCCCAAGTCAAGGACAAGAAACATTTAGTCCAACTGACCCGTATATGATTGAACCAACTACCTCAGCATCAGCACACTGGAAGTTTAAAAATGAGCGCTCTTATCCATTCGGCCATGCTGATTCACGGCAGCTTAGGATTTCCCAAAGTGCATTTCATTGTGGTCATGAGAGAGAGAGAGAGAGAGAGAGAGAGAGAGAGAGAGAGAGAGAGAGAGAGAGAGAGAGAGAGAGAGAGAGAGAGAGCCACAGCCACAGAGCCACAGTAGTTAGTCCGCTGGTCAGCCTGGACAGTAGTCTGGGTTCCATCTTCAGCTGGAGCAGGAGTCTGTCACTGACCTGTACTGCTCTTGGGTCCAGCCAGCCTCATTAAACTGGGTACTCGACAGGTTTCAGAACCTTCTGGCAATTGTCTCGTAAGGAAAGGTGACAAGGACAGAACATGACCTTTGTCATGACCTAGGATATGTTAAGGCCATACACTTGACATCTGCTGTGGGACTACATTTACCTTCAGAGATAGCAAAGTTGAGTTCTTGCACATATTTGCCAGTTGCTTCAAAAAGTACAACTGGAAGTAGAGATGAAATGCTTCAGTGCAGGCTTCTGTCCTGCTGACCAGATCCTCTTGGGGGGGGGGGGGGGGGGAATTGCCGAGATGAGTCATTCATCTGTGAGAGGTGTACACTTATGTCCAGTTGTTTTCTTGTGATCATTATTAGACAAACATACTTGTGAAAATGTTTTGAATTGGTATTAGAACATATTGTAACTTTATAACTACTAGAGCACTTGTGAGGTTTCCTAGCCATTTGTCACAGATGTTTTATTTATTGCTGGCCTGACAATCCTGAGTTAAAATCATTCTCAAGCTGGAATATTTTGGTGACCACACAGCTCGAAGGTTGACCCATCATATGAAATGTATAGCTAAACGTTTTCTGGGAGGTCAAGCTGCAGGCATGACAATGACCACATCAGCCATCAAGTGTTGTTTGGTCAAGAAATATGAGCCTAGCGCTGTCTGTATCGTAATCACAAAGCATGAAACCAGCTTTGTTATACATCAGTTGCGATTATTATTATTATTTGATGCAGACATGTAATTTGTGTGACACACGTCATGGAACACAAAACCATGCTGTCTTTGTATCACAGTGATGATCCGTGGTCATACTTCCGTCACTGACCTGTGACTAACCGACACATGTCAACTCTTCTAACTACACCCGTATCAATTATTTGTAATGCATTCTGTAATTGTTTGTTTCGTTTGGAGTCTATGTGAAGGAGCTGTAAAACATCTACTACCATGAAGTCTGGGATTTGATTCGTAGCCAAAGCGTCTGCTGACTTAGGCATGGCCAAACCCAAAACACTGTATGTGCATGCATGTGTATGTGTGAAATCACACCTGTCCTTCCCCAAACTAATGTTGGATTTCTGAACACCAGGGTACATATATAAGTAAATAATGCTGCAGATTTCAAGGCATATATTCTGATGCTAATTTTTGTCTCCCAATGAACCAACTTTTACCAAGCCATTTGCTGGCTTATGATAGGTCAGATTTTGCAGCTAATCTTCTACAGGATGAAATAGCGAGTTTCACACAAACCCATCTTGACCCAACTCTTAGACATTCATGGTAGATTACAGTGTTACTATTCTTTGTTTTGGCATAGACTCCCGTAACACATGGGCAAAAGGTATATCTGTCACTTGAGTAATCTGGCAGCCATGTTGTTAAAGGGAAACAATTCATTGATTACATTTTACTTGATGCAGCCGCAGTTTCATTCATTTAATTTACCTCTGCATTTTGTTCCCAGCAGTAAAGTGGCTTTTTTTAGTACTAGCTGGTATGACCTATTTCCTGCTTGTTTGATTGTTGGTTCTGTTTATGCCTGTGTGTTTTAACCTGTTGTTGTTGTTGTTCAGATACTGTTTATGACACTTCACCAGTGAAGTATCACTGATGTAAGACTTTCTGTGTATCAATATCTTATTACTAACCCATGTAATGATGTGGATTTTAAACAGACAGATGAATGTTTATACATCCACTGTTAACACTCTACAGACTTGATTCCCATTGTTTTTCATTTCTCCTGGATCTCTTGGCAATGCATTCTGTGTTAACAATTTAATGTTTTCTTCATTGTAAATTTCCTCAGTTAACATTTTCTGTTAATATTGTCTGAAATTTTGAACATCTTTTAACACTGTGATTGTGTTCAATCTGTTAACATTGTGAGAAATTGTTTAAACCTGAACAAATGTAACATGAGAATGAGGTTAGTTATTTTAAACATGGAAGCCACAAACATTGCTTGCTCAATTTATTGCCTGGCATATTTTGCCACATCTCATCAGATGCATACTGCAGTTATATATCATAATGAAGTGAATGAATGAATTATACTTTGGCTGGAATACTTAACACACATAGTCACTGATATTGTTCAAATGTGAATATTTATTTTTCCCCCACGGTGAACTCAAATTTATAAACCGTCCAACCTATTGTTTGTGCTTCTATGTTTAAATTACTAAGTAAATACATAATTTTGAGGTTATATAGATCACTTACTTCAGTGCCACAGGTACCTCCATTAGTGCTCCAGTTAAATTAAAAAAGGTTAAGGTGAGCGGGTTGACTTTATTAAACTGGGTTCACCTCATCAGGCTCAGTCTTTTCTGCAGACCGGCAAACCACCTGCTGGGAGCATCGCATAAAGCACATACTCTGTAGCTCCAATGATGGACTCCAAAGGGAAGTCAATGGAAGAAAATCTGCTCTTGAGGTGTGAATGACACACTTGAGGTGTGAATGATGGACTTGAGGTGTGAATGACGCACTTGAGGTGTGAATGACACAGTTGAGGTGTGAATGATGCACTTGAGGTGTGAATGATGCACTTGAGGTGTGAATGATGCACTTGAGGTGTGAATGACGCACTTGAGGTGTGAATGAAGCACTTGAGGTGTGAATGACACACTTGAGGTGTGAATTATGCACTTGCAGTGTGAATGACGCACTTGAGGTGTGAATGATGCACTTGAGGTGTGAATGACACACTTGAGGTGTGAATGACACACTTGAGGTGTGAATGATGGACTTGAGGTGTGAATGATGCACTTGAGGTGTGAATGACGCACTTGAGGTGTGAATGACGCACTTGAGGTGTGAATGACACACTTGAGGTGTGAATGATGCACTTGCAGTGTGAATGACACACTTGAGGTGTGAATGATGCACTTGAGGTGTGAATGACACACTTGAGGTGTGAATGATGCACTTGAGGGTGTGAATGATGCACTTGAGGTGTGAATGACACACTTGAGGTGTGAATGACACACTTGAGGTGTGAATGATGCACTTGAGGTGTGAATGACACACTTGAGGTGTGAATGACACACTTGAGGTGTGAATGATGCACTTGAGGTGTGAATGACACACTTGAGGTGTGAATGACACACTTGAGGTGTGAATGATGCACTTGAGGTGTGAATGAAGCACTTGAGGTGTGAATGACACACTTGAGGTGTGAATGATGGACTTGAGGTGTGAATGACACACTTGAGGTGTGAATGATGCACTTGAGGTGTGAATGACACACTTGAGGTGTGAATGACACACTTGAGGTGTGAATGACACACTTGAGGTGTGAATGATGGACTTGAGGTGTGAATGATGCACTTGAGGTGTGAATGAAGCACTTGAGGTGTGAACGATGCACTTGAGGTGTGAATGATGCACTTGCAGTTTGAATGTGACGCACTTGAGGTGTGATTGACGCATTTAAAGGTGTGAATGACGTACTTGAGGTGTGAATGGCGCACTTACTGGTGAATGAGGCACTTGAGGTGTGAATGAGGCACTTGAGGTGTGAACGATGCACTTGAGGTGTGAATGATGCACTTGCAGTTTGAATGTGACACACTTGAGGTGTGAATGACACACTTGAGGTGTGAACAATGCACTAGAGGTGTGAATGACGCACTTGAGGTGTGAATGACGCACTTGAGGTGTGAATGACGCACTAGCAGTGTGAATGATGCACTAGCGGTGTGAATGATGCACTAGTGGTGTGAATGATGCACTAGCGGTGTGAATGACACACTAGTGGTGTGAATGATGCACTACAGAAAAGTAGCCATGACCTCCAGAAAACAAGACAGATGACTTGACCACGACACCACAGAGATCCTGTCTGCAGAAAGTGCTGTACACTAAAAGTGATCCATTCTCCTACCACGAAGAGGATTCAGCACAGTGCACTAACTCTGTATAACTTGCAAGGATCCCAGTATGTGTGTACCAGATCACACTACAGCAGGACTTGTTCGGAGAACTTCTTCAGCTACACGCAGACACCATACTTTGACTTACCCAGGTCTTGTAAAATGGGTGCAGGAAATATTTCTGGGAATAAAAGATTGCAATGAAGGGAGCTGGGTGTGTCACCTCATAATACCATGGCTGTGCAGCTAGTAAGTTTCATATCCTTTACAGGATTTCATAGTCAACCTCAGCAATTTTTGACTGATTTATAGGCTAGTTTACATTCAGTAGTTTGCCATTACATTCTGAACGACCATTGCATGAAATCTCGAGTTCAGTTAATAATTACTACCCCATTTGTCACGAAGTGTTGTTGACGACTCGTCTAAGGGCATGAGGACTAATACGTTTCTGTCTATTCAAACATTTCATCGCTCCTTATACTTGAAATATAAAACGACAACCAAGAAACTGCTACTGCAACAAACCTTTACAAGACGATATTATTTTATATCTTCCAGACTTTAATCTGACGACTCCTGTCACATGTCAACAAACCCTATCGCTCCACAACGAAACACTTGAGAATACACACACTACTAAGCACAAAGAGCGGCATAACTGACTGTTAGCCATGCTCAAAAGACATGCTGCGTCCGAACAGGACGGCAGCCCAAGTCTAACTCCTAGTGACCTTTTTCGTGACGCTTCCCTAGTTTCCCTGTGCACTCTATAATTGTACATTTCGGTGCATCTTTTAGGGAAGCTCCCTTCAGCCTTTCTCAGTCTGCTATGTGTCAGTGACTGATATGTGGCAATAGCATTCCCCATTACAAACTGCACAAGGTGTCCCAGCCAATCTATGCACACAACACATGCATACATTAGCTTCACGACCAATAGCATTCCACATTACAAACTACACAAGGTGTCCCAGCCAATCTGTGCACACGACACATGCATACATTAGCTTCATGGCCAATAGCATTCCACATTACAAACTGCACAAGGAGTCCCAGCCAATCTGTGCACACAACACATGCATACATTAGCTTCACGGCCAATAGTATTCCACATTACAAACTGCACAAGTGTTCCCAGCCAATCTGTGCACACAACACATGCATACATTAGCTTCATGGCCAATAGCATTCCACATTACAAACTGCACAAGGTGTTCCAGCCAATCTGTGCACACAACACATGCATACATTAGCTTCATGGCCAATAGCATTCCACATTACAAACTGCACAAGGTGTCCCAGCCAATCTGTGCACACAACACATGCATACATTAGCTTCATGGCCAATAGCATTCCACATTACAAACTACACAAGGTGTCCCAGCCAATCTGTGCACACAACACATGCATACATTAGTTTCATGGCCAATAGCATTCTCACATTACAAACTACACAAGGTGTCCCAGCCAATCTGTGCACACAACACATGCATACATTAGCTTCACGGCCAATAGCATTCCACATTACAAACTACACAAGGTGTCCCAGCCAATCTGTGCACACAACACATGCATACATTAGCTTCATGGCCAATAGCATTCCCCATTACAAACTGCACAAGGTGTCCCAGCCAATCTGTGCACACAACACATGCATACATTAGCTTCACGGCCAATAGCATTCCACATTACAAACTACACAAGGTGTCCCAGCCAATCTGTGCACACAACACATGCATACATTAGCTTCATGGCCAATAGCATTCCACATTACAAACTACACAAGGTGTCCCAGCCAATCTGTGCACACAACACATGCATACATTAGCTTCATGGCCAATAGCATTCCACATTACAAACTACACAAGGTGTCCCAGCCAATCTGTGCACACAACACATGCATACATTAGATTCACTGGCCAATAGCATTCCACATTACAAACTGCACAAGGTATTCCAGCCAATCTGTGCACACAACACATGCATACATTATCTTCATGGCCAATACTATTTATGACAGGAAAATCCTGGAGATGTGACCTGGATTGGTGTCAGTACGGGACATCCTTGGATCACCACCATGCAACTGTCACATACAAACACACAGACAGGCAGTGTGTACATACCTCCACACATCACACAGACAGGTGGTGTGTACATACCTCCACACATCACACAGACAGGTGGTGTGTACATACCTCCACACATCACACAGGTGGTGTGTACCTACCTCCACACATCACACAGACAGGCAGTGTGTACATACCTCCACACATTTCTTGGGTAGCTGGATGTCTGCCCATTGGCGAAGTTTGATATCTACAGTAGTGTTGAAAGTGCTGACAGGGGGACAAAAGCAGACAGGTCAGTACTCAACAACAGAGACAGTGAGGACAGTACTGGGCATCATGCATTCAACAATAGGGACAGTGAGAGCAGTACTACTGGACATCATGTACTCAACAATGGAGACAGTAACTCTCCCTACTCTATTTATTTATGTAATACTGTCTGATGTGTGATACTGTCTGGTGTGTGATACTGCCTGAAGTGTGATGCTGTCTGATGTGTGATACTGCCTGATGTGTGATACTGTCTGAGGTGTGATACTGTCTGAGGTGTCAATTACTATCTGATGTGTGATACTGTCTGATGTTTGATACTGTCTGGTGTGTGATACTGTCTGACATGTGATACTGTCTGGTGTGTGATACTGTTTGAGGTGTGTCATACATTCCAATATGTGTCATCCTGTTTGATGTGTGCAATACTGTCTGATGTGTGATACTGTCTGAGGTGTGTGATACTGTCTGATGAATGTACTATTGTCTTAAATGTTGACTACCGTGTGTTTGTGTGTGACATTCTGTGTTTTTTGACACTGTGTTTGAATGTGGCACTGTGTGTTTATGTGTTACATTTTGATACTGCATGAAGAGTTAGATGTGACAAGACATTTTAAAAATAACACAAACATAATAAGAGCATCAACATCTCACTGTGCTAAATAAGCAATACAACATACCCCATCTGTCATATTAAAATTCAACTAATGATACACCTCCCATTACAAAACACACAAACCATAGAAGCACCTACCCCATGTACAATGTGTACAGTGAATCACCTACCCCATGTACAATGTGTACAGTGAAGCACCTACCCCATTTACAATGTGTACAGTGAAGCACCTACCCCCATGTACAATGTGTACAGTGAAGCACCTATCCCATGTACAATGTGTACAGTGAAGCACCTATCCCATGTACAATGTGTAGAGAACAATATGAACAGTGAAGAACCTACCCCATGTACAATGTGTACAGTACAATGTGTACAGTGAAGCACTTACCCATATCTCTGGCTTGGGCCGCGGGCAGGTAGACGTTCTCAATGATGAATGAGCCGTCTTCTCCCACAGCCTCTGTAGAAAAAGCCTCCTCCCTGCAGAGGGACATGTCAGAGCAGACAGTACACAACTGTACATGAGACATGAACAGACAGTACACAACTGTACATGAGAACATGAACAGACAGTACTCAACTGTACATGAGACATGAACAGACAGTACACAACTGTACATGAGAAATGAACAGACAGTACAACAACTGTACATGAGACATGAACAGACAGTACAACAACTGTACATGAGACATGAACAGACAGTACACAACTGTACATGAGACATGAACAGACAGTACACAACTGTACATGAGACATGAACAGACAGTACACAACTGTACATGAGACATGAACAGACAGTACACAACTACATGAGACATGAACAGACAGTACTCAACTGTACATGAGACATGAACAGACAGTACTCAACTGTGGTTTAGACATGAACAGACAGTACACATGTACTTGAGACAACACACACATTCTTATCTTCAACTATACCTTCCTATCTACAACACACACCTACTTATCTACAACACACACCTACTTATCTACAACACAACACCTTCTTATCTACAACACACACCTTCTTATCTACAACACACACCTTCTTATCTACAACACATACCTTCTTATCTACAACACATACCAGGTTACCTACAGCACACTACCTGCTGACCTACAACACACACCTTATCTACAACACACACCTTATCTGCAACACACAACCTTCTTATCTGCAACACACCCTTCTTATATACAACACACACCTTCTTATCTACAACACACCATCTTATCTACAGCATACACCTTCTTATCTACAACACACACTTCTTATCTACAACACACACCTTCTTATCTACAACACACATCTACTTATCTACAACACACACCTACTTATCTACAACACACACCTTCTTATCTACAACACACACCTTCTTATCTACAACACACACCATCTTATCTACAGCATACACCTTCTTATCTGCAACACACACCTTATCTGCAACACACACCTTCTTATCTGCAACACACACCTTCTTATATACAACACACACCTTCTTATCTACAACACACCATCTTATCTACAGCATAACACCTTCTTATCTACAACAGACACCTTCTTATCTACAACACACACCATCTTATCTACAGCATACACCTTCTTATCTACAACACACACCTTATCTGCAACACACACCTTCTTATCTGCAACACACACCTTCTTATCTGCAACACACACCTTCTTATCTACAACACACACCATCTTATCTACAGCACACACCTTCTTATCTGCAACACACACCATCTTATCTACAACACACACCTTCTTATCTACAACACACATCTACTTATCTACAACACACACCTACTTATCTACAACACACACCTTCTTATCTACAACACACACCATCTTATCTACAGCACACACCTTCTTATCTGCAACACACACCTTCTTATCTACAACACACACCATCTTATCTACAACACACACCTTCTTATATACAACACACACCTTCTTATATACAACACACACCTTCTTATATACAACACACACCATCTTATCTACAACACACACTTCTTATATACAACACACACCATCTTATCAACAATACACACCTTCTTATCTACAACACACACCTTCTTATATACAACACACACCATCTTATCTACAACACACACCTACTTATCTACAACACATACCAGGTTACCTACAGCACACTGCCTGCTGACTACAAGGGTTACTCTACAACACACAATGAACAATCTACAAGTCCAAGGACAGAGACACTCACCACTCTTGGCAGTCACCTGGCTCAGGTTAATGATCTCGTCCAAGATTTCTCCCCTGCATTTCTCAAACAGTTCATCCTGTATGCAGGAAGACAGCGATCAGACAGGGCTTACTGGCATGTCAGAACAGTCATAGAGGACACAACTCACACAGTGACCAGACAGAGAGAAGAAAAATATAGGCAGACAGAGATGTAGTGAATAGACAGACCGATGAAAGTAGAGAATTGACAGAAAGACAGAAAGACAGACAGACAGACAAAGAGGACAGACTGATCCACAAACTAATCACCAACATAAACAGCATACAACAAACTACCTCACAATCACATACAAACACACTGATCTTTACACAATTATATACCCAGAAACTGATCTTTACACAATCACATACCCACAAACTGATCTTTACACAATCACATGCCCACATACTGATCTTTACACAATCACATACCCACATACTGATCTTTAAACAATCACATACCCACCCAAAAACTGATCTTTACACAATCACACACCCACATACTGATCTTTACACAATCACATACTGATCTTTACATAATCACATACCCACATACTTATCTTTACACAATCACACACCCACATACTGATCTTTACACAATCACATACCCCACATACTGATCTTTACATAATCACATACCCACATACTTATCTTTACACAATCACACACCCACATACTGATCTTTACACAATCACATACCCACAAACTGATCTTTACACAATTACATACCCACATACTGACTGATCATTACACAATCACATACCCATCCACAAACTGATCTTTTCACAATCACAGTACCCACCCACAAATTGATCTTTACACATCACATACCCACCCACAAACTGACCTTTACACAATCACATACCCACCCACAAACTGATCTTTACACAATTACATACCCACATACTGATCTTTACACAATCATATACCCATCCACACACACTGATCTTTACAGAGTCACAAAGCCACAGACTGATCTTTACACAAACACACAGTCAAAAACTGATCTGTACACAAACACAGTCAAAAACTGATCTGTACACAATAACACAACCCACAAACATGCATACACAAACCCATCACCAACATACACAGCATACAAACTCAACATCATACAGTCACTCACCCTGTCAAGTTCTCGTACACGTGGATACGTATTCTTCCACTCAGTTTCCAGGTTAAATCTTGTGGCTGGACAAAGAGACGAGAAATGTGTCAAATAGCAATTTTGGGGTCAAGACAAAAGAAATCTTGTGGAACATCAAATATATATACAGTTTATGAAAAGCGAAGACTTGCTGGGAAACAAACAGTTCACACACAAGTGAAGTCAACATTTGCTGAAGTATTGCTGGGAAACAGTTCACACATAAGTGAGTCAATATGTACTTAAGTATTTAAATACTGAGCATAACCCACTAATAGCAACACTGATCGTATTCTGGTATGAACCTAAGGCCTATCCACGTCAATATGGAAGCACTAGACTCGAGTATCGCTCTTGCGGAGCTCAAACGAGAGCGAAACTCGAGTCTAGTGCTTCCACATTGACGTGGACAAGGCCTTAGGTTCATACCAGAATACGATCAGCGTTGCCAGTAGTGGGTTGTGCTCAATATTTACATTTCAAATCCTGAAACAACCAAATAAATCTACTTAAGTATTGTTGGGAAACAGTTCACACGGAAGTAAGTCAATATTTGATGATGTCTTGCTGGGAAACAGTTCACACATAAGTGAGTCAATATTTGCTGAAGTCTCGCTGGGAAACAGTTCACACAGAAGTAAGTCAATATTTGCTGAAGTCTTGCTGGGAAACAGTTCACACAGAAGCCAAAAGACCATCCTTGTTTTATTTTGAAACTGTCAAGTTGTCAATATCAAATGTCAATTCAAATGTCAAAATCAACTGTCACGTTGTCAACATCAAAATGTCAAGTTGTCAACATCAACTGTCAACATCAACTGTCAACATCTACTGCCAGCATCAACTGTCAAGTTGTCAACATCAACTGTCAACATCTACTGCCAGCATCAACTGTCAAGTTGTCAACATCAACTGTCAACATCTACTGCCAGCATCAACTGTCAAGTTGTCAACATCACTGTCAACATCTACTGCCAGCATCAACTGTCAAGTTGTCAACATAAAAATGTCAACATCAACTGTCAACATCTACTGCCAGCATCAACTGTCAAGTTGCCAACATCAACTGTCAAGTTGTCACATAATAAAAATGTCAAGTTGTCAACATCAACATCTACTGCCAGCATCAACTGTCAACATCAACTGTCAAGTTGTCAACATAAAAATGTCAAGGTTGTCAACATCAAGTGTCAACATAAAAATGTCAAGTTGTCAATATCAACTGTTAACATCAACTGTCAATATCAACTGTCATGTTGTCAACATCAAAAATGTCAACATCAACTGTCAAGTTTGTCAACATCAACTGTCAACATCTATTGCCAGCATCAACTATCAAGTTGTCAACATCAACTGTCAAGTTGTCAACATAAAAATGTCAAGTTGTCAATATCAACTGTTAACATCAACTGTCATGTTGTCAACATCAAAATGTCCAAGTTGTCAACATCAACTGTCATGTTATCAACATCAACTGTCAAGTTGTTTAATTGTCAAACTGTCAACACCATCATCAACTGTCAACATCAACTGTCACATTGGTTACATCAACCGTCAACATCAACCAGTCAAGTTAACTTTAAACTGTCAAGGTGTCAACATAAACTGTCAACATCAACTGTCAAATTGTCAACATTAACTGTCAAACTATCACAACACAACTATCAACCTTTAAAAGCATCTGCCTGCTGCTCCACTGTTTCCTCCTTGACCATCTTCCAGAAGGTCTCGGAGACGGCCATGGCTGAGGTTCTGGGTGGTGGTTCTGTGTGGGCTTGAGGACTCCATCTCTGCAACATGATGGTTCACAGCTCAGTATTGTTGCAGCACACACAAGCACCTGGCCAATCTCACAGCTCAGTATTGTTGCAGCACACACAAGCACCTGGCCAATCTCACAGCTCAGTATTGTTGCAGCACACACAAGCACCTGGCCAATCTCACAGCTCAGTATTGTTGCAGCACACACAAGCACCTGGCCAATCTCACAGCTCAGTATTGTTGCAGCACACACAAGCACCTGGCCAATCTCACAGCTCAGTATTGTTGCAGCACACACAAAGCACCTGGCCCAATCTCACCAGCTCAGTATTGTTGCAGCACACACAAGCACCTGGCCAATCTCACAGCTCAGTAATCGTTACAGCACACACAAGCACCTGGCCAATCTCACAGCTCAGTATCGTTGCAGCACACACAAGCACCTGGCCATCTCACAGCTCAGTATTGTTGCAGCACACACAAGCACCTGGCCAATCTCACAGCTCAGTATTGTTGCAGCACACACAAGCACCTGGCCAATCTCACAGCTCAGTATTGTTGCAGCACACACAAGCACCTGGCCAATCTCACAGCTCAGTATTGTTGCAGCACACACAAGCACCTGGCCAATCTCACAGCTCAGTATCGTTACAGCACACACAAGCACCTGGCCAATCTCACAGCTCAGTATCATTGCAGCACACACAAGCACCTGGCCAATCTCACAGCTCAGTATTGTTGCAGCACACACAAGCACCTGGCCAATCTCACAGCTCAGTATTGTTGCAGCTCACACAAGCACCTGGCCAATCTCACAGCTCAGTATTGTTGCAGCACACACACCTGTCTGTTCACACTTACCAACACACATCCTTGTCTGTCTACTCACTGTAGACTTATCTGTTCACTCACTATCAACTTAGGCTTCAAGTTATATTCTTATCTGTTCACTCACTATCAACTTAGGCTTCAAGTTATATTCTTATCTGTTCACTCACTATCAACTTAGGCTTCAAGTTATATTCTGTGTTCACTCACTATCAACTTAGGCTTCAAGTTATATTCTTATCTGTTCACTCACTGTCAACTTAGGCTTCAAGTTATATTCTTATCTGTTCACTCACTATCAACTTAGGCTTCAAGTTATATTCTTATCTGTTCACTCATTGTCAACTGTTTATAGACATATTTTTCAATGGCTGTCCTAAAGTAGCAACCCCTTATTTTTAGTCATATTTTAAATCATGTCCCACTCTGTCTATAATTTGCCATCCTATGTTAAAACTGCTCCTCCTCTGTCTATAATTTGCCATCCTATGTTAAAACTGGTCCTCCTCAGTCTATAATTTGCCATCCTATGTTAAAACTGGTCCTCCTCTATCTATATTTGCCATCCTATGTTGAAACTGGTCCTCCTTTGTCTATAATTTGCCATCCTATGTTAAAACTGCTCCTCCTCTGTCTATAATTTGCCATCCTATGTTAAAACTGGTCCTCCTCAGTCTATAAATTTTCCATCCTATGTTAAAACTGGGCCTCCTCTATCTATAATTTGCCATCCTATGTTTGAAACTGGTCCTCCTTTGTCTATAATTAGACAGAGGAGGAGCAGTTTTAACATAGGATGGCAAATTATAGACAAAGGAGGACCAGTTTCAACATAGGATGGCAAATTATAGATAGAGGAGGACCAGTTTTACATAGGATGGCAAATTATAGACAGAGGAGGGGCAGTTTTAACATAGGATGGCAAATTATAGACAGAGGAGGAGCAGTTTTAACATAGGATGGCAAATTATAGACAAAGGAGGACCAGTTTCAACATAGGATGGCAAATTATAGATAGAGGAGGACCAGTTTTAACATAGGATGGCAAATTATAGACTGAGGAGGACCAGTTTTAACATAGGATGGCAAATTATAGACAGAGGAGGAGCAGTTTTAACATAGGATGGCAAATTATAGACAGAGTGGGACATGATTTAAAATATGACTAAAAATAAGGGGTTGCTACTTTAGGACAGCCATTGAAAAATATGTCTATAAACAGTTGACAAGTGAGTGAACAGATAAGAATATAACTTGAAGTCTAAGTTGATAGTGAGTGAACAGATAAGAATATAACTTGAAGCCTAAGTTGACAGTGAGTGAACAGATAAGAATATAACTTGAAGCCTAAGTTGATAGTGAGTGAACACAAGAATATAACTTGAAGTCCTAAGTTGATAGTGAGTGAACAGATAAGAATATAACTTGAAGTCTAAGTTGATAGTGAGTGAACAGATAAGAATATAACTTGAAGTCCTAAGTTGATAGTGAGTGAACAGATAAGTCTACAGTGAGTAGACAGACAAGGATGTGTGTTGGTAAGTGTGAACAGACAGGTGTGTGTGCTGCAACAATACTGAGCTGTGAGATTGGCCAGGTGCTTGTGTGAGCTGCAACAATACTGAGCTGTGAGATTGGCCAGGTGCTTGTGTGTGCTGCAACAATACTGAGCTGTGAGATTGGCCAGGTGCTTGTGTGTGCTGCAATGATACTGAGCTGTGAGATTGGCCAGGTGCTTGTGTGTGCTGTAACGATACTGAGCTGTGAGATTGGCCAGGTGCTTGTGTGTGCTGCAACAATACTGAGCTGTGAGATTGGCCAGGTGCTTGTGTGTGCTGCAACAATACTGAGCTGTGAGATTGGCCAGGTGCTTGTGTGTGCTGCAACAATACTGAGCTGTGAGATTGGCCAGGTGCTTGTGTGTGCTGCAACAATACTGAGCTGTGAGATTGGCCAGGTGCTTGTGTGTGCTGCAACGATACTGAGCTGTGAGATTGGCCAGGTGCTTGTGTGTGCTGTAACGATACTGAGCTGTGAGATTGGCCAGGTGCTTGTGTGTGCTGCAACAATACTGAGCTGTGAGATTGGCCAGGTGCTTGTGTGTGCTGCAACAATACTGAGCTGTGAGATTGGCCAGGTGCTTGTGTGTGCTGCAACAATACTGAGCTGTGAGATTGGCCAGGTGCTTGTGTGTGCTGCAACAATACTGAGCTGTGAGATTGGCCAGGTGCTTGTGTGTGCTGCAACAATACTGAGCTGTGAGATTGGCCAGGTGCTTGTGTGTGCTGCAACAATACTGAGCTGTGAGATTGGCCAGGTGCTTGTGTGTGCTGCAACAATACTGAGCTGTGACCATCATGTTGCAGAGATGGAGTCCTCAAGCCCACACAGACCACCACCCAGAACCTCAGCATGGCCGTCTCCGAGACCTTCTGGAAGATGGTCAAGGAAACAGTGGAGCAGCAGGCAGATGCTTTTAAAGGTTGATAGTTGTGTTGTGATAGTTTGACAGTTAATGTTGACAATTTGACAGTTGATGTTGACAGTTTATGTTGACACCTTGACAGTTTAAAGTTAACTTGACTGTTGATGTTGACGGTTGATGTTAACAATGTGACAGTTGATGTTGACAGTTGATGATGGTGTTGACAGTTTGACATTAACAACTTGACAGTTGATGTTGATAACATGACAGTTGATGTTGACAACTTGACATTTTGATGTTGACAACATGACAGTTGATGTTAACAGTTGATATTGACAACTTGACATTTTTATGTTGACAACTTGACAGTTGATGTTGACAACTTGATAGTTGATGCTGGCAATAGATGTTGACAGTTGATGTTGACAACTTGACAGTTGATGTTGACATTTTGATGTTGACAACATGACAGTTGATATTGACAGTTGATGTTAACAGTTGATATTGACAACTTGACATTTTTATGTTGACACTTGATGTTGACAACTTGACATTTTTATGTTGACAACTTGACAGTTGATGTTGACAGTTGATGCTGGCAGTAGATGTTGATGTTGACAACTTGACATTTTTATTATGTTGACAACTTGACAGTTGATGTTGGCAACTTGACAGTTGATGCTGGCAGTAGATGTTGACAGTTGATGTTGACATTTTTATGTTGACAACTTGACAGTTGATGCTGGCAGTAGATGTTGACAGTTGATGTTGACAACTTGACAGTTGATGCTGGCAGTAGATGTTGACAGTTGATGTTGACAACTTGACAGTTGATGCTGGCAGTAGATGTTGACAGTTGATGTTGACAACTTGACAGTTGATGCTGGCAGTAGATGTTGACAGTTGATGTTGACAGTTGATGTTGACAACTTGACATTTTGATGTTGACAACGTGACAGTTGATTTTGACATTTGAATTGACATTTGATATTGACAACTTGACAGTTTCAAAATAAAACAAGGATGGTCTTTTGGCTTCTGTGTGAACTGTTTCCCAGCAAGACTTCAGCAAATATTGACTTACTTCTGTGTGAACTGTTTCCCAGCGAGACTTCAGCAAATATTGACTCACTTATGTGTGAACTGTTTCCAGCAAGACATCATCAAATATTGACTTACTTCCGTGTGAACTGTTTCCCAACAATACTTAAGTAGATTTATTTGGTTGTTTCAGGATTTGAAATGTAAATATTGAGCACAACCCACTACTGGCAACGCTGATCGTATTCTGGTATGAACCTAAGGCCTTGTCCACGTCAATGTGGAAGCACTAGACTCGAGTTTCGCTCTCGTTTGAGCTCCGCAAGAGCGATACTCGAGTCTAGTGCTTCCATATTGACGTGGATAGGCCTTAGGTTCATACCAGAATACGATCAGTGTTGCTATTAGTGGGTTATGCTCAGTATTTAAATACTTAAGTACATATTGACTCACTTATGTGTGAACTGTTTCCCAGCAATACTTCAGCAAATGTTGACTTCACTTGTGTGTGAACTGTTTGTTCCCAGCAAGTCTTCGCTTTCATAAACTGTATATATATTTGATGTTCCACAAGATTTCTTTTGTCTTGACCCCAAAATTGCTATTTGACACATTTCTCGTCTCTTTGTCCAGCCACAAGATTTAACCTGGAAACTGAGTGGAAGAATACGTATCCACGTGTACGAGAACTTGACAGGGTGAGTGACTGTATGATGTTGAGTTTGTATGCTGTGTATGTTGGTGATGGGTTTGTGTATGCATGTTTGTGGGTGTGTTATTGTGTACAGATCAGTTTTTGACTGTGTTTGTGTACAGATCAGTTTTTGACTGTGTGTTTGTGTAAAGATCAGTCTGTGGCTTTGTGACTCTGTAAAGATCAGTGTGTGTGGATGGGTATATGATTGTGTAAAGATCAGTATGTGGGTATGTAATTGTGTAAAGATCAGTTTGTGGGTGGGTATGTGATTGTGTAAAGGTCAGTTTGTGGGTGGGTATGTGATTGTGTAAAGATCAATTTGTGGGTGGGTACTGTGATTGTGAAAAGATCAGTTTGTGGATGGGTATGTGATTGTGTAATGATCAGTCAGTATGTGGGTATGTAATTGTGTAAAGATCAGTTTGTGGGTATGTGATTGTGTAAAGATCAGTATGTGGGTGTGTGATTGTGTAAAGATAAGTATGTGGGTATGTGATTATGTAAAGATCAGTATGTGGGTATGTGATTGTGTAAAGATCAGTATGTGGGTGTGTGATTGTGTAAAGATAAGTATGTGGGTATGTGATTATGTAAAGATCAGTATGTGATTGTGTAAAGATCAGTATGTGGGTGTGTGATTGTGTAAAGATCAGTTTTTGGGTGGGTATGTGATTGTTTAAAGATCAGTATGTGGGTATGTGATTGTGTAAAGATCAGTATGTGGGCATGTGATTGTGTAAAGATCAGTTTGTGGGTATGTGATTGTGTAAAGATCAGTTTCTGGGTATATAATTGTGTAAAGATCAGTGTGTTTGTATGTGATTGTGAGGTAGTTTGTTGTATGCTGTTTATGTTGGTGATTAGTTTGTGGATCAGTCTGTCCTCTTTGTCTGTCTGTCTGTCTTTCTGTCTTTCTGTCAATTCTCTACTTTCATCGGTCTGTCTATTCACTACATCTCTGTCTGCCTATATTTTTCTTCTCTCTGTCTGGTCACTGTGTGAGTTGTGTCCTCTATGACTGTCTGACATGCCAGTAAGCCCTGTCTGATCGCTGTCTTCCTGCATACAGGATGAACTGTTTGAGAAATGCAGGGGAGAAATCTTGGACGAGATCATTAACCTGAGCCAGGTGACTGCCAAAGAGTGGTGAGTGTCTCTGTCCTTGGACTTGTAGATTGTTCATTGTGTGTTGTAGATGTAACCCTTGTAGGTCAGCAGGCAGTGTGCTGTAGGTAACCTGGTATGTGTTGTAGATAAGTAGGTGTGTGTTGTAGATAAGATGGTGTGTGTTGTATATAAGAAGGTGTGTGTTGTAGATAAGAAGGTGTGTATTGTTGATAAGATGGTGTGTGTTGTATATAAGAAGGTGTGTGTTGTAGATAAGATGGTGTGTGTTGTATATAAGAAGGTGTGTGTTGTATATAAGAAGGTGTGTGTTGTATATAAGAAGGTGTGTGTTGTAGATAAGATGGTGTGTGTTGTAGATAAGAAGGTGTGTGTTGCAGATAAGAAGGTGTGTGCTGTAGATAAGATGGTGTGTGTTGTAGATAAGAAGGTGTGTGTTGTAGATAAGTAGGTGTGTGTTGTAGATAAGTAGATGTGTGTTGTAGATAAGAAGGTGTGTGTTGTAGATAAGATGGTGTGTGTTGCAGATAAGAAGGTGTGTGCTGTAGATAAGATGGTGTGTGTTGTAGATAAGAAGGTGTGTGTTGCAGATAAGAAGGTGTGTGTTGCAGATAAGAAGGTGTGTGTTGCAGATAAGGTGTGTGTTGTAGATAAGAAGGTGTATGCTGTAGATAAGATGGTGTGTGTTGTAGATAAGAAGGTGTCTGTTGTAGATAAGAAGGTGTATGCTGTAGATAAGATGGTGTGTTGTAGATAAGAAGGTGTGTGTTGTATATAAGAAGGTGTGTGTTGCAGATAAGAAGGTGTGTGTTGCAGATAAGGTGTGTGTTGGCAGATAAGAAGGTGTATGCTGTAGATAAGATGGTGTGTGTTGTAGATAAGAAGGTGTGTGTTGTAGATAAGAAGGTGTGTGTTGTAGATAAGTAGGTGTGTGTTGTAGATAAGTAGATGTGTGTTGTAGATAAGAAGGTGTGTGTTGTAGATAAGAAAGTGTGTGTTGTAGATAAGAAGGTGTATGCTGTAGATAAGATGGTGTGTTGTAGATAAGAAGGTGTGTGTTGTATATAAGAAGGTGTGTGTTGCAGATAAGAAGGTGTGTGTTGCAGATAAGGTGTGTGTTGTAGATAAGGTGTGTGTTGTAGGTCAGCAGGTAGTGTGCTGTAGGTAACCTGGTATGTGTTGTAGATAAGAAGGTATGTGTTGTAGATAAGAAGGTGTGTGTTGTAGATAAGAAGGTGTGTGTTGTAGATAAGAAGGTGTGTGTTGTAGATAAGTAGGTGTGTGTTGTAGATAAGTAGGTGTGTGTTGTAGATAGGAAGGTATATGTTGAAGATAAGAATGTGTGTGTTGTCTCAAGTACATTGTGTACTGTCTGTTCATGTCTAAACCACAGTTGAGTACTGTCTGTTCATGTCTCATGTACAGTTGAGTACTGTCTGTTCATGTCTCATGTAGTTGTGTACTGTCTGTTCATGTCTCATGTACAGTTGTGTACTGTCTGTTCATGTCTCATGTACAGTTGTGTACTGTCTGTTCATGTCTCATGTACAGTTGTGTACTGTCTGTTCATGTCTCATGTACAGTTGTGTACTGTCTGTTCATGTCTCATGTACAGTTGTGTACTGTCTGTTCATTTCTCATGTACAGTTGTGTACTGTCTGTTCATGTCTCATGTACAGTTGAGTACTGTCTGTTCATGTCTCATGTACAGTTGTGTACTGTCTGTTCATGTCTCATGTACAGTTGTGTACTGTCTGCTCTGACATGTCCCTCTGCAGGGAGGAGGCTTTCTACAAGAGGCTGTGGGAGAAGACCGGCTCATTCATCATTGAGAACGTCTACCTGCCCGCGGCCCAAGCCAGAGATATGGGGTAAGTGCTTCACTGTACACATTGTACTGTACACATTGTACATGGGGTAGGTTCTTCACTGTTCATATTGTTCTCTACACATTGTACATGGGATAGGTGCTTCACTGTACACATTGTACATGGGATAGGTGCTTCACTGTACACATTGTACATGGGGTAGGTGCTTCACTGTACACATTGTAAATGGGGTAGGTGCTTCACTGTACACATTGTACATGGGGTAGGTGATTCACTGTACACATTGTACATGGGGTAGGTGCTTCTATGGTTTGTGTGTTTTGTAATGGGAGGTGTATCATTAGTTGAATTTTAATATGACAGATGGGGTATGTTGTATTGCTTATTTAGCACAGTGAGATGTTGATGCTCTTATTATGTTTGTGTTATTTTTAAAATGTCTTGTCACATCTAACTCTTCATGCAGTATCAAAATGTAACACATAAACACACAGTGCCACATTCAAACACAGTGTCAAAAAAACACAGAATGTCACACACAAACACACGGTAGTCAACATTTAAGACAATAGTACATTCATCAGACAGTATCACACACCTCAGACAGTATCACACATCAGACAGTATTGCACACATCAAACAGGATGACACATATTGGAATGTATGACACACCTCAAACAGTATCACACACCAGACAGTATCACATGTCAGACAGTATCACACACCAGACAGTATCAAACATCAGACAGTATCACACATCAGATAGTAATTGACACCTCAGACAGTATCACACCTCAGACAGTATCACACATCAGGCAGTATCACACATCAGACAGCATCACACTTCAGGCAGTATCACACACCAGACAGTATCACACATCAGACAGTATTACATAAATAAATAGAGTAGGGAGAGTTACTGTCTCCATTGTTGAGTACATGATGTCCAGTAGTACTGCTCTCACTGTCCCTATTGTTGAATGCATGATGCCCAGTACTGTCCTCACTGTCTCTGTTGTTGAGTACTGACCTGTCTGCTTTTGTCCCCCTGTCAGCACTTTCAACACTACTGTAGATATCAAACTTCGCCAATGGGCAGACATCCAGCTACCCAAGAAATGTGTGGAGGTATGTACACACTGCCTGTCTGTGTGATGTGTGGAGGTAGGTACACACCACCTGTGTGATGTGTGGAGGTATGTACACACCACCTGTCTGTGTGATGTGTGGAGGTATGTACACACCACCTGTCTGTGTGATGTGTGGAGGTATGTACACACTGCCTGTCTGTGTGTTTGTATGTGACAGTTGCATGGTGGTGATCCAAGGATGTCCCGTACTGACACCAATCCAGGTCACATCTCCAGGATTTTCCTGTCATAAATAGTATTGGCCATGAAGATAATGTATGCATGTGTTGTGTGCACAGATTGGCTGGAATACCTTGTGCAGTTTGTAATGTGGAATGCTATTGGCCGTGAATCTAATGTATGCATGTGTTGTGTGCACAGATTGGCTGGGACACCTTGTGTAGTTTGTAATGTGGAATGCTATTGGCCATGAAGCTAATGTATGAATGTGTTGTGTGCACAGATTGGCTGGGACACCTTGTGTAGTTTGTAATGTGGAATGCTATTGGCCATGAAGCTAATGTATGCATGTGTTGTGTGCACAGATTGGCTGGGACACCTTGTGTAGTTTGTAATGTGGAATGCTATTGGCCGTGAAGCTAATGTATGCATGTGTTGTGTGCACAGATTGGCTGGGACACCTTGTGCAGTTTGTAATGGGGAAATGCTATTGGCCATGAAGCTAATGTATGCATGTGTTGTGTGCACAGATTGGCTGGGACATCTTGTGTAGTTTGTAATGTGGAATGCTATTGGCCGTGAAGCTAATGTATGCATGTGTTGTGTGCACAGATTGGCTGGGACACCTTGTGTAGTTTGTAATGGAGAATGCTATTGGCCATGAAACTAATGTATGCATGTGTTGTGTGCACAGATTGGCTGGGACACCTTGTGTAGTTTGTAATGGGGAATGCTATTGGCCATGAAACTAATGTATGCATGTGTTGTGTGCACAGATTGGCTGGGACACCTTGTGCAGTTTGTAATGTGGAATGCTATTGGCCATGAAGCTAATGTATGCATGTGTTGTGTGCACAGATTGGCTGGAACACTTGTGCAGTTTGTAATGTGGAATGCTATTGGCCATGAAGCTAATGTATGCATGTGTTGTGTGCACAGATTGGCTGGAACACTTGTGCAGTTTGTAATGTGGAATACTATTGGCCGTGAAGCTAATGTATGCATGTGTTGTGTGCACAGATTGGCTGGGACTCCTTGTGCAGTTTGTAATGTGGAATGCTATTGGCCATGAAGCTAATGTATGCATGTGTCATGTGCACAGATTGGCTGGGACACCTTGTGTAGTTTGTAATGTGGAATGCTATTGGTCGTGAAGCTAATGTATGCATGTGTTGTGTGCATAGATTGGCTGGGACACCTTGTGCAGTTTGTAATGGGGAATGCTATTGCCACATATCAGTCACTGACACATAGCAGACTGAGAAAGGCTGAAGGGAGCTTCCCTAAAAGATGCACCGAAATGTACAATTATAGAGTGCACAGGGAAACTAGGGAAGCGTCACGAAAAAGGTCACTAGGAGTTAGACTTGGGCTGCCGTCCTGTTCGGACGCAGCATGTCTTTTGAGCATGGCTAACAGTCAGTTATGCCGCTCTTTGTGCTTAGTAGTGTGTGTATTCTCAAGTGTTTCGTTGTGGAGCGATAGGGTTTGTTGACATGTGACAGAGTCGTCAGATTAAAGTCTGGAAGATATAAAATAATATCGTCTTGTAAAGGTTTGTTGCAGTAGCAGTTTCTTGGTTGTCGTTTTATATTTCAAGTATAAGGAGCGATGAAATGTTTGAATAGACAGAAAACGTATTAGTCCTCATGCCCTTAGACGAGTCGTCAACAACACTTCGTGACAAATGGGGTAGTAATTATTAACTGAACTCGAGATTTTCATGCAATGGTCGTTCAGAATGTAATGGCAAACTACTGAATGTAAACTAGCCTATAAATCAGTCAAAAATTGCTGAGGTTGACTATGAAATCCTGTAAAGGATATGAAACTTACTAGCTGCACAGCCATGGTATTATGAGGTGACACACCCAGCTCCCTTCATTGCAATCTTTTATTCCCAGAAATATTTCCTGCACCCATTTTACAAGACCTGGGTAAGTCAAAGTATGGTGTCTGCGTGTAGCTGAAGAAGTTCTCCGAACAAGTCCTGCTGTAGTGTGATCTGGTACACACATACTGGGATCCTTGCAAGTTATACAGAGTTAGTGCACTGTGCTGAATCCTCTTCGTGGTAGGAGAATGGATAACTTTTAGTGTACAGCACTTTCTGCAGACAGGATCTCTGTGGTGTCGTGGTCAAGTCATCTGTCTTGTTTTCTGGAGGTCATGGCTACTTTTCTGTAGTGCATCATTCACACCACTAGTGTGTCATTCACACCGCTAGTGCATCATTCACACCACTAGTGCATCATTCACACCGCTAGTGCATCATTCACACTGCTAGTGCGTCATTCACACCTCAAGTGCGTCATTCACACCTCAAGTGCGTCATTCACACCTCTAGTGCATTGTTCACACCTCAAGTGTGTCATTCACACCTCAAGTGTGTCACATTCAAACTGCAAGTGCATCATTCACACCTCAAGTGCATCGTTCACACCTCAAGTGCCTCATTCACACCTCAAGTGCCTCATTCACACCGTAAGTGCGTCATTCACACCTCAAGTACGTCATTCACACCTTAAATGCGTCAATCACACCTCAAGTGCGTCACATTCAAACTGCAAGTGCATCATTCACACCTCAAGTGCATCGTTCACACCTCAAGTGCTTCATTCACACCTCAAGTGCATCATTCACACCTCAAGTCCATCATTCACACCTCAAGTGTGTCATTCACACCTCAAGTGTGTCATTCACACCTCAAGTGTGTCATTCACACCTCAAGTGCATCATTCACACCTCAAGTGTGTCATTCACACCTCAAGTCCATCATTCACACCTCAAGTGTGTCATTCACACCTCAAGTGCTTCATTCACACCTCAAGTGCATCATTCACACCTCAAGTGTGTCATTCACACCTCAAGTGTGTCATTCACACCTCAAGTGCATCAATCACACCTCAAGTGTGTCATTCACACCTCAAGTGTGTCATTCACACCTCAAGTGCATCATTCACACCTCAAGTGTGTCATTCACACCTCAAGTGTGTCATTCACACCTCAAGTGCATCATTCACACCTCAAGTGCATCATTCACACCTCAAGTGTGTCATTCACACCTCAAGTGCATCATTCACACCTCAAGTGTGTCATTCACACTGCAAGTGCATCATTCACACCTCAAGTGTGTCATTCACACCTCAAGTGCGTCATTCACACCTCAAGTCCATCATTCACACCTCAAGTGCATCATTCACACCTCAAGTCCATCATTCACACCTCAAGTGTGTCATTCACACCTCAAGTGTGTCATTCACACCTCAAGTGCATCATTCACACCTCAAGTGCGTCATTCACACTGCAAGTGCATCATTCACACCTCAAGTGTGTCATTCACACCTCAAGTGCTTCATTCACACCTCAAGTGCGTCATTCACACCTCAAGTGCATCATTCACACCTCAAGTGCATCATTCACACCTCAAGTGCATCATTCACACCTCAACTGTGTCATTCACACCTCAAGTGCGTCATTCACACCTCAAGTCCATCATTCACACCTCAAGTGTGTCATTCACACCTCAAGAGCAGATTTTCTTCCATTGACTTCCCTTTGGGAGTCATCATTGGAGCTACAGAGTATGTGCTTTATGCGATGCTCCCAGCAGGTGGTTTGCCGGTCTGCAGAAAAAGACTGAGCCTGATGAGGTGAACCCAGTTTAATAAAGTCAACCCGCTCACCTTTAACCTTTTTTAATTTAACTGGAGCACTAATGGAGGTACCTGTGGCACTGAAAGTGATCTATATAACCTCAAAATTATGTATTTACTTAGTTAATTTAAACATAGAAGCACAAACAATAGGTTGGACGGTTTATTAAATTTGAGTTCACCGTGGGAATAATAAATATTCACATTTGAACAATATCAGTGACTATGTGTGTTAAGTATTCCAGCCAAAGTATAATTCATTCATTCACTTCATTATGATATATAACTGCAGTATGCATCTGATGAGATGTGGCAAAATATGCCAGGCAATAAATTGAGCAAGCAATGTTTGTGGCTTCCATGTTTAAAATAACTAACCTCATTCTCATGTTACATTTGTTCAGGTTTAAACAATTGCTCACAATGTTAACAGATTGAACACAATCACAGTATTAAAAGATGTTCAAAATTTCAGACAATATTAACAGAAAATGTTAACTGAGGAAATTTACAATGAAGAAAACATTAAATTGTTAACACAGAATGCATTGCCAAGAGATCCAGGAGAAATGAAAAACAATGGGAATCAAGTCTGTAGAGTGTTAACAGTGGATGTATAAACATTCATCTGTCTGTTAATATCCACATCATTACATGGGTTAGTTAATAAGATATTGATACACAGAAAGTCTTACATCAGTGATACTTCACTGGTGAAGTGTCATAAACAGTATCTGAACAACAACAACAACAGGTTAAAACACACAGGCATAAACAGAACCAACAATCAAACAAGCAGGAAATAGGTCATACCAGCTAGTACTAAAACAGCCACTTTACTGCTGGGAACAAAATGCAGAGGTAAATTAAATGAATGAAACTGCGGCTGCATCAAGTAAAATGTAATCAATGAATTGTTTCCCTTTAACAACATGGCTGCCAGATTACTCAAGTGACAGATATACCTTTTGCCCATGTGTTACGGGAGTCTATGCCAAAACAAAGAATAGTAACACTGTAATCTACCATGAATGTCTAAGAGTTGGGTCAAGATGGGTTTGTGTGAAACTCGCTATTTCATCCTGTAGAAGATTAGCTGCAAAATCTGACCTATCATAAGCCAGCAAATGGCTTGGTAAAAGTTGGTTCATTGGGAGACAAAAATTAGCATCAGAATATATGCCTTGAAATCTGCAGCATTATTTACTTATATATGTACCCTGGTGTTCAGAAATCCAACATTAGTTTGGGGAAGGACAGGTGTGATTTCACACATACACATGCATGCACATACAGTGTCTTGGTTGGCCATGCCTAAGTCAGCAGACGCTTTGGCTACGAATCAAATCCCAGACTTCATGGTAGTAGATGTTTTACAGCTCCTTCACATAGACTCCAAACGAAACAAACAATTACAGAATGCATTACAAATAATTTGATACGGGTGTAGTTAGAAGAGTTGACATGTGTCGGTTAGTCACAGGTCAGTGACGGAAGTATGACCACGGATCATCACTGTGATACAAAGACAGCATGGTTTTGTGTTCCATGACGTGTGTCACACAAATTACATGTCTGCATCAAATAATAATAATAATCGCAACTGATGTATAACAAAGCTGGTTTCATGCTTTGTGATTACGATACAGACAGCGCTAGGCTCATATTTCTTGACCAAACAACACTTGATGGCTGATGTGGTCATTGTCATGCCTGCAGCTTGACCTCCCAGAAAACGTTTAGCTATACATTTCATATGATGGGTCAACCTTCGAGCTGTGTGGTCACCAAAATATTCCAGCTTGAGAATGATTTTAACTCAGGATTGTCAGGCCAGCAATAAATAAAACATCTGTGACAAATGGCTAGGAAACCTCACAAGTGCTCTAGTAGTTATAAAGTTACAATATGTTCTAATACCAATTCAAAACATTTTCACAAGTATGTTTGTCTAATAATTGATCACAAGAAAACAACTGGACATAAGTGTACACCTCTCACAGATGAATGACTCATCTCGGCAATTCCCCCCCCCCCCCCCCCCCAAGAGGATCTGGTCAGCAGGACAGAAGCCTGCACTGAAGCATTTCATCTCTACTTCCAGTTGTACTTTTTGAAGCAACTGGCAAATATGTGCAAGAACTCAACTTTGCTATCTCTGAAGGTAAATGTAGTCCCACAGCAGATGTCAAGTGTATGGCCTTAACATATCCTAGGTCATGACAAAGGTCATGTTCCTGTCCTTGTCACCTTTCCTTACGAGACAATTGCCAGAAGGTTCTGAAACCTGTCGAGTACCCAGTTTAATGAGGCTGGCTGGACCCAAGAGCAGTACAGGTCAGTGACAGACTCCTGCTCCAGCTGAAGATGGAACCCAGACTACTGTCCAGGCTGACCAGCGGACTAACTACTGTGGCTCTGTGGCTGTGGCTCTCTCTCTCTCTCTCTCTCTCTCTCTCTCTCTCTCTCTCTCTCTCTCTCTCTCTCTCTCTCTCTCTCTCTCTCTCTCTCTCTCTCTCTCTCTCTCATGACCACAATGAAATGCACTTTGGGAAATCCTAAGCTGCCGTGAATCAGCATGGCCGAATGGATAAGAGCGCTCATTTTTAAACTTCCAGTGTGCTGATGCTGAGGTAGTTGGTTCAATCTATATACGGGTCAGTTGGACTAAAATGTTTCTTGTCCTTGACTTGGGGACATAAGAAGTCGGAGTGGGTTCGCCTGATGGTGGGGAACACTGGTAAAGGGAAAGCTAATCCACATGCAAAAATCAGTCCAGTGCATTAGGAGTAGTAGCATGCGTATGAACTACGCTTGAGCCCAAATTGAGAGAACTCGCACAAAAACCCACTAAGAAGCGTGATAGGCTGATACATCTTTATTGAGCCCACCTGTCCCCATCATCAGCATGTGGCAGGATGTCGCTTTCATCACGCCTGCCAGAAAGACTCTCAATCCTGTGCCAGTTCCCCTGCCTCCTGTTTAATG
>JACEFZ010019829.1:0-28817 GCA_014155875.1 Cepaea nemoralis
CCAGTGCAGTATGTTTTACCGACAGGTGAACAAACAAAGAGATACAGTTATTCCCCATCACATGGGAATAAATCAGTATAAACTTATTAGGAAGTTAGTATAAACAATGGTCTTGTGATCAGTAGACACTTGAGACAGGAGTACATTATTTCAAAGAACAGTATGTTCGTGTCCTCACTAGACAAGGGTGTTATAAGTATAGGAACAAATTAGACATATATTAACTGTGTGATCCAGACAGGAGTTTAGGGTCGGACTGTGACTAGTTCTTTTGAGTGATCAAACAGCCACCGGTGGAAATCTACATCTAGCAGGATGGAACACATACCTGGGTGAGGTCTTCGTGGACTGAATGAAGATGTGGTGTGATCCTTTCTGGGATGATCGGGCTGGGCTCTTCAGCTACCTGGTCTAAGTCTGCACCCACTAGAATATTCGACACACATTCTACACATTACTAACACACACTTCTCACACTTATACTCTTTGCTTAATAAATTATTTTGTATTTATTTGTTAAAGCTAGAGTTGTGGAGTATGTTATGTTGGGGAGGAGTGAGAGGGGGCATGATCTAAGGGTGAGTGAGAGTAAGAAAAAGGGGTTTGCAGACCGACGGAGTTTTGTGGACGGAGTCTGGTGGTTTCTCTAAGACAACAATATTGGGGTAATAAAAATGTGGTGTGGATTCCCATCACTCCAAGGACGACACTAAAGTAAGTAAGAAAGACTTACGACAGTTAGGATATACATTCATAGGAAATTCTAAACAGCCAAATAATCAAGACTTTAAAAAAAAAGTCGCTTAAAAGTCGACAGGGTCGACTTCGTGGCACCGGTTTTATCCCATATGGCTCGGTCTCTTTCCGCAGCACGGAAAGCGTCGCATAAAGCACGAACTCCGTAGCTATTAGCGACGACCCACAGGAGTCTCCGAAACATTTAACTCGTAAACCGAAGGACGCGGCCCGGAATCGAACCCACGACCTTTGGAGCACGAGTGAAACGGCTTGACCAATTCGCCACAGAGACTCCCAAGACTTATGACACATGACACATACATATAAAATCGCTTTTTACCTGATTCTTCCAACAGACAATATAATTGAGAATACAGAGACTAGTATTATACCCACCTTTGATTATGGCCATTTCTGTTGGCTGGCCTTTCAAATTCTCGCTCTGCATTTAGCACGAGGTGTTAGGGCATGTGGTTTCCTGCACCAGACATTGACACGTTCACACGTCTCTCCGATCGTCATCATGTTAGTTTGTCCAAAGACTGGTATTGAAGTCATCTGATCATGCCACTCTAATGTTCCCTGTTGTTATTATTATCATCATCATCATCATCATCATCATCATCATCATCATCATCATCATCATCATCATCATCATCATCATCACTATCATCATCATCATCATCATCATCATCATCATCATCATCATCATCATCATCATCAACATAATCATCATCATCATCATCATCATCATCATCATCATCATCATCATCATCATGTTAGTTAGTCCACATACTGGTGTAGAAGACAGCTGATTGTGCCACTCTACTGTTCCCTGTTTTCATTATCATCATTGTTATAATCATGTTCGTTAGTCCAAAAACTGGTGCTGAAGTCATCTGCTTACGTACCACTACTGTTCCCTCTTTTCATTATCATCATCACCATCATCATCATCATCATCATCATCATCATCATCATCATCATCATCATAAGCATCATGTTAGCTAGTCCAAAAATTGGTGTTAAAGTGTCCTGCTCGTGCAGCTCTACGGGTCCCTGTTCTCAGATCATCATGTTATTCAGATTGAAGACTGGTGTTGTAGAATCCTAATCAAGCTTTGATAATGAAGTAGGTCAAATATCAGCCTATTAAGAGCTGTGTGTGACAGGGATGTGTAATGTCTCCAGATCATCTTTATTCACTATACACTGAAACTATTTTTAGGAATTTAGAAGATATGAGATGAATCACCATTGTGGGACATAACATCAATAACATTGACAATCGGATGATACATTATTGATTGCAGACAATGAACAGCATTTAGTAGATGCGGTTGTTGTACACAGTGAATAACTACGGTTAGAATTAAATTGTAAGTAGGCTAGACAAAGATTATGGTCATTACTAGGAAGACAGAAATATCACAATGTAATATACAGTAAATGGGAATATTCTTAAATATGTGAATGGGTACAACAATCTTGGAACAGTCATAACATGTGATGGGGGGTGCCTTGAAGAGATTAGAACAAGAATCGTAATGGCGAAGGTAGCCTTTTGCAAGATGGAAAACATACTGACCAATAAAAAGATGTCAAGTGCAGCTAGAAAAGAATGTTGAAGTGCCACACAGAGTCTGTACTATTGTAAAGATGTTAAACGCGGACAGTGAGCAGACAAGCTGACAAAAAAAAAAGAAAAAAAAAACATCTAATGGTACTGGATGTGGTTTCTGGGGAAAATGCAAAGAATACCATGGACAGACAGAAAAACCAATGAGCAAGTCCTACAAGAAGCAAATGAAAATCGTAAACTGATTAGAGAAATTAGCCGTAAACAGTCAAAATTGTTTGGACACGTTATAAGCAGAAATAAATTAGAGAACTGCAGACAACTCACAAGATTGAGGGGAAGAGAACAAGGGGATGCAGAGAAGTAAATATCTGGATAGTTTGGCACGTAGCACAGTCGAGACAAGAACACGGAGCTTATCCGTGAATCTGGTGATCATGTGAGATGGTGAAACATGACTGTTCACGCTTATCGGCATGGCACATGATGATGATCAAGCCACTACAGTGTTCTAGGTTGTCAGCAGTTTGCTAAAGCTCTGAATACGTTTCTACTTTGATTTCATTACATCCACCCATCCATCCATCCACCATGTGCCATGCCGATAAGCGTAGGCGATCATGTTTCATTACATGCCGGTGTAATAATAGTATTTCTTGGATGTCCTCGTGTTCTTTCTCCGTGGTTGTACCCTCTAATATTTTCAACAGTAAACCTCTGTCTAATATTGTAACAAGACAGCCTGTTGTATTTATTGTCCTTTATGTCTCAATTTATTCATTTAATCTATTTTCTGTCCCGCGCACTGTATCCAACCTGAAGTAAATCAACAAGTAGTATCCAAGTTTTGTTCCAATTCTTGTTCAAAGCTCATGTTTCGTAACCGGATAGTGCCACAAGGCAGACACACATTGTTATTATCCTTCTTTTCACAGCACAATTTTAATGTTACATGATGTCAGAAATGTGTATTTCTTTTCATGAGCATTTTTGGTGACTGATAGCGCAGATGTTATTTCGCGAAGAATATTTTTCCGATGATTGCGATAAGAGATATAATCTGACAAGAGAGATAATCTGTAACACGAGTGATGATCTGCAAAAGAATAATTATGCGGTGATGATGATGAATTGGTCAACAAGGACAGATGAATAATGCACATAAAATGACAGCATGTGCGCCTCTTTCGCGTCATTGCATTATAAACATAAGAGTTGGGGATGCAGACAACAACGAAAACAGGAAATGAGCACTCAACTGATAAGCTGTGACCCGTCATGTATTTGAAGTGTCAGACACTTCATACTCGTATGTTAATTGTATGTCCTTTACAAGATGTTAACAATTAACCACATAATTTGTTGGCTGTTCATGATTTAATAGGCAATTGAATGTAATATAGTACAGTACTTGTATCCATCCATCCATCATGTGCCGTGCCGATAAGCGTGTGCGGTCCTATTCTGCTATCTCACTCAATCACCAGAGACGTGGATCAGCTCCGTGATCCTGTCTCGACCATGCCACGTGACCAAGCCATCCATATATTTACCTCTCTGTCTTCCCCTTGGTCTCTTTCTTTGTATCTTGCCAGCTGTCACCAAGTTCTCCAAGTAAATTCTTCTCGTAACATGCCCAAAACATTGTGACTGTCTACGTCTAATGACTCTAATCAGTTTACGATCTTCATTTGTGTCTTGAAGGACATGTTCATCGGTTTTTCTGTCTGTCAATCAGATGTTATGACTGTGCCGAGATAACTGTATCGATTCACTTGCTTTAAAACAATGCCTATTTACTCGTAGATCACATTGTGGTATTTCCTTCTTCCCAGTGACAACCATAATCTGTGTCTTCTTAATATTCAGTTCTAGCCCTAATTGTTCACTGTGAACAACAACCGCATGTACTAAATTTTGCAGGTCCTGTTCAAAGGCTGCAATCAAGATTGTATCATCTGCATATCTAATGTTATTGATGTATCGTCACCTAATGTTGATTACTTCCATATCTTCTATATTTCTGAATATATTTTCACTGTACCGGGAAAAAAGTTCTGGAGACATTACACATCCCTGTCTCACACCTCTTTTAATAGGCTGATATTGACCTACATCGTTATCAATTCTGATGGCAGCTTGTTGTTTCCAATATATGTTTTTTTACAAGTCTAAGGTCTTTTCCATCAATTTGTAGATCTTCAAGCATCCTTTTCATGTCGACATGTCTCACTTTATAGAAAATCTTTGTGTAGTAAATAATTCAAAGGTGTAGATCTGTGTCTACTTCTATAGAACATTCAATTACTGTTCTCGGTATATACACAGCATTTACTGTGCCCTTGCCTTCTACAAACCCACATTGTTCTTCTCCTATTTTGGGGTTGTATTTTCCTCCTAACTCTTTACATGATAATTCTCAGCAAAATCTTCGTGACGTCACTCATTATACTAATTGTTTGATGTTGATCACATTCCATGGCTCCTGATTTCTTTGGGATTGCAATAAATACAGAATTACACAATTTATGAGGTACATCCCCTGTATTATATATTGTATTTAGCACTATGGTAACTTTATCTTTTCCATATTCTTCTAAAGCATCAATCGTTTCTGTTGTGATGCTGTCTGAACCGGGGATCTTGCCAGTTTTCATATGGTTAAGAGCATTCTGAATTTCCATCTTCAAAATTTATTTTTCTTCATTGTTATTTTGAATATCATACTGATCTTCTCTGTTGTCACCATAAAGGTTTTTCACATAATCTGACCATGTATGTAAAATCTGATCTTTGTCTAATATGATTTTACCATCTGCTGTCTTTAGGCAGCCTGCTGATGTATGTGTTCTTTTATTAGTAAGCTCCTGAATTCTTTGTGCATTAGTTTGCTATTTTTACTGTTGTGTTGTTTTCTTTTTCTTTTTCAATTTATGTGCAATTTTTCCCGAGCCATGCTTCATTTGCATCTTTACATAATGTTCTGACTTTTTTGTGAATTTCTTCATTTTTGGTAGGATTATTTGTGTTCTCTCTTCTTGTATTAGTTGCAAAATTTCTTCAGTTATCCATGTCCTACGACCCACTTTCTTTAATTTTGAAATATTTTTTCTGCAGTGTCGTAGTAATCCTTTATTACTTTAGTGTCGTCCCTGGAGTGAGGGGAATCAACACCCACATTTTTTATTAACCCAATATTATTGTCCTAGAGAAACCACCAGAATCCGTCCACAAAACTCCTTCAGTCTGTAGACACCTCTTTCTTACTCTCACTCACCCCTGGATCATGCCCCCTCTCATTCTCCCCCAACACAACATACTCAACAACTCTAGCTTTAACAAATAAATACAACAAATAATTTATTAAAGCAAAAAGTATGTGTGTGAGAAGTGTGTGTGTGTGTAATGTGTAGAATGTGTGTCGAATATGCTAATGTGTATGTAGAATCAGACCAGTGAATCAGGAGCAAAGTCTGTTACATCACTGTGCTGAGCACACAACAGCACCATGTATTCCGGACAGAAAACCTCACCCAGAAGATGTTTCTCCGGCCACGTGACGACTTTCTCCGATAACTCTCGAACAATCAGGATGCTGGTCATCAATGATAGACACTGTTCGATATTGGTCTTCACTCTAGCAAACACTGTGAATTTACTCTGTTCAATAATGTTCGTTGATCAGAGAATCTTTCAAATAACTTAAATGTCACCTGGGAAAATCTAACTGTTCATAAGTCACTGGTTATAAGATTTCCCCCATCTTAAAAAAACAACAACCTATTAATGTTCTAGGTATATATATATATATATATATATATATATATATATATATATATATATATATATATATATATATATATATATATATATATATATATATATATATATATATATATTGGTGTCCTTGGTATATGTGTTATTTATTGTGTTCTGAATCTTCGGTGATGTAGCTTATCACTCAAGAAAAAACACACATATATTCCTCAAGTCCTGCTCAGCAAAAGCCAGGTTTCTGCAGACCAACTAGGTTATGAGCCCAGTGTACAAGCCTCTCAGTAACCTCTGTCTTCAATCCGTGAGCCATCACTTTATATAACTTTGATACTAGCTTCTTGGTAATATATCGTAGCACATATCGAGAGGAACCATATGGCTATTCCGGTTGAAGATTGAGACTATGCAATCACAGACTGGATCTATGTCCGCCGATAAATATCAACACTTTGACACTATAGTCTCTTTCAATAACACAAATCGGAATACTGCGCCGATTCTTAGCACTTCATACTTTTGGTCGACTAACTGGAACTTGTTTACCGCAACTGGTTTTAATTCGGGGCTTGAGTGACGTCGCCAAAAAGTCTAGACGCTGATCAGTCCAGAGTCTGGCTTTCTCCCCCTGTTTTAGACTGACTGGAATCAACCCGCCGTCTAGTTTGCTTTCATCGGGGAATCCTTTGTCTTGTACAACAAAAGTCCTGTCTGTCTGTGAACCAGGGAATTTTTCCCCCATATCACAGAATCTATCCGACGTGGATTCAGACATTTCGTCTACACTTCAAAGGCTAACTACCGCCTATCAGACGGATGACGCTATTGTCCGTTTCTCGAACAACCCACATCATAAAGAAATGCCGACAGTGTATAGACATTTGACGCGACTTATTTTGTTCTTCAGTCCCCTACTCATCAAAGGGTTGCCTGTTTTTGTAGACGAATGTCGGGTCTTTCTGTCATCGATCGAAACTATCAAGTTTTTTTCGCGATATGCAGCCAAACTGATTGAATTCTTCAACATTTCCCATTGATCACCTACATCTTGAAATAGGATCTCTAGATCAGACAATATATCAAATTTGTTCTTTACTTCTATGTTAATATTATCTTGTATTTCTTTATCATTGTTCAATTTGCACAAATAATATTTAGTGTCTCCTGCTGTATATTTGACTTTCTTTAACTTTACCCTCAATGTGCCTGTAATTAAACTGTGATCTCTTTAACAGACTGCATTGGGAACTAATTTTACGACTGCTAACACATTTCGAAATCTTCTGCTAATCAGGATGTAATCTATCTGGTTTTTAATCCTGCTGTCTGGACTCCTCCATGTCCATAATCTTCTAGGATGCTGTTTAGATCACGTGTTTCCTACAATAATTTCTAGTTCTTTTGCCCATTCTACAAGTCTGTATCCACTTTCGTTTCGCTCTTCCAAACCATGGTTGCCTACACTGCACCCATCGCCTTTATTTCCTTCTTTTGCGTTGAAATTACCCATTATGATATTTATTTCTGATTTTTTACAGTTCTTCAAAGCAGACTCCATGTCACTATAAACGTCCTCTATACTTTCTTCATTGCATTCTACACTGTTTAATTTTACTGATAGAACTCTGTCTGACACAGACCAATATCCTTTAACAGAATTTGATGATTGCCGATCCAATATAATGGCTATACCTCTTTGCCGTTCTTCTACCCCAGAATAAAATTCTTACAATCCTCTCCTGTCTTAATCCCTGTGCCGTTTCATCTCGTTTCGTACATTCCTAATATATTACGCTTCACGCTTTCAATTTCTTAACTGATGTTTTCTAATTGTCCATTTGCACTCACTGTTCTAACATTCCAAGTTCCTACTTTCAATGATATGAATCTCTTGCACTCATAAAACTGCTGACAGTTTGGAGTCACCTGGTGCGCATGACTATCCATACCGGGCGAGGCCACTCCTATGGAGCACACATTTACCTCTTTTCTCTGATATTCGATGAGACCGAAAAACATAATTTTCCTGGCATCTGTTAAGAAGTTAGTTTGCTATTGGTAACATCTGATGGGAGGTGCCTTGAAGAGATTAGAACAAGAATTGCCACTGCGGATGTAGCCTTTTGCAAGATGAAAAACATACTGACCAATAAAAAGATATCAATTGAAACGAGAAACAGAGTGGTGTAGTGCTACATAGAAACTGTACTTTTGTATGGATGTGAAGCGTGGACAATGAGCAGACACGCTGAAAATCATCTGTGGAAAAATGGTTTCTGTGGCTGTGGAAAAGTGGTTTCTGAAGAAAATGCAAAGAATACCATGGACAGTCAGAATAACCAATGAACAAGTCCTTGAAGAAACAACTGATTAGAGACATTAGCCGTAGACAGTCAAAATTGTTTGTGCATGTTATGAGAAGAAATGAATTGCAGAACTTGGTGACAACTAGCAAGATCGAAGGGAAGAGACCAAGGGGTAGACCGAGAAGTAAATACTTGGATGGTACCACGTGGCATGGTCGAGACAGAAACACGGAGCTGATCCACGACTCTAGTGATCGAGGTAGAAGCAAAACATGACCGCCGATGCTTATCGGCATGGCACATGATGGATGGAGAAAGTAAATGCCGAAGTACTGGCAGTTGCGAGTCATCCTTAGCAGACCAATACATCTTTAAGAGATATATAAATTGCATATACCGTCATATTAACAGAATAGGGAGTCGCTGAGGCGCAGTCGCTAGCTCACTGACCTGCTGTCCCAGTGGTAATGTTTTGAATCCCTAACGATGCAGTTTCTTTTTTTTTTAATTGCTCTGGGCTAGCTTAAAATTGGTACTATAAATGTGCATGGGATGTTAAGTCGGCAGTTACGGTATTGACCACATCACCCATTGAGTGTAAACTGGTCTATTACAATATCGGATTGACCATATGCCCATGGCGTGTGAAGGGGTGTAGTCCTTTTAATTTTACTTGTTTTACAAACACAATAGGTGCTATAGAGACATCCGTTTTGTATGAGAACAAATTAGACAAAAGATGCTGACAGGGATTGACACAGAGAAATATTGAAAGCTTCAACAAATGGACAACAATTATAAGTAAAGACAACTTCATAAATACAGCAAATGACAGGGATAGAAGGTTAGAGAACCATCATAGTCAACGTTTCAGATATCACAAAGAGAAATCCTGGTATAGAATAACAACAATATTGTCCGTTTTTAAAGGCTACAAAAAAAAAAAAAAGGTTCGAAGGCTACTCTTACCCCATTTCAATAGAATTCTTAAACAGCAGTTCGAATACTACTTTCTCTTCATTTCAATAGAATTATTAAACAACAGATCGAGAGTACTGTCTCTTCGTTTCAACAGAATTATTAAACATCATCTCGAAGACTACTTTCTCTTCATTACAATAGAACTGTGAAACAGGAGCTCTAAGGCTACTTTCTCTTCATTCCAATAGAATTATTAAACAGTAGCTCTAAGATTACTTTCTCTTCATTTCAACAGAATTATTAAACAGCAGCTCGAATATTACTTTCCCTTCATTTCAATAGAATTATTAAACAGCTTTCTCTTTATTTTAATAGAATTGTCAAACAGCAGCTCGGAGATTTCTTTCTCTTCTTTTCAAGAGAATCTTTGAATAGCAAATCGAAGACTACATTCTCTTTAGTTCAATAGAATTATTAAACAGCAGCAAGTGTTTTAGATGTTAGTCATAACAACCTCTAAAACTGACAACGCCAGCCTACATTGGAAAACAGCGTTATTCTACAAGCATACATAACAATTTTCAAATATGACAACCCAAAAGTTTCTGCATTAGAATAATGCGTTGTTCTTTAAGAAGTCATACGAATCTGTATCTGTGTATAATTAGCGTTCTTATTTAACAAATAGTTAGCCAGTGCGGTGGCATTTTAGCCTAACCTTTACGATTTTCAAGTGCCGCACAATAACCACCCTGGGCCTCCCAAAGTGCCCTTTTTATTCAAAACAGTTAGACCTGCGATCCACCACCATACGATAAGGAATGGGGCGAAAGTTGGTCGTCCATCTTGTGAATTACGAATATACGAGTATGTGCTTGCTTGCTTGCGTTAGCTGGCTGTGAACTCCAGCATGAAGTCCTGTATGTCGGATGAAGGCATCCTGTTGTCCAACATCAGTGTGATGTCATACTGAACTGAGGTTTGTGTGAATATCCGTTGTCCCATGTCTGGCTTATTGGTGTGGAGACTGGTGGTTCCTCGCCGTGCAGGCAGACACTCTCCGACTTCGGAAGAATCAGCGATCCTACTATGTTAGCCAAGACCCCGAAGGGACCTGTTGCCCAGGACGCACGACTAGGACGTGCTAGTAGGTCTAGGCCAGTATAGAACCTGGCCCCGGTGCCTTGGAAACACCTCTGCGTCCTATACGGGTATGCCAAGACCGAGGTCACAGCCCTAGAGATATGCCCATGTGTGCTTTCTCTCCCACAGCAGAAGGGATAAGTATGCTTTTATAAGTGCTTGAATTTTTTTTCTGATATTATGATGAATATCAGTGACATCAAATGCCATGACCATCCATTTTTTTACTTCAGAATTGTCTGCTGACGACTGTGAAAGAGAAAAGAAAATTGACCATTACGTTAGTTGCGTTAGGAGCGGCTGGTCGAGCGGCTAGAACGCCGGATTCTCCTTCAGGAGACCCGGGTTCGAATCCTCGGTAAGGTGTGGGATTTTTTTTCTGTCGGGAGCAAAAAGAAAATCCTGACGGTGACTGCACTAGCCAGGTGGCCTTAATTCCTCAGGCTCAGAGACTCCCCCCCCCCCCCCTCCCCCACCTCCCACCCCCGTCATAAACTGCAATGTACTATATTGACAGTAAATAACAGTTGAGAGTTAGTTGCGTGCCCTTCACATGATTCTACGATCAACCCCAGCGTTTCTTTGTGTTTTGAGATTAACCAGCCAATGTTAGTTTATTAGTTTGCAAAGGCTTTCTAAACACCCGAAGCCTTATACAGTCGAAGTCAACGCAAAGCGACGTGCTTTCAAACTGTCAACAGTTGATTTCCAACCCTCGACGCTATGGTGGAGGGTTATAAAACTGTGCATCTCACTATCCCCTAAGCCGGTTTGATCAAAGTTAATTAACGTTTAACCGTATCTTTCGATGTGAATAACGATAAGAACAGTTTCAAACCCAGGTGGCCATTTCGTGTTACTTAAGAAGACAGAAGGGGGCTGAGCTGATTGATTCCCAGCGCTAATACTTGATTGCTGGTCAATTCTGGAAGCTCGTGAGTGTATTTGATTATCAAGATATGGAATTATTCACAACACCACCGTGGTTTCTGGTTGGTGCGGAAAAGAGGAGGTGGCGGTGAGATCGGAGGTACATGAAGGCGGGAGTTACGGAATTCCGGCGGAGTTGCTGACATTGTCTTGAGAATGTGCGCTACCCTGCCGCGGAGGATCTGTCAGCAAACGAGGCGTAAGGAAAATAGTCCACGTGCGTCTGTGCGCGACAAAGGACGAGCAGCGTAGGGTGAGTAGAACGGAGGGCTTCCTTGTTAGACAGGTATCGCATTGCCCAGGTGTGTTCATGGGAGGGTACTTTTCCACAGAAAATCAAATGAATTTGAAAAGTTATTTGTACAGAACCGGGTGTTGGGTGACGGTGATGGAATAAGGCTTTACGGGTAAGTGGCACAGTATTGTTTATTTGTAAACCTCTTCTTCTTCTATTTTGCCTTCTTTGTCTTTTGTGAATTGAAGTATTTTTCTTTACTGTATTATATTTTTTTTTCTTTTGGTTGAAACAGTTTAATAGAACAGAAGTACGTAGCTACTAATCCAATTTAGAGTATTGTTTCTTGTAAACCTCTTCTTTTTCTATTTTGTCTTCTTTGTCTTATGTGAATTGAAGTATTTTTCTTTACAGTGTCATTTTTTTAGGAGGGTTAGGGGGGGGGGGGGTGAAAGTAATAGAAAAGATGTACCTACCTACTAGTCCAATTTCGCTGCAGACAACATTGTGAAGTATATACAATTTAATGGTTACGAACCGATGTCATTCATTTAATTACGAGACAGTGAACATCAAACCGGCGTTGTCTTTTAAGGGCAATGAACGTGTTTCTCAAATTCCCGACACACCGAGTCGAGCGTGTGAAATCAGTTGCAGACGATTTGGAAGCAGACCGCCTTGCGTTGATTTCGACAGTGCCATCGTCGCTGATTCAGATTGCAATGGCAAATCACTGAAAATTACAAATTTCCTAGTAAATCAAATATTGCCAAGAAATGCCGGGATTGGTTGCGACATTCAACTAACTTAAAACATCAGATTTTGAAATAATGAGATGTTTGCAATATCGGATGTTGAAATACTGATAGTTCGAAGCAGAGAATTTCGTGTAGCCATCCACTATTAAGCAGATTTGTAACTCTGGTCTGGAGTCCTGGACTACCCAGCCTAGAATTAGTACCAGGAAATATCTCGAGAAATAAAGTCGACCGGTGGGGTACTGACCACATCAAGCACCGACTGCTGAACGGTCTATACATATGTGGGTTTAGCACTGTCTCCTTCATTCACATTCACGACTGTAAGAGAGAACTTGTCTTTACTAGTTACTCGCATAACTGCGCAATTACTGTATAGACTCGTATATTTATTATTGTGTAGTTATATATGGATGAGAATCAGCTACATATTGGGTTTGTTTTGTTTCGGAACACTATGGTACTGGTTCAATCCCTAAAAGTGGTAGGATTTAGTGCTCGAACCAGAGCGGGTCTGGTTTTATATATATATATATATATATATATATATATATATATATATATATATATATATATATATATATATATATATATATATATATATATATATATATATATATATATAATTAACTAAATTGTGCGACGCTGTGGTAAATGTGAGTGAAACCATTTGAAATCTACATTTTTCTTTTTTCTTTGTTGTTTGACTTTCGAAGGGATCATATCACGCCTAATAAATACTAAAACTATATACATATAGCGACACTGTGAGCTGTGAAATTCGCGGGGGATGCTTTTACATCTGTCCTGTACAGTGACCTGCATGTTCGGAAACAATGGCTGTTGCTGAATAGACTGAGTTGCCTTTTCGGTTCAGGAGTGCATTTTTCTGGAGACTCCCGGGAGTCGGCGCTGAAGCTGCGGAGTTCGCGCTTTATGCGACACTTTCGGCAGGTCGCCCTGCGGTAAAAGACCGAGCCATGTGAGAAAACCCGGGTTACTGAGGTCTTTCTGGTGACTGCCGAGTCCATCGACGATGAACTGTGGTTTTCGTGGATTAATTTTGTGTTTGCTTCTGGCGGCGGTATTATGCACAGTGTGCCTGTGAGGGCTGTTTGATTGCCGAGACTCCTGCCTATTCCACTTTTCACATTGGACAGTGGGGAGCATTTTGTGTGATATTCAGCTGGTACAGGAATGGAGCATAATGGGGACGACCCGTTGCCGTGAAGCTGGAACCTCGACTAACTAACTAACTAACTAACTAACTAACTAACTAACTAACTAACTAACTAACTAACTGACTGACTGACTGACTGACTGACTAACTAACTAACTAACTATATATATATATATATATATATATATATATATATATATATATATATATATATATATATATATAGTTTTAGTATTATTAGGCGTGATATATAAAATATTAACTCTGTGCGAACATGTAATTTCACTACCCTTCCTGTATTGTCATGATCCCCCATACTGCACCAAACACTCACCCATTTCGTCTATCGATTGGAATGAGATCCGTATGCACCGACGGTTTCAGTGAACCCAACAGTGGGGACAGTGAGAGATGCCCGATGATTGTTCATTTATAGAATGGACGTGAACCAGTATATGTATCTTATAAATGGAAAACTTTGTAGTAAAGGGTAACAGTCAAGGAACTCGCGAAAGCGCTGTTCACGACCTATGTTACAAGTTTATTTGTTTCGGCTGCCTATAGTTACTCAGCAGCAGTTATATTACTTTTGTGTGCTTCTGGTTTAGGTCCAGATTTATATTGATTGTTAGACAACAACATTTGCCATTTCTAGGAATTGGTTATCTCAACACTGCAAACTGAATCATAAGGTTATATCGCTACACGAGTTCGTGGTTGGACGAATTTTTCGGGTAGAGTTTTTCTACGGAATGGACCAGCCATCTCTACGCCCACCCCTCCTACATCGTCTCTGACGACATGAGTGGAAAGTTGCAGTGTGTTACAAATGTGCTTTTTTTCCTTAAAGGTTCATTAATCTTTAGGCATGCATGGCAGGTTACTACATTTTAATTCCCTTTAGAGTTCCGATATACACATTGGTGGAAGCTTCTAAGCCGTCTCATTAGACATGCATGCTATTTTATAGTGTTAATATCCTTTACTTACGACATGCATGCTATTGTATAGTGTTAATATCCTTTACTTACGACATGCATGCTATTTTATAGTGTTAATATCCTTTACTTACGACATGCATGCTATTTTATAGTGTTAATATCCTTTACTTATGACATGCATGCTATTTTATAGTGTTAGTATCCTTTACTTACGACATGCATGCTATTTATAGTGTTAATATCCTTTACTTACGACATGCATGCCATTTTATAGTGTTAATATCCTTTACTTACGACATGCATGCTATTTTATAGTGTTAATATCCTTTACTTACGACATGCATGCTATTTTATAGTGTTAATATCCTTTACTTACGACATGCATACTATTTTATAGTGTTAATATCCTTTACTTACGACATGCATGCTATTTTATAGTGTTAATATCCTTTACTTACTGACCTGCTAATAAGACGAGTCCTTGACTTGGGGACGTAAATTACAAGTACCTCTGAAGTCGGAGTGGGTTCGCCTGATGGCGAGGGGCACTGTTAATAGGGTCCAAAAAACTTCAGTCCAGCACTACTAGAAGTGGTGTGTCTAGACTACGCTTGAGTTCAAAGCGAGCGAGCGCAAAAAGAAACAAACAATAAGAGTAGTTATCCAGTAAATTTCCCGGCATTCTCTCCCTTCTCTACACGTGAGTGTGTGTGTGTGTGAGTGTGTGTGTGTGTGTGTGTGCGTGAGTGTGCGTGCGCGTGTGTGTGTGTGTGTGTGTGTCATGTTTCTTACATTCTACTGGTTTTCCCAAAGGTTTCGCAATACAAGAACCAGGTTACGTAAGGTCCAGGCATCCACCTCCGTATTTTGCATGCTAATTTACCTCTATATAAAGTGGTTGTTTTCTTGCTATCTATACGCACATTTGTCAGTATCGCAATCCTTGTTGGTAATCCTCACAGTACAGGATTAAACATTAAGTCGGACATGAAAGGACAGATGGTACCACATACGTTTTCAATTGCCGGATTAACCGCGAACAAGAATTATAAATTAGTTTTGGGACTGAATCAATGGCGTTGTAATAAGCAAATGTAGTTAGCAGTTTCTGTCAAATATTTAAAAAAAACCACACACACACACACAAACATGGAAATATATAAAATGAAAATGAGCATGTTTTATTAGCGGCAATTAAATGGTTCTGTATTTTAAGTTTGACATAACTGCCCGATTAACATAATTTAATGTCAGTGACACATACGTATCATCTTCCCTCTTATGATCAAGAGAACGAAATTATAAGGAACAGTTGGATCAAACTATTGTGTGATATCCCTAATATGTTTTCTTAATCAGACCTCTAGACGCATCTAAGTCGGTACAGTATACTTCATTGCTATATGATTGATTGACTGACTGACTGACTGACTGACTGACTGACTGACTGACTGACTGACTGACTGACTGACTGACTGACTGGCACCTTGCCGTCTTGACAGACGATAGTTTGTAAAATGGAGTTATGCAGGAAATGCACCTCTTGGTGGTATCTTGCCTATGGACAAGGGGGAGTTGGTCGTGCGCTTGTGGGACCAGGTGGAGGAGGCGGAAGAACAGATTGAGAACCCATATGTGGAAAGAATGAGATTGCGAGGGATCGGCATGGGTTCTGGAAGAATCTCAAAACTGAGAGGGAAGACCTGGAGAACTTTTAATCAGATAGCGGTGGGAACGATTAGTAGTATGACTCTTCACTGGCTGTTGAACAAGGGGACTGAGCACGTATGGGAATGTCCTGAGTGCAGTGATGTCTGTTCTTAGCTCAACTCAACTCAACACCAGAGGAAAGGTAACTGCAATGTGTCTTCACAAGACAAGCTGCAGAAGCTGCCGGATCAGCAACGCAATACTCTAACTGTCCGTCTGTCGGAGCATCCATCCTATACCAGTTGCCGACCAAGGCTTAGGGCCTGGTCTGCTGTCATGATATTTAGTCTTTACGTAGCGTTTCGTGGATATATATATATATATATATGTGTGTGTGTGTGTGTGTTTGTGTGTGTAAGTATATTATATCGGACAGCATATTCGGAGTACCAAATGTTAGTAACTACAGTTAATATGACAGTTTTGTATTTTCACTCATCTTATCTTATATTTATTTTCATACCTGCAAATCTAAACTCACTCTGTGTTTTGTTAATGGATGTCGATTACCAAATACAAGATTAATAATTCCAAATATAAATAACACGAAAGCTCAAGGAATAAGTAGAATTTTCTTTTCTTTCTGTATATGTTGTTTATTTCGAAAAATGCAATTTTATATTACGACTTATTAGTGTTTTTATTTTGAAAAAACAAAAGAAAAAGAAAGAAAGAAAGAAACATCATGATCTTTTAAGTGCTTAGGCCCGCAAAACGATATTACTCCGGCCCTGAATTCACATAAGGTGTCGGCAATTGTAGCCTTCTTTGTGAACGAGTAAGAAACGTTTTAACGGCAGTAGAATATGCCAATATCAAATGAAACAACAATGTAGTTAAGATCTTTCGGGGAAGCAGCTGGCACATCATGTGTTTACAAATTACTAGGACCTCAGTCCAAGTGAACATACATCACTGAACAAGCAAATCATATATGTAAGTGTTGAATATGAAATAGATAAGCGACATATATTAGAGTCACGTGTGACAGGCAAGAAATAACGGCCAAGAAAACCTGTGATATATTAAAACACCCTACATATGTTTGGCGTACCGGAAATAACAATCCCTGTCTAATTCTCTCTATGAGCTACCCATTGGTAATTCTGTCAAACTATTTTAGTCCTTCTACTTTACACAAGCACCAACCGATGGACGAATGTTGCGAATTCCTCTGACTGCCAGAGTAACTAATAACGATTGCCTGAAAGAGGTTAATAATACTAAAACATTATATACAACAATAAGAAAGAGACAGCTTTCTTTGTTCATGTGGTGATAATTGATGCATTGAAGACCATAGTGACAACTTGAACGATCTATGGGAAGAGATGCAAAGGCAGACCAAAAGAAATAATGCTTGATAGGTTCAGGCGGTTGTATGGAAGAATAGCATCAGCCGGGTTCATCCAGTCCGGGATCTGGAAAGACATGATCGTCTACGCCAGGTTGCAGGCCAATTGATGATGATGTCAGAAAGTAGGAAGGGTAAGAAACAAACGTTGCATAGTAGATACATTTATCAAGAGTCTTTAGCTTATTCCTTCATGTATTAATACTCGATAGTTTATTTCTGCGTGTATTAATAATAGTCGATGGTTTGTTTCTATATGTATTAATAGTCGATACTTTATTCTTACGTGTATTAACAGTCGATACTGTATTACTACATTTATTATTATATTAGGAAATAGTGTATTTCTAGATTTATTAAGAATCAAAAGTTTATTTCTACGAACAGCTACTTGAGCGCCCATATTTTTAAATGTGTCTGCCGTGAACTACCCTGCTGTCTCTAACAAAGAAATAATGCCAAATCAAGATGGAGTCATTGATACTGGAAACGCAATTAACACATTGCCGAGTTATTGGATCTCAGAGTTATGGTATCCTCTGCCACCGAACTTGTCAGTGCTGGTGCTGCCAGAGTTGAGGGTTATTGACACTTCACAAATGTCAGTGTATAATATGTCTTTAGTGTCGTTAACTAACATGAGCGGTCTTGTGGTTAGAGTGGGTGAAACCTTGTGAAATCTACTTTGTGGTCGTTTGTTAAGTATTTCTCTTTCGAAGAGAGAATGAGACGCATGTTATAAATAAAAGGTTAAGGGTCCTTTTCCACGCCCTGAGATGTATTGGGCATTGTAAAAAAAAGTCGCTTAAAAATCGACAGGGTCGACTTCATTGCACCGGGTTTTTATCCCATAAGGTTCGGTCTCTTTCCGCAGCGCGGAAATCGTCGCACAAAGCACGAACTCCGTAACTCTAGCGACGACCCACAGGAGTCTCCGAAAAATTTCACTCTTGAACCGAAGGACGCGGCACGGAATCTAACCCACAACCTTCGGAGCCCGAGTCAAACGGCTTGACCACTTCGCCAAGGAGACGCCTAATTGTACTGGGCATGTGGTGCTGGTCCCGTATATTTAAAGATCAGTCGGCGCTCGATGGATGTTGTGGTCATTGTCACACCGGCCGCCTTTACGTCCCAGAACATTGTCTGGTACCTATTTTAAGCTCGCTGACCTGGCAGCCGAGGTCAATAAAGAAAATACTCACCTTCAGGGGGGATTTGATGACATAAACCATTAAACCATCAAATAAACGTGCTAGCCACTCTACTATTGCAGGTCCCAGGCCTGATCATGCGTCTCTAACTACGAGATCACGGCTAGTGAGAATGTGTGCATCAATCATTTGTGTAAGGCTTTCGTCTCTGTAATCACGAGTAGTGAGAACGTATATATCATACATTTGTGTGTGGCTTATGTCTTTACAATCACGTCTAGTGATAACGTGTGCATCAAACATTTGTGTTACGCGTTACTTCACTACAATCACGGCTAGTGAGAACATATGTATCATACATGCGTGAATGGCTTACGTCTCTACAATTACGGCTAGTGAGAACGTGTGCATCAAACATTTGTGTAAGGGTTATATCTCTACAATCACGGCTAGTGAGAACATGTGTACCAATCATTTGTGTAAGGGTTACATCTCTACAATCACGGCTAGTGAGAACGTATGTATCATACATTTGTGTATGGCTTATGTCTCTACAATCACGGCCATTGAGAACGTATGTATCATACATTTTTGTATGGCTTAATGTCTCTATACAGATTCCATTCCAAGTACCAGGTCGGTTTGTTCGTTAGAATAACATTTTCTTGCTAACGCATTTGCTAGGGCAATGTTTACGGCCAACTCCTTGTTATTTCCAAATTATTGTTTTCTTCCACGCAGATCTTCCAATTAATTGTCCTTAGCCCAGTAGTATCTGATTTCGATCTGAGAGATAAGAAACACCAACGCGGATTGTAAAAATTAGTAGCAGAAAATTAAATGAATTTCAGTGTCACTTTAACAAATTCGTCAGTAAACATACTCAGTAACGTATTTAATGTTATAATTAAATAATACAAAAGACCGACATTTTTGTAAATGCTATTTTGGGTGGGGTTGGGTATTTTTGTACTCAAGTGTAGTCCATATACGTGTTACTACTTATAGTGTACTGGACTAATTTTTTGTTTGTTTATTAGTTGTCCCAATTACAGTGTCCCTCGCCTTCAGGCGAACTCACTCCGACTTCTGAGGTACTTTAAATGTACGTCCCAAAATCAAGGACATAAAGTCAACATTTTAGTCCAACTGACCGATGTAATTGTTGAACGCTCTAACTCGGCATCAGCACACCAGATGTTTAAGAAATAAAGGTCTTTCTTATCCATTCGGCTATACTGGTATCCTACCGATTTTATAATTAGCAGTGTTGTCGAAAGCAGACAATAATATGTATCAGCTATGCAGAAAAGAAGAAGAGTTCCGATGTTGATTCGCACCGTCACCACTATCATCAAGGTCAGGTAATTGGACGTAACCACAACCCTATTTCAGCAACCAGGGCTTGACCTGGGGACGGGCTACATTTTTGCGGTGTGGTTGGGTAAGTCAAGATAGAAGTAGGATGTCACATGGTCCCTTAAAAAAGATTGATTAAAGTCTGATGTGTCGTCCGGACATCGTAAATACCATACTGGGAGTGTCTTCAAGTCAATCAAAAACTGAGTTGTTTAAATGCAAACCATTTGCTCCTATTACAAATCTAACACTGTTAAATATAGGTATATGTTGCAGTGGATAAACCATAAATGTGCTTCAAGCATTCAATGGAAAACGTGTTAAATATATTAATTTGATTTGCAGATAAACTATACACGCGATTCCAACGCTCTATGGGACACTTGATAAATATATTGATTTGCTAGCAGCAGATAAACAATGAATGTGCTTCATGCACTCAATGGAAATTGTGATAAATATATTGATTTGCTAGTAGCATACAAACCATACATGTGCTTCCAACACTCGATGAATAACTTGATAAATATATTGATTTACTAACTGCAGATAGAATATACATGGGTTTCCAACAACACTCGATGAAAATTGTGATAAATATATTGATTTGCTAGCTGCAGATAAACCATACATGTGTTTCCAATGCACGATTAGAAACGTGATAAATATTTAATTTGCTCTCGGGAGGTAATCCATTAATGTCCTTCCAAAATCCCCCCCCCCCCCCCCCAAAAAAAAAACCATCAGAAATTCAATGATTTGCTCACAGTAGATAGCCCATAAATATGCTCTGAACACTGAATGAAATAGGTGACTGATATATTAGTTTGCCTACTGTAGATAAACCATGAATCGTAGTTTAACTAGCTAATATTGAATAATCGGCTGAGTGTTTAGTTCAAATATATATAAACATGTATGTGTTTCATTGACTCTAGATTATTGTATGGTACCGAAACACGCAATGATAAAAAAGACGAGTAAGGAGAACATCGTAACATACGATGAACACTGGGATTTATGAAGACATTGCTGAATGAGACGAAAGTCACAATTACGCCAGTCCAACTATATACAAAGATACATCAACTTATTAAAAGTTGTTCTGGAGGGAAAGATGAGTGGGGAGGGGGCGTGTGGGAGTGTGTAAGAGGAATACAATGTACAGACGAGTGGACAACATCAAGAGATGGGCTTAGATGAGTGCACAAAAAGGACAGGATATAGGATTTTAAAGACTCGTTTTAGCCAAACACCAATGAGACGATTGTGCTTATTCTCCTCTTCTGCCCTTAAACAACCCCCACCCCCACCACTCAAACATCGCCCCCCCCCCCACTATAACAAAGTCCATCAACGAGCTCACACTATTTCGTTTGCCTTTTGTGTTTCACACAACTGAGTGTCTTGTTATACTATCCAGGTTGTTCACTGCGTGTCCTATGCAGCGCCAACGTCTTTTCCACACCTTCTAATTAACTTGGACTTGTTCGGTTCTCTCCACAAAGTACTGTATTGATTGACATATATGTGTGTTAAATTGTGTTACATTTTAAAACAAGTGCAGTATTATTGCTACTAAAAGTACGTAGGGACTATTCAAAGATCACACATTCTCTCCCTCTGCTAGCATTCTATTCAGAATTCGTGTGTGAAGTCAGCGTGATGCCATCTGTTCTGTTCTATTCTACTCTTTGAGACGTCCTTGCCGTTGTAATTATTCTTCAAATAACTTTTGCGGCCAGTCCAGACTCCGTCACTGGTCCTTTTATATAAATAATGGTGACAGATAAGGAGGTCTGCTCTCACCATCGATTTTAGCTCTAGTCATTGCCGTGGTCATTGCTTTCTCTTCTACAACTTTCGGGAGTTTAAGAACTTTGATTTTCGTCAGTTCTTTACTTTTCTTCTGTGGCATTCAAGGTCTCAAGCTTTTAATGGCTACTCTCTTGAGAAATAATTCTAGACATCGCATCCTATTCTTCTGATAATTTTCTTGGTTTCGTATTTCAATAGTTTCGAACAATAATTAAAGTCAGTAAAGGTTCCTTGCGCACGCCTTAAGGCGACTGGGCATATGCTGCGAGATATACTTTTTATAGCACCAGTGGACACTCGTGGGTGGTGGGGTCAGTATGACTTCCGCAACCTCTACTTCCCAAGACATTTCCTGTTACCCAGGTTCGGCTGGGTAAGTCTGGGAGAACAGTTCCATTTTTAAAATTCGACTACCACCCTAGTGTGGATCGATCCCCTAGACAGCAGGGGAATGTCTAGCCAGTACGCACTTGCTTCCGCCTTTCTAAACAACAGATGTTTATGGTAGCTGAATGAAAAATATAAAATTATTTACCTTGCTAAAGCTTCTTCTTTCTACTTTCTCCCTTCTCCCTTCTTTCTTCTCCCTTCAGTCCTCTTCTTATTCTTCTTCTTGTTACATGCTTCCTTCTCTGTTCTCCCTTCTCCCTCTAGCCTTCTTCCTCCTCTTATATATATATATATATATATATATATATATATATATATATATATATATATACACACACACACACACGGACACTCAGGGTGTGATGTGCTCGTTAAAGCAGTCAGTGTGACAGCCACCACATCACCCACCGCCTGCCGGTTGGTCTATCAAAGTATGGGTCTAGCACCATATATCTCTAGCGCCTCCAGGAGTGCACTAGTGTCTTTTACTTTCACCCTCATGTGCACGCGGGAACACGCAATAAGGACTGCTGGTGTAATGACACTGGCTACCTGATTCCGTAGAAAAACTTAGCTATTAATGTTCAACGGATCAAGAACAAGTATGGCAATTGGAAAGCCACAGGAAACAAAGATGACCAGACAGTTTACAACACTCCGCTATTCCAGTCTCAGCAGGCCTGGTCTAGTGGGTGAATTAACCGCTATGCGAATTACAAGCACGTGCAATTCAAAGAAGCTAAATGCGCAGCTGATGTGACCACTAAAAGCCAGACTTCTTTGGTATGTTCTCACCAAATACACAACCTACGCGAAGGCATTTTCTAGAAAGTTTTCGCCTGAAAGAGCCAATCACACAGCATACAATGTTTGGGACCAACTAGTTAAAACAGTGGTTCTCAACCGGTGGAGAATTCCCCCCCCCCCCGGCCCACACTAGGGGGGAATTGTAGGGTTTCCAGAGGATGGGAAAGGGGGGGGGGGGGAATTAAGATTATTTCGAGATGCGTTAATACAAGAACCGATAACTTGATATTGTTTTTCCCTCCATATTTTCAGGTCTGTACTTCTAGCCCTTCTGAAATTCATTTTGGAATATATGTAGACCAGCAAATCACGTTTTATGTAGTCGTCTAGACTCTTTCTACTATGTGTTATTAAATTTACCTTCCAGTTGTATATATACTGTGTAGGGGCGGAGTAGGATGGATTTATAGGTAGGAAATACGAAAAAAGGGGGTGGGGGAGAATGACGTTCTGAAAATATGGTGGAGGGGTGCATGGGCCAAAAAAGGTTGAGAACCACTGAGTTAAACAGTATTTTTATTTTAAGTCCACGTGAGCTTGATAAACCTATATTACTAAATACATATGACAACAGGCGTATAAGCGGAGAAACATCTGAAAGCAGTGGAAACACGATTGCTCAAGAAATTGCAAATAATACCATACACAGACAAGAAACAAAATAAAATCGTGAAATGATTAGAACATTTAGATGTAGAGTCAAGATACTTTGGGCACGTTATGAAAAGAATTACAGCAGAAAACCTAGTCGTTGCAAAATTGTATGAGAAAAGAGCAAGGGGAAGGCAGAGAGCTAAATACACGGATGCCTTAGCTTCCGGGATAATCGGGGGGGGGGGGGGGGGAGGCCAGATACAAGGTGATCGTGTGAGACGGCGAACCATGACAACCCACGCTTATGGGTATGCTAGAGATGGTGATGATAATTAGCTCAGTATACATTTGATCACATCATTGTTTTTAACATGTTCTTAGGTGGTTATTGCCTAATTGGCAATATATACTTTATCGGCTCGACCATAGCGCCTTATAAGTCAGTCTGAGATAGGGTCAGGAGGCAACTTGAAGCCGTGCTATGTTTGTAGACATTGATCCGAGCATCTTCTTACTATCCTAGCAGCAAATATCTTCTAAACCGACGGGAATCAGTAATCAGCTTTCACCATCGCGACAAAGGAATAGATCCGACTCAAGTAATCGATTTTGTTGCGCCTCACAATGACTTCTTTCTTCGAGTTTGTAATAAGGACTGAACAGTTTCATTAGACGTAATCGATTCCATCCAGTACTACCAGTTTTATGTTGCGGGTATTCATTAAAGCTAATTATGGCTTTCACAAATCGATGGTACATTTCCATAAACATTCACCCAACGATGGATGCCCAGACTCAAACTTGATTCTCCTGTCCTGTAAAGACAAATGACAGCAGTGATCCACCTGCTTATGAATTCCCTATTTTATCATGTTTAATGTGCATGTCTGTGAGTAAGGGATTGTGAGGCGCCCAGTTTAATAAACCCCTAACAATCCGAGGCCCCGGGTTAAAATTCGCCACGACCGATTTGGAAGCAGATCGTTTGCGTTGATTTTCTTGGTGTGAGACGTTCGGAAAGTAATGGTACATTCCAGTAAAATAAATGTTACACCTCCTTTGCAGCCCGTTGACTCAACCCCAACAGAAGGTTTGCAAGTTTCCTAGGAAAGTTTACGTGCAGTAGTTTTCCATTGCCTTCTGAGTAAGAAGTCAACGTAGAGTATCATTACCTGAAACGGCGCTGTCTGTTATTATTCCTTCTGTTCCATACTGTGTGGACGTTTAGTAGTTGGACATTGATGTGTTTCATAAGCCAACACTATCCATTGAATTAGAACTTTCTGTCCCATTCAACTGTTAGATTATTTATTACTGTTAACACCATCTGTCCCTTTCAACTGTTATATTATTTATTACTGTTGCCTTCTTCTGTCCCATTCAACTGTTAGATTATTTATTACTGTTAACACCATCTGTCCCTTTCAACTGTTAGATTATTTATTACTGTTAACACCATCTGACCCTTTCAACTGTTAGATTATTTATTTATGTTGAATCCTTCAGTCCCATTCAATCTTATATTTTTTATTACTATTGACTCCATCTGTCCCACTCAACTGTTAGATTATTTATTACTCTTGCCCCTTACTGTACCATTCAACTGTTAGATTATTTACCACTGTTGTCTTCTTCAGTGCCATTTAAGTGATAGATTATTTACTATTGATGTCTCCTTCAGTCCCATTCAGGTGGTAGATGATTTATTACTGAATGTCTCCTTCAGTCGCATTCCACTGTTAGATTATTTACTACTGTTGTCTCCTTCAGTCCCATTCCACTGTTAGATTATTTATTACTGAATGTCTCCTTCAGTCCCATTCAAGTGGTAGATTATTTATTATTGAATGTCTCCTTCAGTCCCATTCAACTGTTAGATGATTTATTACTGTTGCCCCTTTCTGTCCCATTCAAATGTTAGATGATTTACTACTGTTGTCTCCTTCAGTCCCATTCCACTGTTAGATTATTTACTACTGATGTCTCCTTCAGTCCCATTCCACTGTTAGATTATTTACTACTGATGTCTCCTTCAGTCCCATTCAACTGTTAGATTATTTACTACTGTTGTCTCCTTCAGTCCCATTCCACTGTTAGATTATTTACTACTGATGTCTCCTTCAGTCCCATTCCACTGTTAGATTATTTACTACTGATGTCTCCTTCAGTCCCATTCCACTGTTAGATTATTTACTACTGTTGTCTCCTTCAGTCCCATTCCACTGTTAGATTATTTACTACTGATGTCTCCTTCAGTCCCATTCCACTGTTAGATTATTTACTACTGATGTCTCCTTCAGTCCCATTCCACTGTTAGATTATTTACTACTGATGTCTCCTTCAGTCCCATTCCACTGTTAGATTATTTACTACTGATGTCTCCTTCAGTCCCATTCCACTGTTAGATTATTTACTACTGATGTCTCCTTCAGTCCCATTCCATTGTTAGATTATTTACTACTGATGTCTCCTTCAGTCCCATTCCACTGTTAGATTATTTACTACTGATGTCTCCTTCAGTCCCATTCCACTGTTAGATTATTTACTACTGATGTCTCCTTCAGTCCCATTCCACTGTTAGATTATTTACTACTGATGTCTCCTTCAGTCCCATTCCATTGTTAGATTATTTACTAGTGATATCTCCTTCTGTCCCATTCCACTGTTAGATTATTTATTACTATTGCCCCCTTCAGTCCCATTCAACTGTTACATTATTTATTACATATAGACAGACAGACAGACAGACAGACAGACAGACAGACGGACGGACGGACGGACGGACGGACGGACAGATAGATAGATAGATAGATAGATAGATAGATAGATAGATAGATAGATAGATAGATAGATAGATAGATAGATAGATAGATAGATAGATCGAAAGATCGAAAGATAGATAGAAGGATAGATCGATAGACAGACAGACAGACAGACAGACAGACAGACAGACAGACAGACAGACAGACATCGCATTTTAATGGTATACATATGCTTGTTTTTGACAGAGTACAACATGAACGATTAATTAATTACACGCCTTCAAGATATAGGAGTAGACGGAAAGGACATCAGACTTATTAGTAACTTGTACTGGGAACAAGTAGCAACAATTAGATACGGAAATAATTATTCATTGCCCATAGAGATCAAAAGAGTACGATAGGATTGTGTGATACCCAAGCCTCTTCAACTTATAAACAGAAATAATTTTTCAATAAGTCGAACAGCAAGGAATTGATGATACAGTGTTACTAGCAGAAAACGAACAAGAGCTACAAAACCTAGTGGAACAAGTAAACAGGCATAGTGCAGAATGTGGCTTAAATAGTAACATCCAAAAACGAAAACTATGATAATTATCAGTGGGGAAGGAGAGATCATCAACGAACATCACAGTGAACGGTGCGATACAAGAACAAGTAACAAGTTTCTCCTATCTTGGACATGTAATAACAGATGATGGCACAAGTGAAACAGAAATCAAAAGGAGAATAGGAATGACCAAGAATGTTTTTGACAACCTGAGATTATTATTAACATTTAGAGAGGTTAACAACGCATTAAAACTGAGAATTGTCAAATGTTATGCATATTCAACACAACTACATGTCGCGGAAGTCTTGACGTTGAACAAAGAAAGTCGAACAGAGGCCCTGGAGTTGTGAACATACAGAAGAATATGTCTTATTTCACGGAAACAAAAACAATCACATACAGAGGTTCTAGAAAAAATGGGAATGAAAAGAGTTAATGAAAGAAATAAAATATAGGCAAGTGAAATATTTCGACTGTGTTAAAAGACATAACACTTATAAAAACCATACTGGAAGGTTAGGTTGAAGGCAAGCGAGCAAGAGGTAGACAACGAAACATGAGGGAAGATAACATCAAGAGATGGAGAACAGTAATCTGGCAGAATGTATAAACAAGGCGAGTGACAGACAGTGTTAGAGATCCACTGCAGCTAACCTTCATTGTGGCGACGGCAACTGATTGATTGATATGCTTGTTGTAACTCCTCATGTCCCAGTCTATTGTTATAGACATCATATAATTTCTATCCCCAAGACGTATGTGGCACCGCGTTGTGATTTTCACTACTTCATGTTCAAACACATATTACTGTAAGTAATACCTTTTGTTTGAGATAGAAGACATTAAGACCTGGCACTGTGTGTATATGTATGTGTGTGTGTTATATATATATATATATATATATATATATATATATATATATATATATATATATATATATATATATATATATATATATATATATATATATATATATATATATATATATAACGGATTAACGTACCGACAAACAGATACACAGGCAGGCACACGCACACATTCACTCACATACTAAACACATAATTCATAACACACACTTCACATAAACTTAGCAGATTATTTTGTTTTAAATTTAAATGAAGACATAAACAATATATTACACAATTTATTGCCTGATATATTTCGCTGCATCTAGTCGGATGCATACTGCACAAATCACACAACATTAACTAAAGTAACAAGATTGAAACCATCTAGCCTGTGAATGCTGTTTATTATCTGTCGTTTTGCGGATATGGGTGTATATGGATGTTTCAGTAAGGGTGATAGTTGATATGTAAGTGTACTAGCTTTTTGACATCTGATTTCGATTTCTCTGTCCAATCTGCCATCTTCTGTGATCATACTTCCAAGATATTTGAATTCTTTAACTTATTTCAGAGTTGTGCTACTTATATGTATACTTAGTGGGCCCAGCGATCTGCTAACTTGCATTACTTCGGTTTTGGCTGTGTTTATACTCATATTGTATCCGCTGCATGTTGAACTCAGATTATTAATATGATTTTGTAGTCTGCCCTCATCGCTATAAAACAGACACTGATCATCTGCAAATAGAAGTTCATTTATTTCCTGTGGATCAGTTGTTTCATCTGGAGTAAAGAGTTCTAAATTTTCTGAATCTGTTCTGTCAAGACTTGCTTCTTTGGATATTCTGTCCATGTAGACATTAAATAGCAGAGGAGAGAGCACACATCCCTGTCTCACTCCTGTATTGACTGTGAACATATCTGATATACCTTCTTGTGTTCTACATTATTCTGAATCCT
>JACEFZ010019830.1:0-29164 GCA_014155875.1 Cepaea nemoralis
TCAAAAAATATGACAACCAAATATATTCTTCACATTGATTACATCTCTGGAGAAAACTGTCAGGTTCACATGGAATATCAGCTGAGGTAAATGCATAATTGTGGACCACAAATAGTGAAATCATCCAACATCATTACAATATCATAATGTATAACAAAGTACTACCAAAAGTAATAAAAAGGATATTTATATATCTGATGCAGTTGATATCTGCCGATAGGTACTTCGGTGGGTTTAAGATTCACATGGATGCAGGTCTCTTCCGGGGAACCAGTTTTCTCTCAAGGGGTCATCATCAAAGTGAGTGAGGAATGGTAAGGTCTTCAATTTGGATCTAACATCAGGAATTCTCACTGGGTTCATGGGTTACATGGGTGAGATCTTGGTAGGATGGGGGTGGTGGATGATGCAAGGAAATGGGCTGTATTAATATTTGGGCTGGCAAAAGATGGACATGACATACAAGTTTACCGCCCTCAGCAACCAAGACCGCATCTTCACAACCGTAGGCTTTCGGTTAAGCGCCCCATCTTGCTTCAAGAATAGATTGGTCACACAATGAAGATTTGCCTGCCGAGGACCCAGAACCTGCTAGGCTTGAACACACCATGTGAACTTACAATCTAAAGAGAGAGTAATCATTTCCTGTCCCCCCCCCCCCACCATTGCGACTACCGCTCTTCCGCTCTTCCGTTTCCGGCTGTAGGCGATGTGGGTGTATGGAGTTCCGTTTTGGTCAGAACTATGAAGTCGAAGGCTGTGAGTTGGCTGGGAATATCTCACAATGTGATGATGATGATGATGATGATGATGATGATGATGATGATGATGATGATGATGATGATGATGATGATGATGATGATGATGATGATGATATGTTTAAAAAATGTCTCCAAACAGTTTGCTGCTATATGTCTGTGATGTGACTGCGCAATCACATGTTATAGGCCTGAGAGCAGGGAGGAATAGGTAGCCATTCCTTCCCTCACTTTCGCAGTCAACGAGTCCAGGCATCGAACCCGCGTCCGACCGTGAACATATTGTCACGAAGCAGTGTCCTGCTAGGGTTTGTGGTGAGATAGCGCAATCCCATGTTTAGACCTATCTGCTCATTGTCTGCTCATTATCTGCTCTTTGTGTGCTCATTGTGTGCTCATTGTGTGCTCATTGTCTCCCCATTGTCTCCCCATTGTCTCCTCATTGTCTCCTCATTATCCATTGTCCACGCCTCTCATCGTTACAAAAGTACAACTTCTATGTAGCACCTCAACACTATTTTTCTCGTTGCAAGTGACATCGTTTTATTGGTCAGTATGTTTTCCATCTCGCAAAAGGCTACGTTCCCCATTTCGATCCTTGTTCTAATTTCTATAAGGCATCTCCCATAAGATGTTATGACTGTTCCGAGATAATTGTACCGATTCACTTATTTACGAATATCCCCATTTACTTGTATATTACTCTGTAGTATTTCCTTCTTCCTTGTGACGACCATAATCTGTATCTTCTTACAATTTAATTATAATTCTAGTTGTTTACTTTGTGAAACAACCGCATCAACTGCAGATCGTACTCATTGTCTGACAATCAATACTGTATCATCCGCATATCTCATGTTAGTGATGTTTCTTCCTCCAATGATGATTCCTTTCATATCTTCTGCATTTCTGATAATATTTTCACTGTACAGGGAAAAAGTATCAGGAGACATTACACGTCCCTGTCTCACACCTCTCTTAATTGACCTATACTTGTCTCACAAACAAGATCACAGACTCCCTAAACCAGTAGTTCTCAACCTTTTTTGACCCGTCCCCCCCCCCCTTCCTTCACCATATTTTCAGAACGTCATTACCCACCTTTCGTATTTCCTACCTAAAAATTTGGCCCGTGCCCCCCTTCACCATATTTTCAGAACGTCATTCCCCCCTTTCGTATTTCCTACCTAAAAATTTGGCCCGTGCCCCCCTTCACCATATTTTCAGAACGTCATTCCCCCCCCCCCCCCTTTCGTATTTCCTACCTAAAAATCCCTCCTCCCGCCCCTACACAGTATACGTAATAACGGAAGCACATACTAAAACAAGTCTAGACGTCCTCATCACAACGTGATTTGTGGGTCTACTTACTTTATAAAAAGAATTTTAGAAGGGTAAGACGTACAGAACCGCAAAGTATGAAGGAAAAAATAAGATCAAGTAATCAGTTCTTGTATGAACGCGATCTTGAAATAATCTTCATTTCCCCCCCCCCCCCCCCACGGTAAACCCCAAAATTCCCCCCTGAGGGGGGGGGGGGAATTCCTCATCGGTTGAGAACCACTGTCCTAAACGAATATTTTACGGCGAGCTGCGCTGTGGTAAACGCTCCCAAGGCGGCCAGAGGAAACGCTTTAAAGACACTCTGAAGATCGCACTTAAAGCTTTTGGAATTCATCACAACACTTGGGAGACTGCTGCCAAAGACCGAAATTTATTGCGTACATCATTGCACAATGGTGTAGTCACTTGTGAAGTAAATAGGACTGCAAGAGCTGTGAAAAAAAGACTGGACCAAAAAGAAAAAAAAAAACACTGCAGGAGATCCTCCTCCCGGAACGTCCAGCATTCTTTCCCCACATTGTCAAAGAAGATTTCGAGTCAAAATAGGCCTTACCAGCCATCTTAGAACTCACGACTCCATACTTTCAACCCCACTGGATGAAATGAATTGTCATCATAATTATTGATGGATAAACACCATTTCATTATCAATCTTTATTACAGCTTGTTGTTTCCAATATATGTTTTTCACAAGTCTAAGGTCTTCCCCATCAATATGTACGTATGCAAGCATCTTCATCATGCTGACATGTCTTACTTTATCGAAAGCCTTTGTGTAATCAACTAAAGAAAAGATTAATGTCTTTAGTTAGTTAGTTAGTTAGTCGTAGTTCCAACCTCATAGCAACGGGTTGTCCCCATTATGCTCCGTTCCTGTGCCAGTGAATATCGCACAAAATGCTCCCCATTGCCCAATGTGAAAAGTGGAAAAGACAGGAGTCTCGACAAACAACAGCCCGCACAGATACACTGTGCATAATGCCGCCGCCAGAATGTCAACACAATAGTCCCCAACGAAACACCCAGTTCATCTCTGATGGAATCCGCAGTCATTTTCCCATCTGGATGTTTCCTAGATGTTCACCCACACAGTCCACGAAAATACAGTTCATCGTCGATGGCAGTGGCAGTCAACCAGAAGCCCAGCAGCCACGCATTTCTGCATAAGGCAAAAACCGGTCAACTCTGGGACATAGCCATCTACCATCGCTCCGAACATGCAGTCACGTTCCAAAAAGCCTCGGGCAGATTCAAAAGCATTTCACACGAAACTCACAGCTCACAGTGTCGCACCACGCACTCACTCAGTAGCAGGGCGACCGAACTATCAAGTCTCCTTAGTCGCCTCTTACGACATGCATGGTAGGCTACAGTGTTGCTATTCTTTGTCTTTGTTTACTTCTGTAGAACGTTCAATTAATGTTCTTAGCTTATACACAGCATTCACTATACTCCTGCCTTATACTGACCTATAAAAAGATGTCAATTGAAACGAGAAAAAGAGTGTTCAGATGCTAAATAGAACCTGTACTTTTGTATGGATGTGAAGCGTGGACAATGAGCAGACAAGCTGAAAAAAATCTGATGGCTGTGGAAATGTGGTTTTTGAGGAAAATGCAAAGAATACCATGGACAGACAGAAAAACCAATGAACAAGTCCTACAAGAAACAAATGAAAGTCGTAAGCTGATTAGAGACATTAGACGTAGACAGTCAAATTTTTTGGGGCATGTTATGAGAAGAAATGAATTGGAGAATTTGGTGTCAACGAGCAAGATCGAAGGGAGGAGACCAAATGGAAGACCACGAAGTAAATACCTGGATATCTTGGCTACATGGCATGGTCGAGACAGAAACACGGAGGTGATCCACGACTCTGGTGATCGAGTGAGATGGCAAAACATGACGGCCCACGTTTATCGGCACATGATGGACGGATGGCCTTATACAAACCCACATTGTTCTTCTCCTATTTCGGGTTGTATTTTCTTCCTAACTCTTTGCATGTTGATTCTAAGCAAAATCTTCGTGATATGGTTCATTGTACTAATTTTTCGATGTTGATCATATTTCAAGGCTCCTGCTTTTTGTGGGATTGCAATAATATAGAATTACATAATTCAGACGGTATATCTCCAGTATCGTATATTGTATTCAATAGTCTGGTGACTTGGTCTTTTCCATATTCTTCTAAGGCATTGATCATTTCTGTTGTGATGTTGTCTGGGCCCGGGGTCTTGCCAGTTTTCATATGGTTACGAGCATTCTGAACTTCCATCTTCAGAATTAATTACCCTTTATTAATATTCCTAATATCACACTGTTCTCTTCTTGTATCACCATAAAGGTTTTTCACATAATTCGTCCATGCATTTAAAATCTGATCTTTTTCTATTATGATATTTCCATCTATTGTTTTCAGGCGCCGGTTGATGTAGGTGTTCTTATATTAGTAAGCTCCTGAATTCTTGTGTGCTTTAATTTGGTATTATTACTGTTGTGTTGTTTTTCAATTGCTATGCAATGTTTCTCAAGCATGCTTATATTGGCTCTTTACGTAATATTCTGACTTTTCTGTGAATCTCTTCATATTTGTGAGGATTATTTTTGTTGTGTCTTCTTGTTTCCATTAGTTGTAACATTTCTTCAGTCATCCATTTCTTACAACCTACTTTTTTATTAAATTTTCGGATATTTGTTTCTTCAGCAAAACTGTTGAATTCTTCAGCATTTCCCATTGATCATCCAAATCTTGAAATAAGATCTCTAGATCAGTCAATATATCAAGTCTGTTCTTTACTTCTATGTTAAAATTGTATTGTATTTCCTTGTCATTTTTCAATTTTCACAGATCATATTTAGTGTTTCCTTGTGCATATTTGACATTCTTTAAAGTTACCTTCAATGTGCCTGTAATCAATCTCTGAACACTGTAAAAGTCTACATTTGGAACTGTTTTGCGATTGTTAACGCATTGTGAAACCTTCTGCTAATCAGGATGTAATCAATCTGGTTTTTAATACTGTTGTCATGACTCTTCCATGTCCATAACCTTCTTGGATGTTGCTTAAGCCAGGTGTTTTCCGTCAATCAGTTCATGGTCTTTTGCCCATTTTACACGTCTGTATCCTCTCTAGTTTCGTTCTCCCAAATCATGGTTACCTACTCTGCATCCATAACTTTGCTTTCTTACTTTCGGATTAAAGTCACCCATGATGTTTATTTCCGAATTTTTGCATTTCTTTAAAGCATTCTCCATTTCATTATAAAATTCCTCTAAACTATCTTTACTGCTTTCTCCTGTTGGGGAATATATTTGAATGAAGTTTATGTTAAAATGGTTTGCCGATTAACTTCACCAATAGAACCCTGTCTACACTGCCCAATATCCTTTAACATATTTCGATGTTTTCAAATACAAGATAATTGTCATATATTACTCTGTTAGATTCATTCACGTCATGTTCACCTCTATTATATTCTAATGTTGATCTTTACAGGCGACCACGGGAGGACTGTGACTAGAACGTTTGCCTGTTAGGCCGTTGGTCACGAGGTCGAATTCGCATCAATGCGGATTTGTAACATTGACCTAGGCTTACATGTGGACTCCGGCTAAAATGGGCGTCAGTAAAATGTCTTGGGAAGTTCATGCGGACCGCTTGATATTGCCGATGGGTCTTTAAATATGTGGGCGGAGCACCATGTGCCCAAACTGGCTCCAAGGCGTGTAAGAAAAGAGAGCTTTATATATTCTCTTCATGTTTATAGACAACCCCAGCATTTTTTGTTTTTTGGGGCAGGTTTACGTTGAGTAGTTTGCCACTGCTTTCTGAACGACAAAGACTCATGCCACTGTATTGTTGTTTAACGTTCGCTCGCTTTGAACTTAAGCATAGTCCTTACACGTGGAACTTCTGTTAATACACTGGACTGGTGTTTGTGTGTGGGTTGGCTTTCTCTATTAGTAGCGTCCCTCGGCACCAGGCCACTGTTTAACATTCGTGTGAACAATTTTTATCATTCATGTGAACAACTGTATATTATTCGTGTGAACAACTGTTTATCACTCGTGTGAACAACTGTTTGTCACTCGTGTGAACAATTGTTTATCATTCGTGTGAACAACTGTTTATCACTCATGTGAACAACTGTTTATCACTCGTGTGAACAACTGTTTATCATTCGTGCGAAAAACTGTTTATCATTCGTGTGAACAATTGTTTATTCTTCGTGTCAGCACCTGTTTATCATTCGTGCCAACAATACATAAATTAGATAAATGAATTAAAGCGCACTGTAAAAGCAATCACGATCGGCTGGCCGAGTGGCTAGAATGTCACCTAAAACAAGACCTGGGTTCGAGTCCTCGGTAAGGTTCAGATGTTTTCTATCGCCGGCAAAAAGAAAACCCAAATCTGAATATTTCGCGGCGACTTCACTTGCCAGGCGGCCTTAATACATCAGACTATCAGGCTCAAACACCCCCCACCCCCGATGTCCTACACCACAAGGTACTATAGACCGCAGTTGACAGTACAAGCGATGTTGCATGTCCTTTGACGAACGCCGCGATCAACCCTATATTGTATTTCTAGGCAATTGAACGTTTAATAGTTTGCCAATGCTTTCTAAACAAGAAGTCAACGGTGAAACATGTCAGTATTGTTAACATAACATTAAGCAGTTGCGTAATTACGTTATTTGCCCATGGCTGGAGTCGAGTGCACACGGACAATTACATCCTTCGAGAACCTCGCCAGTTCAGCGCGCACAGGTAATACTTAACCAGAACGTAACCGGTACACGAATAGTTATTACATTTCCACATTCTCCGTTGGGTAAAGCATAGACTACCCTACCAGGAGAATTGCTCGTGACGTGATAGTGCCCCGGCAACGTAACAATTTGGATGGTTCTTGCTAGGTTCTGGCAGCAATTACCCCCATAACTTCTGGAAACATGGGTTCACAATGTAAGCGTGGTAAATGAAATATTATTCGGGAATATTACTTTAATTGCATACATTTCACAGAATGAAAGTAAAGTTGGAAAAGTTAACAGCTTCACCTGTTTTAGCGAAAGGGTATTACCGAAAGTGCAGAAAGACATACTTTATTGCAGAGCCCATGAATTTTCACTTTAAAAAAAAAAAAGATCCGGGTCGTGGAAGGTCAAATATTAAGGTTTTAGTGAATGATATGTATGGGTATGCACGATTTGCACGTAATACAGAAAGTTATTTATTGATTTATCGAGCATTTCTGCCACACGTAGATTGGAGACAGGGGTGGGGGAGGGGAGGGGAAGTAAATTTGACGAGCGAAGGGAAAGATTTTTTATGGTAGTGGTGGTGGGGGTGTGAATGTGACATTGGAAGAGCCAGAGTTTACTGGCATTAGATGTTGAATGTGACAATTACCAATTCACCCGTGAAATCTCTGCACCTGAGCTGTTAAAAAAAAGGCAGGTATTATCTGGTATTTTCCTAAATAATATGCTTTTTACACAATGGAAACTTAACGATTTCACAGCTTGAGGGGCTACATAGAGACAAGCGGGGGGGGGGGGGGGGGGGGGGGGGAAAGCTCGATATAACCATGACCAAATTCTGGTCTTTAAGTACGCAGACTGCAGTTTCAGAGTGACCCCTGAATTAGCAAACTCCCATAAAAAGGTAGCTAAAACAATACGCCATTCATCTAAAGCGACCTTCTCTGCCAGCGTCCAAATCCGTGCCCTTGTTTGCCTGTTGCTGACTTCAGGTACATCATTGTACGTACGTCTGTGTGAAGATACGTACGCACCTGCCTACCTATCTACACACATATAAACAACACACACATACACACATATAAACACACAGAGAAACAACACATAAAAACACACATACACATTAAACAACACACATACACATACACACATACACACACAGAAACAACACACACATACACACACATAAACAACACACACATACGCACACATAAACAACACACACATATATACACAGAAACAACATACACATACACACATAAATACACGAAACAACACACACACACACACACACACACACACACAGTTCTTAGAAATCGTGAACCAGGAATAAGAAACATTCTACAAGACGTGAACATTTAAGAAAAATTAAATTAAGTTGCATGTCCTTCACAGGACGTAGCTGTCAACCCCAGCATTTTCGCTGTTCGTGATTCCTGGGCAAATTTTACGTTCAGTAGTTTGCCATTGCTTTCTGAACGACCGGCTCCTATACCTTTTTTGAAAAAAAAACCAGCACTGCTGTGTTTCGAACCCGGGTATACGGGCTCACAAACCGCGTTCGCAAGCCCTTAGTTAAGAAACCTGACGCCTAAATAGTACCCCGTGTCTGGGAAACTAAATCATAATGGCCATTTTAAACGTCACAGAGGCTGGGTAAGAACAGCGATGGGACACCTTGGGCATGAGGTTGTAAGAGGCTGGGGAACTGGCCAGAGATCGAGAGGCTTTTCGACACGCTGTGCTGAGAGCAACGTCCTGTGAAGGGTCTGCTGCAGGATGATGATGACGTATGTCTTTTGCTGGCCGTTGCAATCAACTCTGAGATGATCTTCTAGGCCAGGGGTCACCAAACTACGGCCCGCGGGCCGGATCCGGCCCGCGACGTCATGTCATCTGGCCCGCCGACGGTACGCGAACTTGCTTGATATGACGTTTGGAACACGAGAGGTTGTGATACAATTTAAATGTAAATGTTATGATTAGAATAATAGGAGATCTTCACACATGTGGAGACTTATGGCGGCTATGTGTCTTAAGTTTACTATTTTCAATTATGCATTATTGTATGTATATTTTATTGTTTGTTGCAATGTTTGCTTATTTCGTACCATCTCAAGTCCTTCCCTGGAACGTGGTTGCGCCGCCTACGCTCTGACATTACCATGGTTTCCATGGCAACACACACACACACACACACACACACACACACACACACAAACTCGCGCGCGCGAGCATCATTCTCTTCCCCAGATGCGCCTGGCTGTCAACAGAGGTCTGATGCTCCAGAAATATTTACTTTTTTTTGTGTGCCAGTCATCCATTTTATAGGTATGTATCAAGGATTTCTTTGTTTGGCAGTGATAGGTAAGTGAACTACAAGTATGAATAGAGGCAATAAAGTAGCAAACATAGCATAAAAATGCCATAGAAGCCTCGTGTTATTACGAAAATATTATCCCCAGCTCAGAAGAATTCCCCGGTCAAGGTGTTAATCGAGCTGGTCTCTAGGCCAGTGGTTTTCAACCTTTCTGCTGGAACAGATCCTTACGCACATGTTTACGTTTCTCAGGGAACTCTGTGCGATGATCCAAGTGTCTGTACTACTTAACGGAATAAACCAGATGGGCTGAAATGTTGCGTTTAGGCGATTTCGGTATGTTTTGGCGGAACCCCTGGCTGTCACTCGAGGAAACCCGGTTGAAAACCTCTACTCTGTTTAGGCCGGTCCTATGTATATATTTTGCAAACCTATATTCTATTACCAAAGGTACCTATAAACTTTATATTACTTTTGGTGAGCCGTAGCTTCACCAGTGACCCCTAGTCCTCTGCTTTTCCTGTAATTCCATAGGATTTTAATTATGTTTCCAATTCAATGTCTTTTTCATTTTCAGATCTCGTGTACTTCACCCTTCATTATGGCTACTAAGAAAAGAAAAGTAGACGCCTAGTGTCGCGTTTTCAATTAAGAATGGGGAGTAAAGTACTTCTTTGTAGAAACAAAGGACCAGAAAACCAATTGCGTGATATGCAGCGAAATGTTGCAGTTTTGAAAGAGTACAATCTTCGGCGTCACTACGCAACAAAACATATATCAACATATTAAGTTTTCTGGAAAGCTATGCTGTGAGAAATATGGGTCCATGAAACGTGGTTAAGAAACACAAAGAGATCTCTTCACGAGAATGTATGCTGAAAATGTCACTCGTACAAGTTACAAAATAGTGCATAAGATGGCAGAACGAGGACAACCGTTCACTGAAAGTAGCTTCATCAAAGAGTACATGATGAAAGCAACAAATGACTTGTGTTCTGAGAAAGCCGATTTGTTTCGAACTATCAGCCTTTCGGCAAGTTCAGCTGTGCGAAGAACAATAGAACTTGGAAAGACAACTGTGCTACAGATACGCGAGAAAACTGGGAACTTTTTGAGGTATTCTTTGGCGCTGGATGAGTCTGCTGATTTCTCGAGTATGTCACAACTTCTCGTGTTCATTCGTGATATCAATTTGGACTTTCAGATAACGGAAGAGTTGGCATCCATTTGCAGCATGCATTGAACAACAACAGGAAAAGACATTGTCATGGAAGTGAAAAAGGTTTTGCAAGACTATAACCTTCAGTGGAATCAGCTTCGAGGTGTTACAGTTGATGGAGAAAAAAATATGGCTGGAGTGAGGAAAGGTCTGGTGGGGAACTCAGTTGGAAGATTTGCAATTTCTGGGCGCTCTGTTCATACACTGCATTATACATCAACAAGGAATCAATCACCGTCAGTTCCAGGATTTGTTTGAAGAAATTGATTATAAATTCTGTGACTTGCCTAATCACACATCAGTGCGTTGGCCCAGCTGCTGTAAAGTCCTGTTTTGTTTTTACAAGATCCGAAACGAAATAGATGTTTTCCTCACTGAAAAAGATAGAGCTGATCCCCAGCTGTCAGATCCTACCTGGTTGTCACAAAGTTGGTCGACATCACATCCCACATGAATAAACTGAATTTGAAACTTCAGGGAAAGACAAACCTCGTTTGCGATCTCTGCAAAATCATCAAATGATTTCGGAGAAAGCTGTCATTGTTTGAAGCACAACTGGAAGGAGGAAACTTTTCTCATTTTCACAGTTTCAAAAAGTTTTGCGCTACAAACGCCGACGATGTCAACCTCGATTTTCCGAAAAAAAAATATTATTCGTGACTAGAAAAAGCATTTTTGGAGATATTTTCATGTCTTGACAGAACTGAGAGTGACATTCTTCTGTTCCAGAATCCGCTCGATTGTAACCTTGATGATGTGCCAGATGAACTACAGTTGGAGCTCATTGATTTGCAAGCAAATGACTTGTTGCAAGAGAAGCACAGAGGTGGATAACTTGTTGATTTTTACCGCTGCTTACCTGATGTTGAGTTTCCGAAACTGAAGAAATTTGCCGCTGGTATGGCACCAGTGTTTGGAACAACTTATGTCTGTGAGCAAACATTTTCAAAAATGAAGTATGTGAAGTCAACACATCGAACGAGATTGATTGATGAACATTTGAAAGCAATTCACTTAATTGGATGCAGCTATCCCAAACCAAACATTATTGATATCTTAAAAGCCATATATATATATATATATATATATATATATATATATATATATATATATAAGTTTAATAAATCTCACTAACCGTTTTTTACTACTTAGATTGTGAGATTCGGATATGTGCACACAAGGTCTGATGTAACTATCTTATGCTAACGTCGCCTTCTTTGATAACTTTTTAAAAGTAAATAAATATGTTGGTTGTCTTGGGGTTTGTTTTTTGTTTGTGTGTTTTGCACGAAACTCATCCATGATTAACTTACTTTTCCGTCATTTTTACCAGAGCTTTTATTCTGGCTTGCAAGTATTGTTAAAGTTGGTTGCATATCATTTACATGACGTTTGCGGTGAACACCAGCATGTTTTGCTGTTGTTGATTTCCTGGCAAGTTTATGTTCAGTAGCTTGCCATTGCTTTTTGAACGATCGGCACCCATACCATAGCGTAAAAAACCAGCGCAACGCGGTCTGCTGCCAAATCGCGCGCAGATTTGTTTTGAACGCATGTATACGGGATTACGAACCGCGTTGGTAAGACCTTCGCCACGGAGGACGGCGTAAGTATTGTACAGAATGAGTATCCTGCCCGCGGTCGTCATTTTGTCAGTTATCCGGTCCGCCGTGAGAAAAGTTTGGTTACCCCTGTTCTAGGCAATATTACTTCCGGTAGTTTGATGTTGCTTTCTGAACGAGAAGGCAGCGTTTGAGTCCAACCGGTGGGTGGAATGGACCCACTACTTCGTTGCCAGCACATGGGAAGTTTAAGCGCGTGTGCAATAAATTTCTTGACCACGCTGACACACAAATACAGACACGAAAGAGCGCGCGCGCGCACACAAACACACACACACACACACACACACACACACACACACACACACACACTCGCATTATCAATTACTGAAACAAAGTTAATAAACTGAGCACACAGAAAACAATTGACAAGAAATGACTATTAAAGATAATACATTACACATTGGGGAATGTGTGTGTGTGTGTGGGGTGGGGGGTGGGAGGAGATTAAAAGGGGGAAGGGGGAATTCACCTTGAAGAAATGATCAAGCTGTCTGTCTCGCTTTCTGCGGGTTGTGGATTCGATATGAACGTCCTCATTCCATTTTCGAGTGCAATGTTACGGCGACTCCTGAGGGTGGTCGCTGAAGCTGCGTAGTTCGCGCTCTGCGATGCTTTCAGCATTCCGCTCTGCAGAAAGTAACCAAGCTATTTGGGATTAAACCTGGTGCAATGATGTCAAACCTATCGTCATTAATCCGAACTCTCCTCTTGTTGTTGTTTTTATGTTTTTCTTGTTTTTTGTTTGTTTTCTTTTAAACCTTTCTTGTTAGTTAGTTAGTTAGTCGCAGTTCCAACTTCACAGCAACGGGTCATCCCCATTATGCTCCGTTCCTGTGCCAGTGAATATCGCACAAAATGCTCCCCACTGCCCAATATGAAAAGTGGAAAAGACAGGAGTCTTGACAACCAACAGCCCGCACAGATACACTGTGCATAATGCCGCCGCCAGAATGTCAACACAATATTCCCCCACAAAACACCCAGTTCATTTCTGATGGAATCGGCAGTCATTTTCCCAACTGGATGTTTCCTAGATGTTCACCCACCAAATGCAGTTCATCGTCGATGGCAGTGGCAGTCAACCAGAAGCCCAGCAGCCACGCATTTCTGCATAAGGCAAGAACCGGTCAACTCTGGAAAATAGCCATCTGCCATCGCTCCGAACATGCAGTCACGTTCCAAAAAACTTCGGGAAGATTCAAAAACATTTCACACGAAACTCACAGCTGACAATGTCGCGCCACGCACTCACTCAGTAGCAGGGCGACGGAACCATCAAGCCTCCTTAGTCGCCTCTTACAACATGCGTGGTAGACTGCAGTGTTGCTATTCTTTGCTTCCCTTATGGGCCCCGGCAACACACGGGTGAAACCCTTCTTGTGAAAATATGAAGATTGTTATTCCAAGTCAATAAACTTTACCTCAATGGGAAAAATCGTATACAGTTTATTACGAGTTAAAGCTATATGTAGGATAAGTGGCTTTAGAAATACTACGTTTGCCTTTGGTTAATTTTAAAAATCCCTCCCGAAGTGAATTCGAACCGATGACTACTTGGGCAGCAGGTGAGCGCCTGACCCGCACGCCACGAAAGCTCATATATTCTAAGCCATGGTATAAAGAGAAGTGTGACTATATCCCTTTCTAGATATTTGGCAGAGAATGTTTACAATCATCTGGTACCCATAACACACGCCAGTCACGTGTTACTGGGGTCGGCTAGGGAAGCCAAGAATAGTAACACTGCTGCCATTTTAATCATGTCGAAAGAGGCTACTGACAACGATTGTGCTTAGTGCAGGCTACCCCATCACGTAGAAAATTTCAGCCAAAATATCCAACCAGCCATGACCAAGTCACGTGGGAGAGATGAACTAAGACAGTGTGGCATGAGTTGCTTGGGGACCTCTACCTCAAAGGAGGCGGCGATGGCATAGAGGTTTTCGCTATTGCCTATCATAACAGGGGTCCTGGTTTAACCACCCGTAGAGGCAGGATATTTTTATCCGACAGGTACAGCTCTAGGATCCACCAGCCTCTTGAAAATAGGGAATGTTCATATGTTATGGGATTGTCTTGAAAGAAAAGACAACGGGGAAGGGAACTGCTCGTCATTTTATATGTCCTGTTCTAGAATATGTTAAATCCCACTCTTCACACCCTAATGCTAGTGCGTTAATATCTACTACGATACTGACTTGTATCCAATAATTGAGGCTGGGTTGACTCCATCATGCACTGGTCAGAAAAATAATGGTGCCACTGCTGGGATTTGAACCAGGGTCCCTGCCTTGGTATGTAGCTCATAACTGCAACTTAGTTTAGTTTGACTAAACTAAACTAAACACAAGTCCCGTAGAAGGAACATCCTGTGGGCATGTGAAATCCTGGGGTTATTACATTTTTTGAGGCCTGATTGCGCGGAGGAAAGGGTAGAAAGTCTGTCCCTCCCAGGTGTCGAAATCTCGTTCGACCGTGTTCATGTCATTATCAGCACAAACTCCTAAACCGTTCCGCGAACGCTCCAACTATATTTGTTCTTAATTTTAAAAATTAAGAAAGGAAGGAAGAGAGGTAGGAAGGACAAAAAGAGAAAGAGAAGGAGAGTAAGAGAGAAACAAAGATAGCGAGAGAAACACGAAGATAAGAAGAGAGAAAGAGATAGAGAGAAAGAGAAAGAGAGAAAGATAAAAAGAGAAAGAGAGATGCAGAGAGAGAGAGAGAAAGAGATAGAGAAAGAGAGTCAGAGAGAGCAAAAGAAACAGAGAGCTAAAGAGAAAAGGAGAGATAAAGAGAAAGAGAGAAAGAGAGAAAGAGAAAGAGATAGAGAGCGGGAAAGAGAAATAGAGAGAAAGAGAAAGAGGGAGATATAAAGAGAGAAAGCGCCAGAGAGCAAGAGAAAGTGAGAGAGAGAGAAAGAGAGAAAGAGAGAGAGTGAGTGAGAGAGAGAGAGAGAGAGAGAGAGAGAGAGAGAGAGAGAGAGAGAGAGAGAGAGAGAGAGAGAGAGAGAGCACAAAAGAAAGAATATATCTTTTCTTGCATTTTAGGATTCGTGTAAAAATTAATATTTTGAAAGAATATATCTTTTCTTGCATTTTAGGATTCGTGTAAAAATTAATATTTTTATGGTTATATTTTTTTTAAATCTAGATAAACAATGAAGATCGTTAAGGATGATGAGACAGGTTGTATTGTGAACATCACTTCTCCCGACGGCCACTCGCATCTCGAAGTCTGCAAAAATGACCTCTCGGGCCAGCTCATCAACGACGAAACGGCCCATGTCTTAATGATGGTCCTACAGGTAGCGGTCACCGGGACACTGGCCGTCGGAGGCATGGTCACCAACACAATTAACATTGTGGTCTTCATCAAGATGGGTTTGAACGACGCCGTCAACATCAGCCTTTTGGGTCTGGCCGTCAGCGACATGTGCTCTCTCATCTTTTCCTTCTGGGAGGCGGTCTGTTTTAACCCGTGGTTTGAGGACGGAGCACCTGTCGTGTACACGGAGATTGAATACATAACAGGCTGCTGGCCGCATATCTGCTTTGTCCGAGTGGCCAGTTACATCACCGCTTTCGTCACTCTAGAAAGATGTTTATGTATAGCCATGCCGCTGAAGGTCAAATCTATTATAACCAAAACTCGCACAAAAATAGTCATTATAGCCATTTTTGTTATTGTATCAGTCACTTCCGCGCCGGAGTATTACGTCAATCAGGTGGTATGGAAATTCTACCCCGAGAAAAACCGCACAATGCTGGGCATTCTCTTTGTTGAAGACAGGGCCAAATACGAAAGTGTGACATTGATTATGAATAATATCATCATGCAGCTTTTCGCCTTTATCGCGGTTGTCACATGTACAGTCATTCTAGTGGTTGAGCTCAACAGAAAAGCGAAGTGGCGACAGCAGACCGCCAAGGGAGATAATACTTCTTCAAAAGATAAGAAAGTCATCAAGATGATCACCTTCATCTCGACCATATTTATCGGAAGTAACCTCCCCTGTTGTGTGATATTTGTAGCAATGGCCGCCACGCCTAGACTTCACCCGACAGGAGTTAACTACAATATGCTCTATGTCATCTGGGCAGTTGTGTATGTCATGGAAGGCATTAACTCCTCTGTGAATATTTTTGTGTACCTTAACATGAGCTCCAAATACAGAGCTGTTTTCGACAAGATATTTCTTGGTCGGGACGTCGACAGTGTTCGCAATGTAGAACATGTCAAGGTCAAGGGGGAAGTGGCTCATGATATCCCTGCAGAATAAAGAAAACTTCACCCACGCAAGATTCACATCTTCACGAGAATAAACAAACATTTCTTGCATTTAAGTTTAAATGATTTTTCCCGCCAAGAACTCCCATGCCAGTATTCTAGTTAAGTGGACAAACCATAGTCGGCTCTGTGGCGAAGGTGTCAAGGATGCAATTCATATTCCCGCACACTGCGTTAGAAACACAGCTGCTGGCGATTAGGCAGTAAACAGCCTTGCGCTGGTTTTCAAACAATGGCATGAGCAACAGTCTTTCAGACAGCAAAGGCAAACTACTGAACTTGCCAAGAAATCACAAATAGTCAAAAATGTTGGGGTTGAGTGCAACGTCATACAAAGGCCATGCAACTAACTTTGTTTATGACGAACCTATGTCATACTGCAGGAACCATCTACTTTTCATTTTTTTAAACTTGTATCATATCTTGTTCATTTAATAAAGATTTAAGTCAGCCGTTTTCATTCTGTCAATGGTTTACAGCTTTAGTGCTTATTTACGAGGGTAAGTTAATAAGTAAGTCACAAATGGCTGTAGAAAAATAACTATGATAACAACTTGAAACCAGTTTATATATATACTAGCTGACCCGGCCCGGCTTCGCCCAGTCCCTGGTGGGGAGCATCTCATTTAATTCATATAAGTAGTCATATAAGTTCTCGTTCCCGTTACCGACTGTCTGTCTGTCTGTCTGTCTGTCTGTCTGTCTGTCTGTCTGATCCGGCCCGGCTTCGCCCATCCCCTGATGGCGAGCATCTCATTTAATTCATATAAGTAGTCATATAAGTTCCCGTTCCCGACTGTCTGTCTGTTTGTCTGTTTGTCTGTCTGTCTGTCTGTCTGTCTGTCCGTCCCTCCCTCTCTGTCTGTCTGTCTGTCTGTCTGTCTGCCTGTCTGTCTAATCATTTATTCGTTGCAGTTAGAACAACCTTAGATAAACGAAGACCAACTTACAAAAAGCATTAGAAAGAGCACTTGAAAGATCTTTACATCTTCCCCCAACAATTAACTTGGGTAAATGGAGCGGCGGCAGCAGCATCAGCAGAAGAAGGAAAAGGAGGAGTAGACAACTGCAGCGAAAAGGTGGGTCTGTCTATCTATCTGACCCGGCGTGGCTTCGCCCAGCTCCTGGCGGGTAGCGTCTCATTAAATTCATACAACAAAAAAAGTAACTTAAAAGAATGTCCTTCCACACACCATCCATTATTTTTAATGAAAACTCTTTCTAATCACCTGCATGACTACAGTAACTTCTTAAGCAAAAAAAGATGAGTTACAATGTTATGCATTGTGCATTATTTTTATGAAAACTTTGAAAATGCCTTACAGATTGTATCATTATTTATTATAACTCATATGCCGGTACATAACTATGGACAAAGAGTTTATAAATCTTTGAAAACGATGCCACAATATGACTATAAGTTATACAGAAAAGTTATGCCCCTTGAAATAACTTTTACAGAGTTAGGTCCCCTGAGATATATGAAATTATAATGAAAAATGAAAAATGAAATAATACTGAGTAAGCAGGCGATTTCACACTAAAAAAATATCACAGTTGGCAGCTCTGGAATGAAAGGAAGGCGTGTAGAAAATTTCATCTCAATCGGATGGACCGTTCGCGAACGCATAAAGGACATACATAAATACGGAGATTGCCTTTTATATATAAGATATATATATATATATATATATATATATATATATATATATATATATATATATATATATATATATATATATATATATATATATTGTCCTTTATTTCTCAACATAATTTCCACCAACATTGATGCATTTATCCCATCGTTTTATCAGTCCTCCCACACCGGCTGCCGGCTTCCTGGCCTAGAGGTTAGCGACTTTTCTCCGTAATCTCGTATACTCTCGTAAGTAACGTGACGACTGTAAGATTCAGCAGTGGTTCGAATCGCGTTGGTAACTTACGGGGTTTGTGAGCAGGCCGCTCAGAAAACAATGGCAAACTACTGAGCGTAATCTTGCCAAGAAATCAACAATCAGCTGAAAGATGCCGATGTTTACAGCAATGTCTTGTAAAGTATATGCAAACATTTAACTGCGTGCTTTGCTTTTATTTAGCTGCTTCCCACATAACTGTGTGACTTACTTATTGACTCGCCCTCGTAACTTTTTCTACCCAGCTATGCACCCCTTTACGGGAAATCGCTAGGGGCTAAGTCCACTGAAAACCACCTTGGCGGGAGACATTTCGCAAGTGACGCCAAAGTTGAATGTGAAATGAAAACATGGTTTAGAAAACAGAGCCCGCAGTTCTATGCAGCCGGTTTGGGAGGACTGATAAAACGATGGGATAAGTGCATCAATGTTGGTGGAAATTATGTTAAGAAATAAAGGGACAATGTATGTGTAAAAATAAACTGGTTTCAAGTTGTTATCATATTTAGTTATTTTTCTACAGCAATTTGCGACTTACTTATTAGTTAGTTAGTTAGTTAGTTAGTTAGTTAGTTAGTTAGTTAGTTAGTTAGTTAGTTAGTTGACAGATCATCCTCATTGCACATCGAACCATTCAGTCCATAAGTGCTCGGATCCCCTCCTCAGCAAATCCCGCAACGTGTAGCGGCTAACGACGCCAGTTCTGTGTTGGTTTATCAATCTTCTTTGGCTTCCTGCGTAGTGTTCTTGTTTGGCCACGCCTCTTTTAATTTGCTGTTCTCGCAGTCTGGCCATGGTTGTAGATTCACAGTCATCACTTAGTTCACGCAAAAGTCTTACTTCTCGTAGAGCATTCAGAATGTCAGCCTGGTCCATGGCGCGTCCGCCCTCCACAGTAGCCTCACCTGCGAGCTTGTCAGCCCATCAGGACAGCAAGCCGTCCAGGCGATGAGGACAGTGCTATTCATCTGGCGCTGGTTTCACCTTCACTCACTACACTGTGTAGATGGGGTATCCTAGGATACCACGGCAGCGACCACCACCCTTGCAGCATATTGGTGGAGAAAGGCAGAACCAGGCAGCACAAGCTAAAGGTAAAGACTTTCCAGTATGACAGTACAGGGCAAGATGTGGTGAATAAAATAAGACGTGACAAGCGCAGAAAGCGTCAGGGCAGGAAAAAAAGCTGGGAGCAGCCACTTTGGTGGAATTTCGAGGTGGAGAAGGCTTTTGTGGATAAGCGTCGTGCTGTAAGGAGATGGCAAAATGCCAAGAAGAACAGAGCTGGTTATCCTAGTCCCTGCATGCACTTAGAAAAAGAGATGCACACAAAAGTAAGCTATTTCAAAAAAAAACTGGTCAATGTGGTTAAAAGCGAAAAATGGGCAGAGGTGTATCAAAGAGTAAGCACAGACAAGTCACTGAAATTGTTCTGGCGACTACATAAAAGCATGAGTGGTGTAGTCAAGAATAAGAGCATTTCTGACTTCCAAGGTGCTGACCTCATCTGCCAGAGGACTGACGAGGACAAGGGCAAAGCCCTCTTTGAACGCTATCTAGAGCAGAGCAACCAGACAGACATGGGAGGCCGAAATCTAGCCAAGGAGGTCACCTCAGACAGGTGCAAGGCCCAGAACACTTCGGATGAAGACACAGTGACAGTGAAAGAAATCAAGGCTGTACTTCGACGATCAAAAAACAGCGCTCCAGGGCCTGATGGCATAAGATACGACGACATCAATAGGTGTACCGACAATGAGCTAGAGAAACTAGCAGACATGTACAACAACAGTATAGAGAGTGCTAGCATCAAGGAGGAGTGGTTACACAGCTATCTGATTCCCTTGCCGAAGCCTGACAAAGACCACAACAAAATTCAGGGATATCGAATTATAACCATGCAGAATACAATAGGCAAGCTGCTGGAGAAGGTAATTGCCAGGAAAATATCAAGCCAGCTAGAGAGGCAAGGTGTTTTCCCACCTACCCTGGGTGGGTACCGTCCAAAAAGAGAAACCTGGACCAATGCAGCAGTCTTTGCCCATGATGTTTATTAAGGTTTCCGCTCAGGCATCGAAACCTTTGCTGCAGCGATTGATCTTGAGGACGCATACAACAGAGTACCATTGGATTTTTTAATGCTTCAGCTTCTTGAACTAAAAGTAAGTCCATTCCTCCTTAGTTGGATCGCTGCAGCCCTCTTCCAACGGAAAGTAGTTTTTAGATGTGGCAGTTGGACTTCGGAACCAACAACAATATATCCTGGCCTATCCACAGGGATCACCATTATCTCCGGTACTGTTCAACGCCTACACAGTGAGAATCACCAGTGATCAGATCACTGGACCTGGCAGGACATTGTCATATGCCGATGATGTTTTAGTGTATCGTCAGAGTAAGGATAGAGAGCAGGTTGCTGTGGAACTACAAACCGAACTCAATTGCATAAGTACTTGGTGTGATGAAGCTGGGGCAATGGTCAACCCAACAAAGGCAACAGTGACTTGGTTCTCTTTGAATAATCATATTGTCAACACTCCAACACCAACTGTAATGCTGTGTTCAGAGACGGTGGAAAGAACGCAGGCAATGAATTACCTGGGGATACGGTTTGATCGAAGCCTTGCTTATAATGAGCACATAGACCAGGTGATAACAAAGGCCAAGCGGGGTTTGGCTGCGATGCGGGTGATGGCGGCAGCAAACTGTGAGCAGCGCCATCTATGTCTTCTGTACGAGGGGCTGGTCATGTCTGTTTTGGAGTATGCAATGGCAATCCTGACTCTCAGCCGTAAGCAGATAGAAAGGATGGAAAGGATACAGAATGAAGCTATGCGCATTATTCTTGGATGTACAAGAGATACAGATTTTCCAACCATTGAAGAGAGAATACAAGTTTGCAGGGCACGCGCCTACCTCAGAGTTAACGCGAACACACAACATCCACTGCATAGTGAAATTATGAAGGTGAAGGGCAGCAGGTTAAAAAGAGGACGGTCGTGAATGGGTCAAGCCGAAGACATTCTTCAACAGGTGTGTTCACTTGAGGACTTAGAACCTGGTGAGGAGTGGGTGCAAGTGCCAACAGATGTCTTCACATCCTTTTTAGTTTGCATCCAACTAGATATAAAATGCAGACAAGAAAATCCGGCTGCTGTAGAGGCTGAAGTACAAGCGTTGATATTCGAGAATTTGCTAGACGGTGATGCGGTCATCTACACAGATGGGTCGGTCGTCCGACATGTGAGAAGCTCATGAGCCTTTACAGCTCGGGCCGGAGGGAGAATTGTGAAGGAGGACTCTGGTGCTTTCACTGAAACCACAAGTAGCCTGACTATGGAAGTCATGGCAGTAAGTAAAGCAATAACATGGCTCGAGACACAGACATTTACTAGGGCTTGTTTCCTTAGCGACTCAATGAACATGATCAAGAGGATAGAGGAGGGGTCGATCCGAAGAGAATGATTGTTGCCTCTGGAGTGGTCTCGGCTGGCAAAGATTAGTTTCATCTTCGTGCCAGGGCATGCGGGAGTACAAGGAAATTACTTATTAACTTACCCTCGTAAAATTGGTGACGGTCAATGACATGTTGGGTCTAAACATATTACTATAAAATATTGCTTGTCAGGACTAAAGGTCATTAGCATTTTGAACATGCTGTTATAAAACGTTTTTAAAAGACGAGAGAATCGACTTCATTGCACCGGGTTTTATCCCATATAACTGCGGAACGTAAACTTGCCAAGAGATCATAGCAGCAAACAATGCTGGTGTTGACTGCGACTCCCAGGAAAAGATATGCAACTAACTTTTAAAAAAATCCCATATGGCTCTGTCTCTTTCCTCAGAGCGACCCTGCCGAAAGAGTCGCACAAAACACTCACTCCTTAACTCCTTCAACGAAGTTTCCTGCTTTCCAGAGCTTTTGTCAAAGATTTTAATTAAGATTTAAGGTGTCTTTCGAGCACTTCTTTTGGCAAATGGTTTACGTTTTAACATCTTACCAATGCTGTGTATCATCGGCAGACAATGCCTAGATATGTGTACTACGTGACAATGCTGTGACTACACATGCATCATATTAGTTGAGTTAAATGTAGGTCAGCACAACCGATGGAATACGAGCGCTGGATCTTAAACTTCCGGTGTGCTGATGGCGATGTAAAACTGGAGTAAAATGTTGACTTCTCGTCTTTGATTTGGGGATGAAAATTACAAGTGCTTCTGAAGTCGGAGTGGGTTCGCCTAATAGTGAGAGACACTGGTAATAATGAAAGCTAGCCCACATGTAAAAATCAGTGTAGCGTAAACTATGCTTGAGTCCAAAGCGAGCGAACAAACAAAGTAATCACACTGGACCGGTAGTGCAGGCATAGGCCAACAGGTTGCACAGATTGGGAAAACAAAGTGATCGCGAACAAGCAATGTAACCATCTAAACATATGGCTCTGTTCTAAGAGGCAAAATAAGTGTCTCAGCGAAGGTTGACGATGTTTAGTACATGGGGGATTGGCATATGATACCAGCAAATTTAGTCTGAGAATGGAGGTGGAGGTAGTCACTGCTGGTTGCAGGATAAACTAACACCACATATTGTTGTTGAAACGGGTCCACGGAGCATGCTCAGAAAGGTGAAGACATGCGTGTACTCTTTGTGATATTTTTCATTCAACGCGTCTTCATTACTTGTATCTATTCAAGATGCTCTTTTCATTCGTCTATAGAACAGCATCACAACAACCCATAGTTAATTTCTCACTGATTCTTTCATTGTTGGTGACCCGCCTCCATAAATAAGAAATAGATCTCTCTAACGCTTTAGAAGTCTCTTTCAAACCATCATTTACAAAGATTCATTTATTAAATAGGTTTAGTAATCCCAAGAAGATCCGTGTTGAAGCTCTGACACTGTTTCCCATTCTCAGCACCCCTTGTCAGCCCAGTGTCCCAATGACCTTGCATTTTTTCCCCCGAGGATATTCTCTTTCTCTTGTCCTCGAACATGCTCTCCAGTATTTTCAAAAATAGATCTCCATGCCCCATCTTGTAACCGAGCTAAGTTCGACATTGTCAGCATCAAGAGCGTTTCCGATCAACCTTGTATCAAATCTCCAACAACATATATCAGTTCTTGCGGTGACACCCTTCCGTGCCATGATACAAGGCTGTCTAAAATCTTCTGTCTTCCTCTTTCTCAATGTTCATAAATCTTTCCACTTGTCACAACATACTCTAGTTTGTCTCTTCTGATAATCTGGCCCAAAAAATGGACCAAAGTGAACAATGGAGATGATGTTCTCGAGGTAAGGGCATACCGATGAGCCGGTAAACAGATATACCCAGCTTTCTAATTTTAGGGTCCTTCGTGTTTTTCCAACTTTGTTGTTGCTCAGTGTCACAAAATTCCAGGAGGATTCGACCAGGAGATGCTCGATTTGCCAGACTCATACCCATCTCTCGGCCTACAGCGACGTTTGCAGTCAAAGGGGAATACTCCTAATAACCTTTTACCCCTAAGGGAGGGGAGTACTATGCCCTTGTGTTCTGGAAGGTTCGAGAAATGTTTGTACAGGAACTCTTGTTCCAGCCACGCAGTCGCAGTGACCTGGCTAGGAACAGGGGCAACTGATTGTTGTTCTGGCCCAGCTGGCGAGAGGTTCTGTGTGGCTGCAGTTTGATATGAAGAAATCGTGCCCAGTGTCAAAGTACAGTTTAAAGACCGTCGACATTAAGTCCCTAGGTTGGACGAGGTCCCATATTTCGAACTGCATGACCGAATGAAAGGTAAGGGTGCTACCATTCTTAAATCGGTTGGTGTCGGAACAGCGACCACCTGAGTTTGTATATTGCATGAAGCGATGTTCGCCCGGAGCTCAAAGACGCGCCTGTAATTTTCCCCATCAAGCAGGCTTGTTGACATGACCCAATTTCTGGCCTGTTTCGAACAGTCTGAACTGCCGTGAAAGTACAGGTATTGAACGCCTAGTCTCGCCCGCCACAAATGGTTGGGGGAAAATTAGGATTGGTCCTGAGTGTTAGCAATGTGAGTGTACTCCTATGCCGCCTTTGAACTCAGGCGTAGTCTACAAAACCGGAAGTCGGTGAGGGCGTAACTAAAGGGTATCGTGTGAGATATCGGGCGAATCGGCCAGACAAGACGAATCTCAGTGGGAATGTCCTCTATCGAATCGGAGGTCATTTGAAAGATCCCGCGTGTGTCGAGGTTCGCATCTTTTGGTGGGGCGACTACTGGTTTTTCTTTGCTTTCCTCATACACTTTATGTTCTAAGTCTCCTTAACGGACTACCATCCTAATCTATAGTGGGTTCCTGCGAGGAAGACAAAAGGGAGGGGAAAGAAAGAGGAATGATGCGGACAGACATGTTCTGATGGTTACAGGGATGATGAACTGGGGGGAGCAGGACTACCTGGGAAGAGCTGGAGGGGGGTTGCCAACGGCCCTCCTTCAGGGCCATCTTGCCTATGGGTACTGTAGACCCTCTAACCCTGTATGTCATTAGAAGGCTTCCCCTGGGGAACTGGGCGCAGACACTCATGACCAATTACCGTGGGTTCACTCTATCCCCAGTCCAGGGAAACAGATGGTCTATTCGGCTGCTTGTCGGACCCCAGACCCTATTCTTCCTCTGGCCATGAGGCATGGCCTGTAATTGAACCACAACCCCCTTTAGGGAGGTGATTCCCTGTCTGAGTACCGGGAGGCAGTGTATCCCCATATGGTAGGTCATGGTCATGCGATTCTCACAGAGGGTTGTCTTTGTCACTTTGCCAGATTCTACCTTCCTGAGAGGAGTGATGGACGGTCATTTAAACCATAGTCCTGTGCCAGCGTCAGCAGTCTGGACAGACCAGCCAACGTGAGGTGATCCTACTGCCCATCACCCGGTCAGTCGTCTATGCCCTCAGGGTAGTTCCAGGATGTGTTATCCACTATGTTATGACGAAGGCGTCTGGGCAAGTATGGTATTCATGTGATCGTCCAGCTGTACCACTGATTACCTACCCGACTACCACTCAACTGTGTGTGATATCAGGCAACATTTGGTTCACTCGAATTATGTTCTTGATTGGGAATCTAGCCATAGACCTTAGGCTATCGTGAATCTAGCCATAGACAGTGTTCTATTGGAAATCTAGCCATTGACATTGTGCTTCTGTGAACATTAACTTAGGAGATGTGCTACTATAGATATAGATATTAGTTGGTGCCACTGTTGGTGGAGACATGAACTTTAGCATACCTTGGGTAGCCGATAGAACTTGGTGTATTAGCCCAACTAACATTATAGAATTATGTCATACCTATGATGGAGGCAGCTACCTGGTCGGATGTGGATGGGAACTCTGAGTATCATTCAGACACATACTCTGGTATCCTGGTGTCATTACACTGACTTGCTGTCAACTCGGAGGAGGTGATATCTGGTCGAAGACTGAGGACCTGCAGCGAGAAGCTAAGTGACTTCCCATGTTATGTGGTGCTCTAGCATGTGTACAATGATGACATCCTTCCTGAGGCAGCCTCCACTAACTCTGTCTTGTAGCGATTAGCTCACACCAGACAGATCTGCACTACAACCATATTATCTTCACTCTTTTGTACAATACATTTTTTTTGTTGAGTTGTAGATACCAGAGTTGCGTCATATGTTCAGGACGATGTTTGAAAGGGTAACGTCCCTTGGTCGGTTGTGAGAGAGATAGGTATCCAGAGACTGGTGGGGTAGTAGACTGAAATTGTCCCGGTCCAGATCTGAAGACATCCCGATATATATATATATATATATATATATATATATATATATATATATATATATATATATATATATATATATATATATATATATATATATATATATATATATATAATATAGTCAGGTCTTAGTCAGATATGACTGAGCTACCGTATAACAGTAGACGGTACTACCTGGTTTCTGTTAGCGCCGAACGTTGGGCGGCGCTTACCAAACCCGACACCCCACATTGTGCCAACGGCTTCGGGCGGAAGAGCACAATTGGGAGGGTACAAGCCTTACCCTGGTGCGAGGAAATGCAAGCTAAAGACAAAATTGTCATGGCAGGGCAGACCAGGCCCTAAGCCTTGGTTGGCGACTGGTCTAGGATCGAAGCTCCGACAGGCGGACAGTTAGAGCATTGCTTTGCTGATCCGGCAGCTTCTGCAGCTTGTCTTGTTCCAGATGTAGGGGTGTTACCTTTCCTCTGGAGTGAACTAGGCAGGCCGAGAGAGGGATCATGCTGCATGGGCAACACATGATCTCTATATTTTAGCCCAGGCTTTGTGCTATGGAGAGGCAATAACTCCATCCCTGGTCTTAACTGGTAATTATTAACACTCATGATCCTGAAAAGTGCTTTCAGTTTCAACAGCAACTTGAAGACGCTTTCACTGATACACCAGAAAATTGTACAGTAAATGAAAAGTGGGGTCAAATAAAGGAAACTCTTTATAAAACTGCCGTAGGGGTTTACGGCACTGTGGATCATAAGAGGCAGGACTGGTTTGCGGCCAACAGCGAGATTCTGCAGCCCTTGATTGATAAGAAGAAGAAAGCTCTCTTAAGAAACAAGGAAAGACCAACGCGTAACACTCTGAGTGAGCTAAGGCAAGCTAGGAAGGATGTGCAAAAGGCTGCCAGGCAGTGTGCAAATGATTATTGGATCAAGTTATGTGAGTCCATTCAAATCGCAAGTGATAAGGGAGACATAAGAAGCATGTATGAAGGAATAAAGTCCAGTGATCAAAAGAAGTGCACCGCTGAAAACCTTGACTGGAGAAGTCATCACTGATAAGAAACAGCAGATGGACAGATGGGTAGAGCACTATTTGGAGCTTTACTCAAGTGAGACCAAACTAGCGGATGATGCCCTTAACGCCATAGAGGCTCTACCAACTCTTGACCACCTGGACACACTTCCCACCATAACAGAAGTTAAGTGTGCTATAAATGAACTTGCATCTGGCAAGGCTCCAGGTAAGGATGGGATTCCAATAGAGGTTATCAGGAGTGGGCAAGACACACTCACTCTACAGATCCACCAGCTAATAGAGCTATGCTGGCGTGAAGGACAAGTCCCACAGGATTTCAAAGATTCAAAGCATCATAACAGCTGTACAAGAACAAGGGAGATCGGAGCGACTGCAACAACTATAGGGGTATCTCACTTCTGTGTATTGTTGGAAAAGTATTTGCCAGAATTGTTCTGCGCAGACTTCAAGTCCTAGGAGATCAAGTCTACCCCGAATCACAGTGTGGCTTTCGACAGAACCGGTCTACCACTGATATGATATTCTCATTGCGACAAATGCAAGAAAAATGCCGTGAACAGAATCAACCACTGTTTATTGCCTTCATCGACCTCACAAAGGCATTTGATTTGGTCAGTCGTGAGGGTCTGTTCAAGGCACTAAAGAAGATTGGCTGCCCACCAACTCTTCTGTCCATTGTGGAATCGTTCCACACAGGCATGAAGGGTATAATCAAGTTTGATGGTGCAACTTCTGAAGAATTTGAAATCAAGAGTGGAGTTAAGCAAGGTTGTGTACTAGCTCCCACCCTCTTTGGAATATACTTTTCACTTCTACTGAAATATGCATTTCGTGATCAGGATGGTGGTATATACATTCACTCACGCTCAGATGGCGGCCTCTACAATGCTCAGAGATTGAAGGCTAAGACCAAAATTAGGAGGGTACTGATCAGAGAGTTGCTTTTTGCAGATGATGCTGCAGTTACGACCCACTCTGATGAAGAATTGCAATGTCTACTATCTGCATTCTCCAATGCTTGTTCTGAATTTGGTTTAACAATTAGCAAAAAGAAGACACAGATTATGTCACAAGGTGCACATGGGGTACCATCAATCTTTATTGACGACGCCGAACTAGAGATAGTAGACCATTTTACATATCTAGGATCAGTGGTAAATAGCAAATTATCCCTAGATCAGGAAATCAACATCCGGATTGGTAAGGCAGCAACAACAATGAACAGGTTAAGAAAAAGAGTCTGGGAGAACAGGAAGCTTACTGCCAAAACAAAAGTCCTTGTCTATCAAGCCTGTGTCCTTAGTACTCTTCTCTATGGCAGTGAAACCTGGACAACTTACTCACACCAAGAGAACAATTTAAACAGCTTTCATATGCGGTGTCTGCGAAGAATTCTTGGTATTAAGTGGCAAGACAAAATCACAAATACTGAAGTATTGGAAAGATCAGGTTGTGTGACAGTTTATTCCATGCTCAGTCTTCGTAGACTTAGATGGATAGGACATCTTAGGAGGATGGATGATGGTAGAATACCAAAGGATATCTTTTTTGGTGAATTACAGATGGGTAAGAGATCTCAGGGTCGGCCTCTACTACGATACAAAGATGTGTGTAAGCGGGACATGATTGATACAGGCATTGATAATGCACATTGGGAGCAAGTCGCCGCTGAACGTGTTGCATGGAGGGCAAATATCAGAAATGGAATAAAGTCAAAGGAGAAAATTATTGCAGAAAAGTCACACACCAAGCGTTTGAGACGTAAGATGGTGCATGATGGTGGAAATGACCACGTGTTCACATGCACCCACTGTGAACGGACATTTACAGCGCAAATTGGCCTTATCAGTCACACTCGCTACCGCCATAGTTAAAAGTTATTATGCCTTTTTAGAGCACAAACTATCGTCTGTCAAGACGGCAAGGTGCCAATGATATATATATAAGTGTGATAGCCTGTTCCCTTCACCCCAGGGAAGCTGTGACACTCAGGCAGTTTTATCCAATCCTTTTTTAAGAAATAAATTTTTTCCTTTTTTTATTCCCTTTTCTGGGGGAAAAAAAAAAATTTATTTTTTTTTTAAAAAAAATTTTAAAATGCGAAAACCCCCCA
>JACEFZ010019831.1:0-155472 GCA_014155875.1 Cepaea nemoralis
TGTTTTCATTATTTAAATGCTTTAGCTCATTTGTTACGTAGGTCCTTCTTTTTATTCTTCAGCATTCCGAGCCATTGAGGTTCTTTGCTGCAGATACAAGCTGTCTCCATTCGTCTCTCTGGTTGACCTTCTCTTGCCAGTCGCTGATTCCAAGTGCCTGTAGGTCTGTGTGTACATTATCTCTTCACCGTCTTCTTGGTCTACCTCGGTGTCTACGGTAATTTATTTCCTGAGTGTAAGCGAATTTTGTTTCCCTATTATCTTCCATTCTTTCTATATGCCCCAGCCATTGCAGTCTATTAGCCTTCATGATACCAGTGATTACCGGGGACTTAAACAGATCATAAATGTCTTTGTTGCTTCTTCTTTTCCACTCTCCATTTTGTGTATCCCTATTGGGCCCAAAGATGCATCTTAAGACTTTATTCTCAAAGGTTTGTAACAAGGCTTCGTCTCCTTTAGTTGTACTCCAGGTTTCAGAGCCATACAGCTCTGTATATTGTGATCTTGGTGTTACGAGATAGCGCCTTTGATTTTATCAGATGTTGTAGTGCATAGTATATCTTATTTCCAGAGTTGATTCTAGCTTGTATTTCTTCCCTTGAATTGGAGCAGTTGAAGATTGTACCCAGGTATTTCTATGCTTCCGTTCTTTTAATGGTCATATTATCTATTTGTATGTGGCCAGATATTTTAGCCCTTCCTTCTCTTGAAATTACCATATATTCTGTCTTATCTTGGTTGATAACCAGCCCCATTTGTTGAGCTTTTTCCTTTAGGTGAGTAAATATTTCCAATGTCTTTTGTTCATTTTCTCCTATAATATCTATATCATCTGCATAACCAAGCAGTCTGGATGTTCCTCCAATAGCACATTCCTCCTTTACCTTCATTACAACTTTCTGTAGAGCCAGATTGAAAAGCAGCGGCTTTTTACTCTACGTTGTGTGACTTCTGCAGTATGTACCTGAGATGCAGCAAAATATGCCAGGCAATAAATCATACAATTTATTGTTTGTGTCTTTGTTATTCAAATAAAATAATATTTGCTTCTTATGTGAATCCTAATCTAATGAGTTGAAGCCACTGGACTCATCAGAACTCATGGTTGGTTGGTTGGTTGTGAATTCTCCGGAAGACTTTTAACTCACAAATCTGATCCACTGGCATTCAGGTCATCTGAACCTGAGTAGGTCAGCATGGCTGAATGGATAAGAACACATGTTCTTAAACATCCAGTGTGCTGATGCCGAGGTAAGGAGTTCAACCCCTGCACCGGACAGTTGGTTGAAAATGTTGACCTATCGTCCTTGACTTGGGGCCGTAAATTACAAGTACCTCTGAAGTTGGAGTGGGTTCACCTGATGGCACTGCTAATAGGGAAAGCTAATCCAACCGCAAAATTCAGCCCAGCACTACTGGGAGTAATGTGTATGGACTACGTTTGAGTTCAAAGTGAGCGAGCGCCCAAAAAACAAAACAAAAACAATCTGAACCTGAAAGGGGCTTCCACCTATCAGAGTTAGATAGAGACTTTTCTTATGGCCAGGTACTAAAGTACCATCCCTGCAGGAGCCGTGTTGTAGAGCTCTCTTTCACCTCTCAAAGCTCAGAAACAAGTGAGGTATGCAAGACCACTATTGAAACTTCTGCAAACAGGCTTTTTAGGATGTAACCCGGTCATGATTCATCATAGCACATATGGATTGGCTGGTATTGTTTCCTCCACAGGATTTAGGTCTTTCATCATCAACAAACTCCAACCCAATACCTAAATTCATAGATATTTTTATCTTTTTTTCTGGTTTATCCTTATTGTGCATGTCTATATCAGATTAGAAAGAACTTTCTCAACATGACTTTTGAGTAGGCTGTTTAGAAAGTAATGTTCATTGCACCTGCAAATTGACTTTCCAATTGCTCATTTTGGAATTCTTACCCATACCTTGTAGTGAAGTATCTGTGACTTCTGACAACGAAACGGAAATTATAGGTGTTGATATAATGATAAAGGACATGAAAATAAGAATTTACAAGCTATATATAGCCCAGCAGATAAGGACCATACACTTTTAAACATGAAAATAACTGACAGAAACTACATTATTGCCAGAGACTTTAATAGCCGTTCAGAAAGATGGGGATACCCAGATACTGACAAAAGAGGAGATGAAGTGGAGGACTGGGAAATAGACTCAAATCTCCATCTACTCAACAAAGCGGATGACACACTGAGATTCTACTCTAGAAGATGGTTTACCACTTCTACTCCAGACTTAGCTTTCTGCGCAGGAGACATCCTACACAAAATTGATTGCCATGTGCTTGACCAATTAGCAGGTATTGACCACAGACCAATCAAGCTTGTAATGAATATGGAGTATGTTCCACAGGAGCAAAAACCTTTGCCTCGTTGAAATTACAAACGAGCGGATTGGGACAGATTTGCCATACTAACAGACAAATATTGTGAAAACATAAATACACGATATGGCAACATGAAGCAAATGGTGGAAAGTCTAAACAGAGCAGTAATACAGGCGGCCACTGAGTGTATTCCAAGAGGAGCGTGGAAAAATTACAAACCATACTGGACTGAAGAACTACAAATTTTGGAGGACAAAGTTGAAGATGCCAGGAAAACAGCAGAGAGAGAACAAACAACTGAAGTGAACATCTCTCTCAAAGCCATCTCAGCAAAATATAAAAGAACAGTAAATCAAACAACAAGAGATTGTTGGAGGGAAAAAACATAAAACCTGAACTTTGACAGGGATGAAAACAAACTATGGAAATTAATGAAAGCCATGGACGATGAAGGACCCAGAAACAAACAAATAACAATTAAACAAGGAAAGGTCTTGCTTACAGGAAAAAAGGCTGCAAATGCACTAATGGAACACTATGCTAGTGCAAACCATATTGATATTACAACCGAACAGAAGAAAGCAATCAAAGATAAACAACACATCATAGTAATACAGAGACAGCAGCAGAATATATGATGGCAGATCTGAAAATGGAAGAAATAGAATGGGCAAAGAATACCCTGAAAAAGAATAAATCACCAGGAAAGGATGGAACCGAAAATGAAATGCTAATAGGACTAGATACTAAAGCAAACAAGAAACTACTAGCAGTCCTAAATTACAGCTGGAAGAGAGGAATTGTCCCACAGGCATGGAAGGAAGCTGTACTAATACCAGTCCCAAAGAAAGGAAAAGATCTGGAAGAACCAAATGGCTATTGACCTATCAGTCTACTTAGCTGTATAGGAAATTAATGGAATGCATTATCAATGGCAGGCTAACATGGCATCTGGAAGAAAACCAACTCTTAACACCTCACCAAGCAGGATTCAGAAAGTACAGATCCACTGAAGATCAAATAACCTATATAGCTCAGGAAATAGAGGATGCCTTCCAAGAGAAAACACACACACTAGCAGTCTGGATAGATTTAGAAAAAGCATTTGATAAAGTATGGAAGGAAGGACTGAAAGTAAAACTGCAAAAAATGCATGTTTGTGGGAAAATGTACAAATAGGTCAGAACAGAACGGGGAGGACAAAAGTACAAGGACAAACCAGTAAAAAGATGCTGTTGGAGCAAGGTGTCCCCCAAGGAGTAGTTCTTTCACCAACATTATTCCTAGCATATATAAATGACATCACAGAAAATTTTCCAGCCAGAGTACACACATTCTCCTTCGCAGATGACCTAGCCATATGGACATCTGAAGAATATACTAGTACAGCTAACAGCAGAATACAGCAAGCCTTATTAGTGCTAGAAGACTGGTCAAAATCATGGCTAGTGAAGATAAGTGAGGAGAAAACAACATGCACAGTGTTATCCCTCTCAAATAAAACTCAGCACCCTAAGGGTATAAAATGGAAAAATATTGCGCCATGAAGAAAATCCAAACTATCTAGGAGTTATCTTTGATCGTTGCCTGACATGGAAGATACAGGGTTAGAAAAATCGAACAAGAGCAGGGCAAAGAAAGGAAATCATGATGTCCAAAATCAAGGAATGTGGATCATAACTGGAAGCCTGAAGACAACGCCTGTTAACGAACTAGAAAAGATCACTTGTTTACAACCAATGCAGGATAGAAGAGATAGCAGAGCCCAGCAACAAGCAGAAAAATTTAGAAGATGGACAGACCACCCTATGTATAAAAGGTTTAGTGGTTTTGGAAAGGGAAGACTGAAGCGTAGCAACTTTGTAGAAACCACAAAACGAAAGATTAGGGCAGATCTTCTTCTTCTTCTTCTTCGTTCATCCGGAGTTTTTTTTCGGATGTGATTGCGTTGTGCCTGTTTACAGCAGAGCTGCGCTCTTGCGCCGTTAGGCCGACACATCCGACTTCTGCGGGCATTTGTTGACCGGGTTAACCTTCCCGGGGGTTTCTTAGGACGTTTGACTCTCACTGTTGTGGTGTTATCCCCCATCCCAGCTGGTCCATATAGAACAGCCAAAGATCCTGGTCAGCCCTCAAGGGAAGGCAGGGGCAGACCATGGGCATTCCCCGCCATCCAAGGAGGCTTCCATACTTGCAGAGCCGATACATAGCGCTCTGGTACTGGGCTCACCCAAGGAATCGTCACGTCCTGCACATGGCTGCTTAGCCTCACTTCCGTATATTGGGCCTTCCGTTCACCATAGGCTGTTCTTCCGGAAACCAGAAGTATGCAGTCTGCAGATGACATCCACACAGTGAGCTTTCGATTCGGACTTTCCACGTAATGGATTTGCTAGCCAAGCAATATTCCATTTCGTGCCACTAGGACACTTTTCCACCTTTTATGAAGCCCACACAGTGGGCTTTTGATTCAGACTTTCCACGTAATGGATTTGCTATCCAAGCAATATTCCATTTCGTGCCACTAGGACACTTTTCCACCTTTTATGAAGCCCACACAATGGGCTTTTGATTTGGACTTTCCACGTAATGGATTTGCTATCCAAGCAATATTCCATTTCATGCCTCTGGGTCTTCATGCACCTTTAAATGTCAACCTGTATATAGTTAAAGTAATCTGCGGTCAACTTTAGCTTGTTGATATCTCCATAGAGCTTGTCCTCAAATGAAGCAGGTGTGGGCCAAAATATCTTTCTCTGTTCTGCATACGTTGGGCAATCCTGCAGCAAATGTTTTGCTGTCATTTTTCCAGTTCTACAATTACATTCATCGGTATCTCCTATCTTTAGTTTATTGAATAAGTGGTATTTCAGCCTGTTATGTCCTGTGCGGAGTCTGAAGATTGCTACTTGTTCTCTTCGGTCGAGTTTGTAATATGCATCATCCTTCTGATGGCCTGGATGCTCTGATTCCCATTTGGTTCTATAAGTGCTTTTTATCAACCTCTTTGCCTCATTATAGGTTATGTCTATGTCAGGCTGTGGTAGTCGTCCGCCCTCTTTTGCCAGTCTGTCAGCCTCTTCGTTTCCAGGTATACTGCAATGTGATGGGATCCACTGTATTACAACTTTTTTGGATTTCTGGCATAGACCATGGAGTGCTGCTCTTAGGTCAGTTAGTTCTGTGCTGTTATTGCTCTTCAGTATTGAGACAGCTGACTTTGCATCTGTGAAGATAGCTACTTGCTTCTCTTTATTTTCCTCCATCAGGAGCATTTCTGCTGCAGTTTTCAGAGCCTCTACCTCCGCTTTGAAGTTACTTGAAAATTTTCCAGTTGCCATTGAATGTGTTTTTTTCGCTCCATTTTTTAAATTTAGGAGAATTCCTCCTCCTCCATTCTCTATTGAATTTTTGGCTGATCCATCTGTATATGCATGGGTCCAATTCCTGCTTGGGTAATGTTCTTTTATGTAGTTTAGGGTTATTTCTCTTCTTTCGGTTTCATGCTGAGTGTTCTTTTTCTCAATACCAGGAATGTTTTCTATCATCTCAGGCAGTTGCTGCTGTCTCCAAGCTGGGAACTTGTGTGCATTGTGTATGGGCTTGACTGTTGATATGTTAAGAATAGGATCTGACCTAATCCTTTGTTTTGCAGTTTCTACAAAGTTGCTACGCTTCAGTCTTCCCTTTCCAAAACCATTAAATCTGTTGTACATAGGGTGGTCTGTCAATCTTCTAAATTTTTCTGCTTGTTGCTGGGCTCTGCTATCTCTTCTATCCTGCATTGGTTGTAAACAAGTGATCTTTTCTAATTCATTAATAGGCGTTGTCTTCAGGCTTCCAGTTATGATTCGCATTCCTTGATTTTGGACTCTACTTATTTTGTTAAAGTTTGACTTAGCTGCTGTTGCCCAAGCTGCAATGCCATATTCCAGTACTGGCCTCACCCGTCCAGTATATAACTTCTTGAGAACTTTTTCATCTGCTCCCCATGTTGTACCAGCAAGCTTTTTCATGATTGCCATTCTTTGCCTTGCTCTTGTTCGATTTTTCTCAACCTGTGTCTTCCATGTCAGGCGACGATCAAAGGTGACTCCTAGATAGTTTGGATTTTCTTCATGGCGCAATATTTTTCCATTCAATACCAGCTTAGGTTGCTGAGTTTTAGTTGAGAGGGAGAACACTGTGCATGTTGTTTTCTCCTCACTTATCTTCACTAGCCATGATTTTGACCAGTCCTCTAGCGCTAATAGGGCTTGCTGTATTCTGCTGTTAGCTGTACTAATATATTCTTCAGATGTCCATATGGCTAGGTCATCTGCAAAGGATGATGTGTGTACTCTGGCTGGTAAATTTTCCGTGATGTCATTTATATATGCTAGGAATAATGTTGGTGAAAGAACTCCTCCTTGGGGGACACCTTGCTCCAACAGCATCATTTTGCTGGTTTGTCCTTGTACTTTTGTCCTGGCAGTTCTGTTCTCAAGGTAGTGGCTGATCCATTTGTACATTTTCCCGCAAACATGCATTTTTTTGCAGTTTTACTTTCAGTCCTTCCTTCCATACTTTATCAAATGCTTTTTCTAAATCTATCCAGACTGCTAGTGTGTGCTTTTTCTCTTGGAAGGCATCCTCTATTTCCTGAGCTATATAGGTTATTTGATCTTCAGTAGATCTGTACTTTCTGAATCCTGCTTGTGAGGTGTTAAGAGTTGGTTTTCTTCCAGATGCCATGTTAGCCTGCCATTGATAATGCGTTCCATTAATTTTCCTACACAGCTAAGAAGACTGATAGGTCGATAGCCATTTGGTTCTTCCAGGTCTTTTCCTTTCTTTGGGACTGGTATTAGTATAGCTTCCTTCCATGCCTGTGGGACTATTCCCCTCTTCCAGCTGTAATTTAGGACTGCTAGTAGTTTCTTTTTTGCCTTAGTGCCTAGTCCTATTAGCATTTCATTTGTGATTCCATCCTTTCCTGGTGATGTCTTCTTTTTTAGGGTATTCATTGCCTGTTCCATTTCTTCCATTGTTAGATTTGCCATCATATATTCTGCTGCTGTCTCTGTATGATGTATCTGTTTATCTTTGATTGCTTTCTTCTGTTCGGCTGTAATATCAATGTGGTTTGCACTGGCATAGTGTTCCATTAGTGCATTTGCAGCCTTTTTTCCTGTAAGCAAGGCATTTCCTTGTTTAATTGTTATTTGTTTGTTTCTAGGTCCTTCATTGTTCATGGCTTTCACTAGTTTCCATAGTTTGTTTCCATCCCTGTCAAAATTCAGGTTTTCTGTTTTTTTCCTCCAACAATCTCTTGTTGTTTGATTTACTGTTCTTTTATATTTTGCTGAGATGGCTTTGAGAGAGATGTTCGCTTCAGTTGTTTGTTCTCTCTCTGCGGTCTTCCTAGCATCTTCAACTTTGTCCTCCAAAAATTGTAGTTCTTCAGTCCAGTATGGTTTGTAATTTTTCCTTGCTCCTCTTGGAATAGACTCAGTGGCCGCCTGTATTATTGCTCTGTTTAGACTTTCCACCATTTGCTTCATGTTGCCATATCGTGTATTTACGTTTTCACAATATTTGTCTGTTAGTATGGCAAATCTGTCCCAATCTGCTCGTTTGTAATTCCAACGGGGCAAAGGCTTTTGCTCCTGTGGAACATACTCCATATTTATTACAAGCTTGATTGGTCTGTGGTCACTACCTGCTAATTGGTCCAGCACATGGCGATCGATTTTGTGGAGGATGTCTCCTGTGCAGAAAGCTAAGTCTGGAGTAGAAGTGGTAATCCATCTTCTGGAGTAGAAGCTCGGTGTGTCATCCGCTTTGTTAAGTAGATGGAGATTTGAGTCTATTTCCCAGTCCTCCACTTCATCTCCTCTTTTGTCAGTATCTGGGTATCCCCATCTTTCTGAACGGCTATTAAAGTCTCCGACAACAATGCAATTTGTGTCAGTTATTTCCATGTTTGAGAGTGTAAGATCCTTATCTGCCGGGCTATATAGATTGTAAATTCTTATTTTCACGTCCTTTATCATTATATCAACACCTATAATTTCCGTTTGGTTGTCAGAGATCACAGATACTTCGCTGCAAGGTATTGTATTTCGTGTAAGTATTACAACTCCTCCTTTGTGTCCTTCGCTGTCGAAACGTGTGGCCTGATATCCCCCGACTGAAAATGTGCGATTGGCGTTGAGGTGTGTCTCTTGAATGCATGCCACATCTATTCTATCTTTATGAAGACGCTGTGTTAGGGAGGCTTTCTTGTTATAAACTCCTTCTGCATTCCATTGTAGTATGTTGAGTGTCCGGGGTGTTTGGTCAATAGCTCTTAACCTACTCCTCTGTGCCTTGACTCCACAGCACAGGGGAAGGTGACCACCAGTAGTCATGGGTGGACCCCCTCGAGGCAGGGGGCCCGGCACTATCACCGCCTGATGGGACTTCACGGGATTAGCACCATAACGATTAATTTTCATCTGTGGCATCATGAAATGATAAAGTTACGTTTCACTTCTTTGTCAAGCCTGTGGCTCAGTACATCCGATTTCGACAAGCATTTGTTCGGGATGCTTTCCCTAGCCTTTGACTGTCCCCAGTCTACCTACAAGGCAGCAGGTTTGTGCGTCACTTCGTCTGGTCCCTCTCCCTTGACCTGTCCGACATGGGTGACCCTACCAGTAGCTGTGCTACCGTCGGCATAGCTCTTGGGGTCATTGGAACGCTCAAGCCCCTCTACCTCGTCAAGGTGGACGCACGCAGAGGGGAGGGCAGATCTTATACTTAACATATCAATAGTCAAACCAATTTACAATGCACACAAGTTCCCAGCTTGGAGACAGCAGCAACTGCCTAAGATGATAGAAAACATTCCTGGTACTGAGAAAAAGAACACTCAGAATGAAACAGAAAGAAGAAAAATAGCCCTAAACTACATAAAAGAACATTGCCCAAGCAGCAATTGGACCCATGCATATACAGACGGATCAGCCAAAAATTCAATAGAAAATGGAGAAGGAGGAATTCTCCTACATTTAAAAAATGGAGTGGAAAATAAAAACAAAGTCAGTGGCAACTGGAAAATTTTCAAGTAATTTTAAAGCAGAGGTAGAGGCTTTGAAAACTGCAGCAGAAATGCTCTTGATGGAGGAAAATAAAGAGAAGCAAATAGCTATTTTCACAGATGCAAAGTCAGCTGTCTCAATACTGAAGAGCAAAAACAGCACAGAACTAGCTGACCTAAGAGCAGCACTCCATGGTCTGTGCCAGAAATCCAAAAAAGTTGTAATACAGTGGATCCCATCACATTGCAGTATACCTGGAAATGAAGAGGCTGACAGACTAGCAAAAGAGGGCGGACAACTACCACAGCCTGGCATAGACATAACGTATAATGAGGCAAAGAGGTTTATGAAAAGCACTTATAGACCCAAATGGGAATCAGAGCATCCAGGCCACCAGAAAGATGATGCATATTACAAACTCGACCAAAGTGAACAAGTGGCAATCTTCAGACCCTGCACAGAACATAACAGGCTGAAATACCACTTGTTCAATAAACTAAAGATAGGAGATACCGGTCAATGTAAGTGTGGAACTGGTAAAATGACAGCTAAACATTTGCTGCATGAGTGCCCAATATATGCAGAACAGAGAAAGATATTTTGACCCGCACCTGCTTCATTTGAGGACAAGCTCTATGGAGATATAAACAAGCTCAAGTTGACCACAACTTACTTTAACTACATTCAGGTTGACATCTAAAGGTACATGAAGAAGTACTTAGACTGCCACACTTCATATCACAGGTATGCTGGTGTCGGATGTATGGTTGATGTTTGGACAACCCCAAAGAGATAAAGGATGCAAAGTTCCTCTTTCTCAATCTGATCCTGCCCATTATAATTAATTTAGCTGTTACTGGCTTAGTGGTTTGAGGCCATTAAATAGAGTTTCAGAGAATCAAGGAATACCTCTAGGAAAACAATGAAGTTTTTACTGAGTATCTAAAATCCTTTTGGTGGTTCCTTGCCTCTCCTCTACTAACTCTACTGACTCAGAAAGCATGCTGACGAGGGTGAGGACGGGCAGGCTTCGTGCGGAGTGGCTTGTTTCGCTTCGGAGGTCATGGGTGACAAGCATCGCCTGGATCTTTTCTCCGGGGCCTGCCGGTGTGCTGGGAAATGAACAGGCGGACAGATTGGCTGGCTCTGCAGAACTTGGTGGAGTATTGATACATGACAAGGCAGACGTGGTTGCGGCCTTGTGGGAGCATGTGTACACCTCGGAGGAGCAAATGGATTACCATGGTCTGGCAGTAATGAGACAGCGAGGAGTGACGAGGGGATCTGACGCTCAACGCTCAGAGGAAAGGCGAGACGGACATATAATCAGATTGCTACTGGTACTGTTGGTGTTGGAACTCTTCGCTGGCTGCTGAGGATGGGGATGGAGCGCTTATGGGAATGCCCCGAATGCTGTGATGTCGATTCCTAAATCAATCAATCAATCAATCCTCTACTAACTATATAATTATTAATCTAGGGTGTTAATTAAAACAATTTTACTACGACAAGAAAAACACTCAATAAATGACATGACCTAATTTTTATGATTTAATCAACATAAACTTAGGTTTTGAACATTGCATTAAAAAATACAATCTTCATGTAATACAATAAGGACATATACAGTCTATCTATAACTATACATCATTGAAGTGCCACCTCTTCTACTGGCGTGTGTGTAATCTGGAGGAAAAAAAAAGAACTGGATACAATCCTGTTTCTCTACTTCCAGGTTTGTGGATCCCTTGTGTAATCTTTCAATGACTATAGTTATTTTATTCTTCGTGTTGATCTGTTCCAGGGTCTGAGCAGAATATTGGCTCTAAGTTCTCCCTGTTTAGGGTTTAGAATATAACATCTAGTGTTACCTGTCCTTCATGATCGAGGAAAATCTTGCAGGTGAATAGCTTTCTGCACTACTCTATCAAGGGCATCACTCAACCAGAGCTGCTCACTCTAATCAAGGGTGCTTCACTTCAACAAGGTGCTGCACTCAACAAAGTGCACTAGCATTCAACAAAGTCAGGTCTGGATCTAGTCTGGATCTAGACATTCCCTGAAATTTCAGCAATCAACATACATCTAATCACATCCTCAATATGACATTAGAAATGAAATGTTGTAAACTCCTAAGAACACAACAAGTGAAATCAATAAAAGGAATCTTAGTTCCTAGAGAAAAATAAACATAGGAGAAAGATAGTCTTGGTGTTCTCAAGTTAGTTATCGCCAACATAATTGTTTGCTCTCTATCCAATCTTCCATTATAAGGTGTTCAAGGTTTAGACTAGCAGATGTGCAGTTTCATCTTCACCTATGCCTGTCATCAGGGTCTACAGGTTAAGTAATACCTTGATTGATTTGGAATTTGACAACTATGTTCCCCATCCTCTTCTGTACCTAGTTATCTTCTCTACATCTTCTTCCATTAAAGAAAAAAGGGTCTCATACATTAAGGGGTTTTTAAATCATTCCCTATTGCAATGAGTATTTGCTTATTAACAATATAAGTACATCATGGTATCAATTCTTGTATAGTATTCAGGTGAATTCTTTTCTAATACAAAGTTTTAAGGCGAGTATATTCCCCCCTCTTCACCGTGTCTGTACTGTGCTTTTACCTTATTTATAATCATCATCATTGTTATTGCAATCATCATCATCATTCTCATCATTATCATCATCATTATTATCATATCATTATCATCATCATCATCTTTACAATCATCATCTTCATTACCATCGTCATCATTATTATCATTACAATCATCATCTCATTATCATTACACTCATCAGGACACTAGCCCATATGTTGTAACATGAGTGATCTATAATACAAAGTGGGGTCTTGCTTAAGATACAAAACTAGATGCTTGTAGTATGTGTGATATGTAATATGGGTTGTGTCATGTTTAGGACACAAAACCAGATGATGGTGACATGTGTGATATTTAATACAAAGTGGTGTCATGTGTCAGAGTGCACTAAATTATTACTTAGTGTATGGGTTATGCCGAACATGTTCTCTTGTGATAGACATGACATTACACATCAGAGTTGCCTTCTATCATGAGATTGACTGCTAGCTTATACTCCTTCTTAGCATGTCCTTCATTCACTCATTCTAATTCATCAGACATAATATTCATATGTGCATGGAGATCATTTCCCTCACTCAGACATAATATTTATATGTGCATGGATGATCATTTCACTCATTCATCAGACACAATCATATCTGTATGGATGAAAATCAAGCATATGTATGTGCTTTACACACGATAAATTCATAGACTCATCAACAACGACATTACAATGGAATCTCAACCATTCCAGAATCATCAGAAATTATAATATTTTCCTGGATGATAATTAGTCATACTGATGTGGTTCACAAATGATACATTCACATCTGTTTAATAATAATGAAATCACACATGAAACACCACAGACATGCTCTCAGCAATGACATAGATTTATGTGATCATTAGGCCTATTTATGAGATTCACAAAGGATGATTCCTCATGTTTAGCAATAATGAAATTACACATGGATCACCACATGCTCTCATCATTTACATAGATTTCTGTGATATACTCAATCCATATTCATTCATCATGAATCATAACCACACTTGCATGGCGGTTGATTAAGCATTAACAACAATGAAAATACCTTTGACTCACCACAACCACATAAAATTATGATACATATAGAAATCTATTTGACTCCCATGTGCTCATGGGGAAAAAAGAAACTACTTGACTTGTCATGTGCTCATGTAAAAAAAAAAATCTATTTAACTATTACACATTACACTAATTTCTCTTACCAGTGTTGGTACATGTAAAATAGTTTTCTTACTACTGCACTAAGTATTCTTAGCCTTCTTAAATCTTAAGTTACTCACCAAGTTTTAAATCACTGCTGATTTAGTTTAACTACTTAAGAAATAAAATGTACAACCAGGTCTACTGCTTACACATTAAATAAGTTGTTTAACTGGGAGAAAACTTAAAACTCACTGTGGTTTTTCCTAATGTACAGTTTATCCATAGACTATGATAACTGAATATAATATTTAGTTTCTACTAAATTAATTTCTTAAGAACTAACCACATGGTTTACAATACATTGACTCACAGACTTCTTGAAAAGACTCACAAACTAACTTAAATGAAAATAAATTATTGTGGTTACCTGCATTCTATTTGAATAACTTCCAACACGATGACACATGATGAGTTCAGGATCCACGCCTCGGATTTTCCTCAAAGTTCTCTGGCTGCTTATAGCATGTATTTTATTTCTTCTCACACTTTGATTTTCTTTCAATGTTGAGGTTGTAAAATTTTGTCATGCCATCAGACAGTGGTCCTTTCTCCCTCATGTTGGGCTGGTGAACAAGCAGACCAGTTTCCGCTTTGCGTGTTGTATTTATGTTCACTATTCCCAGTTCGAGTTTTTTGTTGAATCGCCGACAATGAGTTATTGTAAATTTTGGATTGTAGAAGTAGGGAACAAACCAGTACTGTTGCGGTGCTAATGTTGAATGTTATTATGAGGAATATTCACAGCAATGTTGCCGGCTTGTGAAAATATATCACAGCTGGTAGCAAAAGTGTCCCAGAGGCATGGAATGGAATATTGCTTGGCTAGCAAATCCATTACATGGAAAGTCCGAAATCAAAAGCTCATTGTGTGGGCGTCATCAATGGTGGAAAAAGCATCCCAGTGGTACGAAATGAAATATTGCTTGGATAGCAAATCCATTAAGTAGAAAGTTCAAAACGAAAGCTCACTGTGGATGTCATCTGCAGACTGCATTCTTCTGGTTTCCGGGGAGCAGCCTGTGGTGACTGGAAGGTTCAATATACTGAAGTGAGGCTAAGCAGCCATGTGTAGGACGTGACGGTTCCTTGGGTGAGCCCAGTACCAGAGTGCTATGTGTTGGCTCTGCAATTATGGAAGGCCTTCTTGGATGGCGGGGAATGCCTATGGTCTGCCCCTGTCTTCCCTTTGAGGGCTGACCAGGATGTCTTCGACTGTTCTAAATGGGCCAGCTGGGATGGGGGATGACACCACAACAGTGAGAGTCAAACGTCCCAAGAAACCCCCGGGAAGGTTAACCCAGTCAACAAATGCACGCAGAAGTCAGATGTGTCGGCCTAATGGCACAAGAATGCAGCTCTGCTGTAAACAAGCACAATGCAATCACGTCCAAAAAAACTCTCCAGATGAACGCAGAAGAAGAAGAAGAATTCTTACCCCATTCCTCATAGATCATGGTCATATCTTACCTGCAAACCTACAGTATACATCCACACATATGGACGTGCACTCAAACACACACACAGTGAATTACCTACTTAGTGACTGATAATTGGAAACACGCACAGTGACTTACCTACCCACTGACTGATGGACAGACATACACAAAGTTAAATGCACACATTTTTGTTTGTATTCATGCTGTTGCAAAATCAAAACTTCAGCTTCTTCTTGATCTGTTTACCATCTGTACTGTGGGAAAGGAAGACGGAGGCTAAATACAACACGTCTCTTTATACTACTACCTTATGGGAAGGAGAGGGACATGATACCACCAACTTTGAGAACCACTGTTCTAGAAGCAACAACTGCTTGGGACAGAAAATGGTAATTGTATCTTTTGATTTTTCAGAATCCCCTCATAAATCTTGATGGCTGCATTGACACAGTTGTGTTATGAAGACTGGGCTAACTTACCAGACTCTTATTTTGGTGCAGGTATTTTCTTACCTATCTGTGACAGATATTTGCTGTGCTGGTGCCACATGTAATCACTGGCTTCAGTGTTCGAAGAAGCCAGAGCTCTGGAGATTTGTCAGATTTTCGTTTTACCTCCCAGCTCACAGAAAATGGGTGAAGGTCTTTGAACAGTATGGCCATTTTCTCCACGGTATGACATTATTTCTCAACCAGGGAGATGTAGAAAATAGGAAAAATGTTATCTCAGTGTTGGAACACATGACCAGTTTGGAAAATATTAATCTGTCATGCTTGTCTGTTATATTTATGGGGGACAGTCCGATGTGTTATGGTGGCCATGAATTCTTAACAGCTTTTGAAAAACTTTTGACCAAATTTGGTGAGAAAAAAGAACAATCTATATTAAAGAATTTGAATCTAAAAGGCTTGAAAGAAAAATTCACTGATGAGTTTATTGACAAGATTTCTGCTAATTGCCCTAATTTGGAATATTTGAATATTTTGAATAATATGTTGCAGTGCTGTGTTTCCCCATATAGCATAATGAATTTGGTCTTAAAATGCAATCAACTTCAGGAGTTACATTTATCCTATACCAGTTTGTCTGATGATGTTCTGGAGGCTTTGGCACAAACTGACAGAACACCATTGAAGAGATTGAATATAAGTTGCAAAGGGCAAATTGACTTTAATGAACATGATCTGTCTTCAAAGGCATGGTCATGTCTTCATAGTGCAAACCCAAATTTAAAGGTTAAGCTGAAATTTTACTACATCTATCCAAAAGATCTTATCATTGAAATTATGAAACCTGAAATTCCTGTACAGGAACTTGTCTTCATCAATATCAACTATCTGTGCCAAGAAATCTACGTTGCGACATTGTACTATGAGCACATTCTAGAAAAACTTGTTATTAGGTCTATGCCACATTTATATATTTCTGCCTGGTCTCTGTTGAATGTAGCACGAAGTTGTAAAAGACTAAGGGCCTTGTATGTCACTTGTCCGCTTGAAAATTATGTCATTGATGCAATTTTGAAACTGTCTCCCTTGTTGAGGAAAACAAGAGATTACAGCTTGTGTGATGTCCGTAGTTTCAGATGTGTATAAAGAAAGATACCACATAATACAAAACAAATCTATAGTCAGTAGCACTGCTAGAATTACATTCTTATCTGCATAGGGTGGACACATTGATGTAATGGTTAGAATGTTATGCTGACAGTGGCATTTATGTTTTCAACTAACTGTTCATTGTCAGCTTTTGCCGTTTGCTGTGGGGAGGTGGGGGGGGGGGGGGTGGGGGATAGACTGGCCACTTACTCCTTGATGCTCCTAGGCAGACGATATGTAATGTTCATAACATTTCACATGCATGCCCCTAGCAAGTTCCTCCTATGGGCTTTTTTTTTAATGAACATGCGCTTTTTGATTGTATTAGTTGCTGTTTGAGTATAGCAATGTTTTCATTGTCAAAAACCTTTTTTCTATTATTCTGGTGATAGATAAATATGTTTGGGTGTTATTTGTTATCACTAGTCGTTCAGGCATTTCTAAATATAATAGACATAAAACCCTATACAAGAGTTAGCTGATAGTCTATAAATTTTGACTCGTAAAAAGAAGATTGTCTAAAGGGATGGTCCTGAAATAAGAGACTGAGATTCTCTTCGGAGATAACAGGTGAAGAGCATTCATGTATGTAGGAAGACCTAACACAAATGACTAGTTTATCTGGCCAGGTGCTTTTGTCAGAAATAGTAGCTCCCCCTGTAATTGCATTTATAGACATTTGCACATCTTCACTCGCACGCTTTGGATTAAAAATAAGACAAAGGAGTGTAGTAAGTGTGTGCCGTAACAATGCCAAAATTATATTCTTTTAATTAAAAACAAAGACTTTTTTTTTAGTTCAAACAATGAACTAGAACAAAAAGATTTAACAATTGATGCAGATTCTGTCAAAATTAAATGGATGAATTTATATAGAATCTATCTACAAACTTATCTCAGCTCATCACTTAACCGCACATATTCAGAACTTCTTGAACGATGTTGTTTCACTACAAAGTCATCTGGGATGTTGCGATCCCATCTATGGCCAGAGCTGAACTGAGCCCTGATGTTTCAGTATATGGGTCATGGTACAAACAGGTACCTGATGCTCCCCAGGATTCAGTGTTCACTCTCTCTCTCCAGAAGGTGAATCAGCTCTTACGTAACCTCCCACAGGTTCGAAATGAAGACACAATAGCAGCAACAAGGCTCTGTCAGTCTTGTATAAGACTTGGCTGGTTAAAAAGGTCATTTAGCAATTGGCTGAATCTGATTATCAACAAATAGAAATATAATACCAGGAACAGGAGATATATTACAACCTGCTATTAATAATTTTAGTTGGTAACAGACATTTTCATCCATATCATGCTCACTGGGGGGGGGGGGGGGTGCTCTGCTATAGTTGTGCCCCTGTCCAAGTAGCTCAGACATCTGATCCACTATTCTAGCATCAGATGAAAGTGAAACTGTTTGTTGTCAAAAATCATCCACAACTGTATTCAGATTACTTTATTTTGAAACTCCATACCTATCATAGTGAGTACCATAGCCTTGTACCTCTCCTCCCCTACACGACTGTAATTAGGATAATTTTTTCAAATTGTATATTTGTATGGATTTGGCATGTGGACAGTTAGCAGACAAGCTGAAAAACATCTAAAGGCAGTGGAAATGTGATTTCTGAGGAAAATGCAAAAATATCATGGCTAGACAGAAAACCTAATGAACAAGTTCTACAAGAAACAAATGAAAGCCATAAACTGATTAGAGAAGTTAAACTAGACAGTCAAAACATTTTGAGCAAGTCATGAGAAGAGATTAAATAAGTAAATATTTGGATGGCTTGACCACATGGCATGTATGAGACAAGAGCACAGCTGATCAAATAACAGTGTGAGATGGCGAGACATGACCGCCCACGTTTTTCGGCACAACACATGATGATGATGATTATATTCAAAGCTCTGGCACTTTAAATCCACATAACATATTTCAATAGATAAGAGAAGTAACGGTTGCAGCAGGATATAATAGGAAATAAACACAGATACAGTATGTGCAACTCCTGTGAAAAAAGTGGAATATACCAAACACAGACACAGTGCACATACTTTACAACAAATTCCACAATAATGAACATAAATAACGGGTGGGGGGGGGAGAGGTAAAAAAAATTAAAATTGAAAGTGAGTATACTACGACACAAGGAAAGACATTTTAATTATACTAATCTTCATCAGGAATGGAACAACACAAACAGATCTAAAGAAAAACATGAAATGATAACATTTAATAATATTTACTAAATATGTTCTTTATGCTCACCATTGTGGAGTTCGTAATATATCTAGAGTTCGTTGTAATGTATCTACACTGTTTCCATGTTTAGTATATCTTACTTTTTCGCAGGAGTTAGAAAACAAAACATACCTGTTGTTTATTTCCTAACATTTGTCAAGCTCTACTCTTCTGTGCCATTCTGCTTCCCACACAACTGCGTTCAGACATAATTTGTAAGCTTTTTACCCCTGTGATCTGTGCCACTTCATGCCCCTCACAAATATATTGAGACATATTTTTCAAACTTCATACCTCAGTGCCACGCTGTCCCCGCACAACTGTATTTAGGCTCCTATTATTGAAGTTCCTTATCTCTGTGCCACTTTGGAGGAGATACTAGAACAGTGGTTCTCAACCTTTTTTGGCCCGTGCCCTCCTTCACCATATTTTTAGGACGTCATTCCCCCCCTCACCATATTTTTTGGATGTCATGTCCCCCCTCACCATATTTTTAGAACGTCATTCCCCCCTTTCATATTTCCTCCCTAAAAATTCCCCACCTGCCCCTACACAGTATACGTAATAATTGAAGCTAAATTTAATAGCACATACTAAAACAAGTCTAGATATCTACATAAAATGTGATTTGGGGATCTACTTACGTTAAAAAATGAATTTAGAAGGGTGATATGTACAGAACCATAAAGTATGAAGGGAAAAACATATCAAATAATCGGTTCTTGTAGTAATGCAATCTAGAAATAATCTTAATTCCCCCCCCCCCCCCCCCCCCCCCCGAAACCCTAAAATTCCCCCCTGGGGGAGGGGGGGAATTCCCCACCGGTTGAGAACCACTGTACTAGAATGTTCTGAATGTCGCTAACATTTAGTTTATGTTATTGTGACTACATGGACATGAGTGTTTCCATACATATACTAGTTATTGCCGGTCTCTGTGGCAAAGGTTTTACGGATGTGGTTCGGAATCCTGTATGCCCATGTTCGAAACACAGTTGCACGTGATTTGGCAGCAGGCTGCGTTGCATTGGTTTTGCATTGGTATCGATGCCGGTCATTCAGAAAACAATGACAAACTACTCAACGTAAACTTGTTAGGATAGCACAACGACAGACATGCTGGTGTAACTGCAATGTCCTATAAAAAAACAAAAAATAAGTTGCATGTCCTTCACAGGAAGTAGCAGTTGACCCCAGCATTTTCGCTGTTCGTGATTCTTGGGCAAATTTTACGTTCAGTAGTTTGCCATTGCTTTCTGAATGACCGGCTCCTATACCTTTTTCGAAAAAAACCAGTACCGCTGTGTTTCGAACCCGGGTATATGGGCTCACAAACCGCGTTCGCACGCCCTTAGCCACAGAGACCGATCCTATATATGCAAAAAAAAAAAAAAAAGACTGTCAAACTGTCATTCACTGCCTATATAGTACCTTTCGGTGTATGGCAGGGGGATCTTGAGGCTGGGGAATGAATCCTGCCTGGTTAGTGCAGTCCCCTCTGACTGTGCAGGTTAGGGTTTTCTTTTTGCCCCTGACAAAACAACCTATACCTTACCGAGGATTTGAAAGTTATATATTATGTTATGTTATATATATATATATATATATATATATATATATATATATATATATATATATATATATATATATATATATATATATATAATGGTTTATTTTTGTGGAAGTTATTGTAGGTATACATAGAGATCAATCACAAAGAGTACTAGAGGGCTACATACTGGGGAAAAGATGAATAGATATCCAAGGTCACATTGATAAAACAGGCATGCACAGGTATATCAATTTAGACATATATCCAACTAAAGAAACTGACACGAGACTGACAACTATGTAGTAAGTCTGATCAAACCATCATCAAATTGCAGGCTTGTTTTTCTTTCAAAAATGTCTCTCCCATCACTGCCTGCTGAAAAGATTCTCGATTATTTGCCAGTTGCGCTATCTCATGCATTTTCATTCCCAAGGTGTCTAAAGGCTCCTGTGCCCATCTGTGTGTCTTTTTCCAAGAACCACGCCTTCCATCATTGCTCTTGCTGGTCTTGTGTCATAGCTCTTTATACTGTTTAACGCTCTACATTGCTGTACCCAGTGAATGTCGAAATACTTGATGATGATTGTATGTAAAACTAAGATGATTGTAATATTGTTATGTTATTTTAACTGAATTTTAAGGCAGCTGAATAAAACTAAAGCCAGTATTACAGTTTTTCATCATGTGCCATGCCGATAAGCATGGGCGGTCATGTTTCATCATCTCATGTGGTCACTAGAGTCGCTCTTCTTAAATCTGCAAGCCTCATCATCACATTGACATGTCTTACTTTATCAAAGCCTTTGTGTAGTCAATAAAGCAAAGATGTAGATCTTTGTTTACCTCTATAAAACATTCAATTAATACTGTGGGCATTTACTGTACCCTTGCATTTTATAAACCCAAATTGTCCTCCTATTTCGGGTTGTATTTTCTTCCTAACTCTGCATGATAATTCTTAGCCAAATCTTTGTGATCTGGCTCATTATACTAACTGTTCGATGTTGATCACATTCCAAGACTCCTGATTAATTTGGGATTGCAATAAATATAGAATTACATATATGAAATATCTGAGAGTATTTTAAATGTTCACATTTTGCATATCATTTTGAAGTGTATGCATGATGTGATCTTGACTTTTTTATGCAACAGTTACAAAATATTTATTTTCTTACACATCGGTGAATTTGTGTTATTTAATATATTTGTGCACAATTTTCTCATTATTTGAACATGTCCCAGAATTAAATTGCATTAACTGATTGCCTGCCGGAGATCGTCTGATAGACCCCGTAACCCTTGTGCGACACCCGTGAACCACACTTTAGGCTTTTATATATGGTGGTTTAAACTGAACCATTTCTCCATTCCAGTCCACTATTTTAGTGTCCCATTAAATTAATCTCCCCAGCGCAAGATTTCGCTTCCGGCATTGTGATATTTTGGATCCATTTTCTGTGTTAGACTGTTAGAAAGGACATTTTCAAAGTTTTTGTTTTGAATTTTCTTACAAATGGCAACGCCTCCTTCTAGTTTGCGGCCTCGTAGACTCACATCAGACCAAGCAAGATTATTATTTGAAACAGTTTTGGACGATAGTGATTCCGATTTGAATGAAGATTCTGATAGTTGTAGTTCTTATAGTGAATCAGGTAAAGTGTTAGCACATGGTGATAGGGAAACTTACGACAGTGAAAGTTTGTCATCAGCTGATGGGTCTCACAATGAATATCAGCAAGTCAGAATTACTACTAAGCGCAAACAAATGCAAACAGTTCAAAAAAAGAATAAATCTGGAGGTAAAAGCTCTTTAATTTTACCAGACACTTTAGAGATTGAAGCAGCTCTACCATCTTCTTCAACAGCATCCACATGGCATGATGTTGTCAGAAGGAAAAACAAAACCTAAGTTTGAGATTCGTCCTCGCAGGATTCACGTCAATCCTGAACTTTATAAACTTCAAACACCAATGGATTTTCTCAATGTGTTTTTTTGACGATCACATAGTAGACTGTATAATTACAAATGTAAATGAATATGCAGAAAAGATGCTGATGCAGAACACTCCTAAAAGAAACATTCTCGTCTGCATTCCTGGACCCCACTCACGAAGCACGAATGGTTGAAGTTTACGTCTGTCATTATTTCTATGGGACTTGATCGAAGACCATGGATCAAGGACTACTGGAGTACTGCTTCACATTTCTATACTCCTTGGTATGCCACAATGTTTTCCAGAAATAGATTTGAATCTATTTATCACACCATGTTTCACGTATGTGAACCAGACGCAGTGGGCGCAACTAAAATTGAACCTCTTGTGGACATGATTCTCAAGAAATTCCAGGCAGCATATTACCCATTTGAAAATGTGTCCATTGATGAAATGGTTATTGGTGGCAGGGCAGATTTCAGTACAAACAGTACAATGCAAAAAAGGCCGCACAAGTACCACATCAAAACATTTGGCCTTTGTGATTCTGCGACTGGCTATGTGATGAATTTAAAAATATACTATGGAAGAAACACCGCGTACAATCCGGAGTTAGATCCCACATCTGCTCATGCAGTGAAAGTGTTTGCCACACTACTGAATGTTCTCGGACCTGGTCATCACATCTTTGCTGACAAATTCTACACTTCGAAAGCTCTGATTGACTATCTGCATTCCAACAATTTCAATTATACAGGCACACTGAATGTCAACAGAGTAGGCTTTCCTCCAGAGTTGAAGTGTTTGCGACTTCAGCATCAAGAGATGAAATGGAAAGTGCACACCGCGAAGCAGCGAAGAGTATTCCTGAAAGTGCCACACTCTGCATGCCCAAGAATAAAAAAAAATCTACAGCAGGAAGTTTTGTTGACAGAGTTACAGGAGCCAAGCATTTGATAGAGTTTGTTGGTGTTCAGAGAATCTGTGTTGTGTGCAGCATTCCAGCTAAACGACGCAGATCATCGTATGTTTGCTCTGGCTGCACTAATAGACCACACTTGTGCCCCAAAGTTTGCTTCGCAGCCTATCACAAATAGACTGTCATATATTGTAAATAACAATAAACTGACATTTGTAAATAGTAATCTTTTATCTATGTGCAAAAAAATCTGCCAAGTGTTTTCCTGATTTCCTAAATCTTGTGTTAAAAAGACATGCTTCAGAATCTGCAACAAAACTTATTTTTGGATATTTGTTAGGAATAATTCTGTTCCTAACGTTGGACAAGTGGTGTTTGTGTAATAATTCAATAAATTCAACAGGATTAGCTGCAGAGGAGTACACTAAACCCCTTGGTGAGTGCAATTTTTTTTATTAATTTTTATCTATACATTATTTTTATTATACTTCTAAACTACAGCAATAGAAACAACACTAACATGTTCCTTATGCAATCCCCTTTACTTTCATATCATATATAATACAACATTTCTGCTACCATTTCATAACATTATTGTGATAGACCCTAACGTGAAGGTTGCGGCCATTATTTGTTGTCATTTGTTGTGAAAAAGACATGGTTCAGAATATGCACCAAAATTTCCTTTTGGTGTATTTTATGGAGCAATACTGTTTATATTCTTGAAGACAAGTGGTGTTTGTTTGATTATTCAGTAAACTAAACATGATTAGTAGTATAGGAATGTAGAAAAGAAGTTATATGTGCAATGTTTACATTAATTTTACCTATTTTTGTCAAATTATTTGACAAATTATATTATTATTTTATTATATTTCTAAACTACAGCAATAAATCCATTACCATCACATTCCTTGTGCACTCCCCTTTATTTTGATGTATAATACAACATTTCTGCTACAATTTTAACCATTTTCATAACATTATTGTGATAGACCCTAACGTGAAGGTTGCGGCCATTATTTGTTGTCATTTGTTGTGAAAAAGACATGGTTCAGAATATGCACCAAAATTTCCTTTTGGTGTATTTTATGGAGCAATACTGTTTATATTCTTGAAGACAAGTGGTGTTTGTTTGATTATTCAGTAAACTAAACATGATTAGTAGTATAGGAATGTAGAAAAGAAGTTATATGTGCAATGTTTACATTAATTTTACTATTTTTGTCAAAATTATTTGACAAATTATATTATTATTTTATTATATTTCTAAACTACAGCAATAAATCCATTACCATCACATTCCTTGTGCAATCCCCTTTATTTTGATATATAATACAACATTTCTGCTACAATTTTAACCATTTTCATAACATTATTGTGATAGACCCTAACGTGAAGGTTGGCGGGCCATTATTTGTTGTCATTTGTTGTGAAAAAGACATGGTTCAGAATATGCACCAAAATTTCCTTTTGGTGTATTTTATGGAGCAATACTGTTTATATTCTTGAAGACAAGTGGTGTTTGTTTGATTATCAGTAAACTAACATGATTAGTAGTATAGGAATGTAGAAAAGAACTTATATGTGCAATTTTTTAAATAATTTATACATCTTTAATTTCAGTTGTTATTATTAAACCTGTCATTATTGTCCCTAATATTTGTAACCTATCAATTTATTATTAACACTGTCATGTTCCTTGTGCAATCCTCTTTACTTTGATATGCAATACAATAGATCTGCTACAATGTTAACCATTTTACAAGCAAAATTGTGGCATACCTCTAGTTCAAATTTTCTGCCTTGAATCTCTGTTTGGGTATGGCCATTTTTTTTGTTTGGCAGGCAATCAGTTAATGTATTTATTTTTACACTAATCTTCATTAACATTTGTTTAAAATGTTTGAACATCTCAAGTATATAGCTCTTTCTGGTCAAAGCAGTTACTGCCTAAACCCATTGTATGCCATGAAGTTGTACTTTAAAGTATTTGGCATGTGGACCTGAAGAAATTAAAATAACAGAAACTACATGAAAGAGTGAGTTGGAGTAACAATTTAGATAGTTCAGGTTGGTGTAACAACTGGCTTAGACAGAAGAAGCACTGCATGAAAGGAGTCAGATTAACAATGCAGATACTATTTGATGGTGTAGCAATGGCTCAGACAGAAGAAGAACTGAATTATAGCAGTCAGATTAACAATGCAGATACTATTTGTTGGTGTAGCAATGGCTCGGGACAGAAGAAGAACTGAATGACAGCAGTCAGATTAACAATGCAGTTACTATTTGTTGGTGGTAGCCATGGCTCGGACAGAAGAAGTACTGCATGAAAGGAGTCAGATTAACAGTGCAGTTACTATTTGTTGGTGTAGCAATGGCTCGGACAGAAGAAGAACTGAATGATAGCAGTCAGATTAACAATTCAGATACTGTGGGTTGATGTAGCAACTGGCTCGTACTGAAGTAGTCAAGAGTTTTTTTTTATAGATTAACTAATGAGCATGTGGTGTGTTGCTTGAACCAGAAAGTGTTTGGTATTTTTTTTTCTACCTTTTGTTCTAAAAGATCTCACTAGGAGATTCCCAACACATTCTACAAACTCCACTGGTGAGTGTCCCAATGTGTGTATACAAGAATCACACATGCTATAGAATATTTTGTCTGGATACATATCCAAGGAGACTGGGCATTGAAATCCACTACCAAAGAGTCAGGGTGGCAATAACATCCTCCGGTTCATTTAAAAAAAAAATATACAGCATGATCTGTACCTGGTCTTCTTGAAACAGAGGTTGGTGTCATACCATGAAGCCGCTCTGTTCCTGAAATAATTGATGAGACGGAAGTGGACATCCTACCCCCACAGCCACTCTTTCCTTCCTACAGTACTTGAGACAGGGGCGGACATCATATTTTAAAACCAGTCTACCTCTCTGACAGTACCTGAGACATGCAGACATCATACTTAAACGTTTCTCTAGACAGAAATCTGTGAACACGCAATGCAACCAGTGCCATTTTGCATGTACTGTATGAAGGAAAGGTGAACATTTAATTCACTCATAAGCTCAGAAGTCTGTGTTTGGAGCACACCATCTTTGCTATTAAATGTAAAGAAACATCACTTGAAACTAATACGGAAGTATCTTCCACGCATTATGTAACTTTTAATGATCAATACAGCAATACACATATCCTAGTTGAACCTCTTGTATCTCAGGGATTGTTATATGAGAAATGTGATGAATTTTGTGAAGCTATTCAATAAATGCCTTACTAATACGTTTGATACTTTCTAACTGCCTTTGTGTTCTGTTGTTTGATTGCGTTGGTGTTGCTTATGATGATGATGTAGTATCTTAGCTTCTCATGGCATTTCCTGGTACCTATTTAGGCTGAAATGGCCTAAAAATTTCATCTCCTTGGGGGTTCCAATATGACCACAGGGTAAGTGACACTTCACCACTACCATCCTAAATAATGGTAACTGTATTCCTTCTTCCTTTCCTTTTATGACATGCTTGCAAAGTTAAGTGGCAAATCTTATGATCTAAACATCATGTAAATTTATGCACCATCAATCAACAGCATCGATGAATTTTATGATTTGGAGAATGCTTTCAAGAAATCTGATTATTCAGAATTAAATATAATGGGTAACTGTAATGCTAAAGTTGGAAATCAAAAATACGGATGCACAGTAGGCATGTATTGACTTGGGGAACAGACTGAAAGAGGTTTTAGACTTGTACAGTGGGCAAAAGGGCATTATATGAATATTGGAAACACCTGTTATCAACATCAAAGGAGATTATGGACATGGAGGAGTCCTGACCGGATCCAAAACTCGATCGATTACATCCTCATCAACAGAAGATTTTGAATGTTTTTTTTTTTTTTTTTTTTTTTAATAAGGGCTCGCGGTTCCCCCAGGGACCAGAGCCGCCCCTTCGGGTCCCCACGTCCCTGTGTGTCATTTGGACGACCACATCTACATGTGGCCCTGGCAAGACCAAGTGCAGATACTACACTACACTTTGATCTTAGCCAAAAGAAACGAAGATTTCAAAATGATTTAATAGTCGCAACAATTGTAGTAGGCGTGCCACGGCGACCTTGATTGGTGAGTCATAAGCAATATTGTCAATATACATGTAAAATCTAAGCAAAAATGCACCAAGAAATACAAACTTTGATATACGAGGTGAAGTCAATAAGTAAGTCACGAGTGGCTGTAGAAAAATAACTAACTATGATAACAACTTGACACCAGTTTATTTTATACATTCATTGTCCCTTTATTTCTCAACATAATTTCCACCAACATTGATGCACTTATCCCATCGTTTTATCAGTCCTCCCAAACCAGCTGCATAGAACTGCTTGCTCTGTTTTCTAAACCACGTTTCCACTTCACATTCAACTACGGCGTCATTCGCAAAATGTCTCCCGCCAAGGTGGGTTTTCAGTGGACTAGCCTCTAGCGATTTCGACCTTTTTGGTCCACTGAAAACCAATGTTGGCAAGAGGCATTTCGCGAATGACGCCGAAGTTGAATGTGAAGTGAAAACTGCACGCAGTTCTATGCAGTCGGTTTGGGAGGACTGATACAACTGTGGGATAAGTTCATCAATGTTGGTGGAAATTATGTTGAGAAATAAAGGGACACCGTAATTATAAGAATACACTGGTTTTAAGTTGTTATCATATTTAGTTATTTTTCTTCAGCCATTTGTGACTTACTTATCGACTTACCCTCGTATGGGCACTGAAAAGTGAGGCGATAAAACGATACATTTATTGTAGTAGTAAAGAAAACATATTATACATTGTCCTATTTGAAACGTCTATTTCAACATGTCAGTGACCAATGGGAAACGTTACTGTAGAAACAACTATTTCAAAAATTTAACTGATGAGACGTAAGAAATTAATGGCGGAAGCCATTTTAAAACTCGTAAAAATAAGAAAAAATAACCATGAAAAATAAGATATTCACATAAATTGTGCAACGAGGCAAACGGCGTGGTTTGAGGGAAACTGAAAACCAGCACAACACCAGGAATTACCAAATTAATGCACAAAAGAAGTCATGACACCACTAAGAAAAGGACACACAAATCAGGGGGTTGCCTAAAAACACAAAGACGTCAAAATCATAATAGAAAAAGATCAGATTTAAATGCGTGGTGGGACGCAGAGGTGTTTCAAGGCACAGGGCGTGTATATACTGCCGACTATGACAGGTCTTCGAGCGTCCGGGCAACAGGTCCCTCGGGTCTGAACGCGTAGGTCGCGATTCATCGAATCGGAAGTGATGTTTACGGGACCAGTCGCCCCAAAGAGGAATGGAAATGTTCACGAACTCGGTCCTGTATGACATCAACATGGACAACAGAGCCTCATCGACATTACAGGCTCGCGTTGGAGCTAAGCAGAAACAACAGCAAGAAGCAAGGAGGTCAGATATGGAAAGTTTTATAACGATAAACAAGAGGAACAGAACGCTTCGGAATAATCAAGGCATCAGAGGATTGAAGTTCAGATTCTCTTACTAATGAAATGCAAAACGTTTGAGGCTTGGCAGACCTAAGAGACGTGGAAGTTGCTGGAAGCATGAACGTCGACGATGATTTCTTCATAGTTATGGTCACCTCAAATGCAAACCAGACTTAAGGGAGCTGGATTTGACCCATGTGTCCTTCAGGCATCAGAAATTCTGCGTTGGCACCTTTCCGTCTTGACAGACGATAGTTTGGTACATTGTGCTTCAAAAAGGCTTAATAACCTACGACCCATGGCGGTGGCGAAGTGTGGCTGATAAGGCCAATTCGTGCTGTAAATGTTTGTCCACAGTGGATGCATGTGAAAACAGGTCATTTCCACCATCATGCACCATCTTACGTCTCTCACGCTCTCTGTGTGCTTTATCTGCAATCATTTTCTCCTTTAGTCTTTATTCCATTTCTGATAGTTGCCCTCCATGCACCCCGTTCAGCGGCGACTTGCTCCCAATGTGCATTATCAATGCCTGTATCAGTCATGTCCCGCTTACACACATCTTTGTATCGTAGTAGAGGCCGACCCTGAGATCTCCTACCCACCTGTAATTCATTTAACAAAAAAAGATACATATCCATCCTCCTAACGTGTCCTATCCATCTAAGTCTACGAAGACTGAGCTTGGAACACATCGTCACACAAGCTGATCTTTCCAACACTTCAGTATTTGTGATTTTGTCTTGCCTTTTAATGCCAAGTATTCTTCATAGACACCGCATATGAAAGCTGTGTAAACGTTTCTTTTGGTGTGAATAAGTTGACCAGGTTTCACTGCCATAAAGAAGAGTACTAAGGACATAGGCTTGGTAGACAAGGACTTTTGTTTTGGCAGTAAGCTTCCTGTTCTCCCAGACTCTTTTCGCTAACATGTTCATTGTTGATGCTGCCTTACCAATCCAGATGTTGATTTCCTGATCTAGGGATAATCTGCTATTTACCTCTGTTCCTAAATATGTAAAATTGTCTACTATCTCCAGTTCGGCGTCGTCAATAAAGATTGATGGTACCCCATGTGTACCTTGGGACATAATCTGTGTCTTCTTTTTGTTAATTGTTAAACAAAATTCAGAACAAGCATTGGAGAATGCAGATAGTAGATGTTGTAATTCTTCCTCAGAGTGGGTCGTAACTGCAGCATCATCTGCAAAAAGCAACTCTCTGATCAGTACCCTCCTAATTTTGGTCTTGGCCTTAATCTCTGAGCATTATAGAGGCCACCATCTGTGCGTGAGCGAATGTATATACCAGCATCCTGATCACGAAAGGCATATTTCAGTAGAAGTGAAAAGTATATCCAAAGAGGGTGGGGGATAGTACACAACCTTGCTTAACTCCACTCTTGATTTCAAACTCTTCTGAAGTTGCACCATCAAACTTGATTATACCCTTCATGTCTGTGTGGAACGATTCCACAATGGACAGAAGAGTTGGTGGGCAGCCAATCTTCTTTAGTGCCTTGAACAGACCCTCACGACTGACCAAATCAAATGCCTTTGTGAGGTCGATGAAGGCAATAAACAGTGGTTGATTTTGTTCCCGGCATTTTTCTTGCATTTGTCGCAATGAGAATATCATATCAATGGTAGACCGGTTCTGTCGGAAGCCGCACTGTGATTCGGGGTAGACTTGATCTCCTAGGACTTGAAGTCTGCGCAGAACAATTCTGGCAAATACTTTCCCAACAATACACAGAAGTGAGATACCCCTATAGTTGTTACAGTCGCTTCGATCGCCCTTGTTCTTGTACAGCGTTATGATGCTTGAATCTTTGAAATCCTGTGGGACTTGTCCTTCTCGCCAGCATAGCTCTATTAGCTGGTTGATCTGTAGAGTGAGTGTTTCTTGCCCACTCCTGATTACCTCTATTAGAATCCCATCCTTACCTGGAGCCTTGCCAGATACAAGTTCATTTATAGCACACTTAACTTCTGTTATGGTAGGAAGTGTGTCCAGGTGGTCAAGAGTTGGCAGGGCCTCTATGGCGTTGAGGGCATCATCCGCTAGCTTTGGTCTCACTTGAGTAAAGCTTTAATAGTGCTCTATCCATCTATCCATCTGCTGTTTCTTATCAGTGATGATTTCTGTAGTCAAGATTTTCAGTGGTGCACTTCTTTTGATCATTGGACCACATGCTTTCTTTATCCCTTCATACATGCTTCTGATGTTTCCCTTATCACTTGCGATTTGAATAGACTCACATAACTTGATGCAATAGTTATTAGCACACTGCCTGGCAGCCTTTTTCACATCCTTCCTAGCTTGCTTCAGCTCATTGAGTGTGTTACGCGTTGTTATTTCCTTGTTTCTCAAGAGAGCTATCTTCTTTTTATCAATCAAGGGCTGCAGTGTCTGGCCGTTTGCAGCAAATCAGTCCTGCCTCATGTGATCCATTCATTCATTGGCACCTTTCCGTCTTGACAGACGATAGTTTGGTACATTGTGCTTAAAGAAGGCTTAATAACTACGACCCATGGCGATGGCGAGTGTGGCTGATAAGTTCAATTCGTGCTGCAGTGGGTGCATGTGAAAACATGGTCATTTCAATCATCATGCACCATCTTACGCCTCTCATGCTTTGTGTGTGCACAGTGCCGTAAACCTCCACTGCAGTTTTATAAAGAGTTTCCTTAAGTTTACCCAACTTTTCACTTACTGTACAATTTTCTGATGTATCAGTGAACGGGTTTTCAAGTTTGTTGAAACTCAAAGCACTTTTCAGGATCGTGAGTGTTAATAGTATTAATCCTGGGGCTAGATTTATGTTTAGCAGTGTAGATTCTCTTTGGTCTCAGTCTAACTCTTACAACAACCAAAGAATGATCCGTATCACAGTCAGCACTGTGGTAACTTCGAGTTAATGATGTATGGTTCAGATGTTCTCTCCGTGTAGTGATGAAGTCCAGCTGATGCCAGTGGCCGGATCTTGGATGTTTCCATGTGACCTTTATGCAGCTCTTTTGTTTTATAAAAGGACTTTGTAATACATAGGTCATTTCTGGTGCAATGCTCCAGCAGCCTTTGCCAATTTTCATTCACATGACCGATATTATATTTTCCAAGGCACACTGGCCATGAACTCTGGTTCTTGCCCACACGAGCATTGAAATCACAGAGCATATAAATGTAGCCGAATTTTGGAACTGCCTTGATCATGGAGTCTAACTCCTCGTAGAACGAATCTTTCACATCATCAGAGGACAGTTACACTAATAAACTCAACGGTTCTCCCCATTGGTTTCTTGTGTTTATGTCTAGGCCCCTACAGCATTAAAACCGACCAATCATTTCTCTTCTTTAAATGTATGTTCATATATACTCGACAACAACAGCATTACGATCCGATGTGTTTGTGTGTTTGTTATTATGCTGGTTTAATATAAATTATGAGACCTGTGGTGCTATCTCAATGGTTTGATACGAATTCTGTCCGTATTCCATAGTTGCTAGGTCTGTCCGTATTCCATAGTTGCTAGGTTCATGTGTATGATAGACATGACCAATGATACTTTTTTTTTAGTGTCTAGTTGGCCGTATGTCGAAGTACACTTGTTCCTGCAGCGAGGCGCCGTCGTCATTTGGAGGCGACAGGTTCGATCCCCGTCGGTAACTATAGTATAGCTTTCAAATTTTATAGACATGACCAATGAAGACACTTTTTTTGGAGTGTCTAGTTGGTCGTGCGTCATAGTACACTTGTTCCTGCAGCGAGGCGCCGTCCTCATTTGGAGGCGACAGGTTCAATATCCGTCGGTAACTATAGCTTTCAAATTTTATGTTGTCTAGTGCGTCTTCTGGTCTCTATTTCTTTCTTCTCACTTCTGTGAGCGCCAGATAATACTATGTGTGCTTATTTGTGTAACTGTCTTAGTGGCCTCAACGATTCTCCCCATTGACATCATCAGAGGAAGCGAGTGTCGGTGCATGTGCAATAATAATTGTGGCAAAACCACAGTAGGTTGCCAAGCGCAAGGATAATAGTCTTTCATTACCTCCATCTGGAATTTCAATCATTCCCAGTAGCGACTTCTTCACTGCAAAGCCCACACCATGTTGCCTTTTTTCAGCCTGCCCTCTACCCTTCAAAAAAAAGGGTGTAATTGTTTTCCCTGCGTGACCCTTCCTCAGCGAGGCGAGACTCCGAAATCTCAGAAATTATGAAGCCTTAAATCCCTGTACAGGAACTCCCATCTTGCGGCATTTACCTGTATCTACCTATAAATCAACATCGCAGTGGCGTTACTATGGGCACATGCTAGAAAAACTTTCAGATCATTGCGACAAGGCCACCAAGAGCTTCAAGAGTATATTCTGGATGCAGCTCGAAGATGCAAGAAACTAAAGACCTTGTAAGTGTATTTGGAGATCAGCATGGCCGAATGTATAAGAGCGGTTCCCGTTCTTAAACATCCGGTGTACTAATGTCGAGGTAGCGAGTTCAACACTTACACCGGTCAGTTGGACTAACATGTTTACTTCTCGTTCTTGACTTGGGAGTCGGAGTATGTACGCCTGATGGCGAGGGACGCTGATAATAGGTAAAGCTAATCCACACTCAAAAATCAATCTATTGTATACTGTACTTGACAAAGATGGCATTGAACAAATTTTGAAGTTGTGTCCCATGGTGAGGGAAACCAGAAATTATATCTTAAAATCGACGATGGATCCACGACCTTGGACTGTGGGAAAAGAAGAGGGCGACTGAATATGAAACAATCTATAGTCTACAGCACTGCAGGAATTATAACATTGCTATAAGTATTGGACTTTGATTGTATTAGTCGCTATTAATGGGTTGTCATGTTGAAAGTGCAATAGTCAGCCTTATTCTTATTTATTGTCTTGGTGGATACATTATTGCATTGTTTGCATATTACCAGTTAGATGTATATTATCAGGAACATGGGATATGTTACATCCTGTTTTTTATAATAATTTTCAATTGCCGAAAGGGGTTTAGCATGCACAGCTTGCACATATACAAGCTGTGGTAGCACTGTAACTGACATGCTTGCCTGTCAGGCCTATTGTCGCATGTTCGAATCCCCATCAAGGTGGATATTTTAAAAATAGACCTGGGCTTTAAGGTTGACCACGATCCTATAGTAGGTCATGGAATAGTGAATTAATAGATTATAGAGCTTCACGCAATCCAGCGTGAAGATCAAGCGGGTACAGTCACGCCTTGCACGGGGAGGGCAAGGCGATTCGATAAGTGAGGGGACAGCGTCTCCTCGAGGTAGTTAGTTGGACTTGAGCCATGGTCGGAGCTGGACCTGGTTCTTTCGTTCCCATCGAACGGCCAAATAATGTGCCCATACATTAGTAGTTAGAGTGTGTAGAATTGTAGTCTCTAAATATTGTATTCGAGTGAAATGTGGTGTAAAATTATAATGTAATTTGTGCAGCATTTGGAGACAATAAAATTATAAAATTGCACATGTGTTGCGTTATTCGAAACGCGTTGAGATTGTTTCAAAACTTTAGCTGTAGTAACTTGTGTAGAGTGGAAGAGTTTCAACAGAACGTAAGACAATAATAGAAACAGCTGCAGTGAGAAGATTACAGCATTGCCAGGCAGAAAGGCATTGGTACAGAAATGCAACCGCACAGTCAGAGACCTAACAGGCACCAAAATGAAACCGCAGTTACTTGTATGAAATGGAAACAAATAGGTATTTTAAACTCCTGCGAGAAAAAACGAACTAAACATCAACAAACGTTGCACATACCTTACAAGGAGATCCACGTGTCGCGAAATACAGGTGAAACGGACTATGTCATCTCTCCACCACACCGTCTCCGACATATTTGCCCTCATGCCCCAGGACATGTCCCGTGCAGCTATCAGCCTCGCGCGCACTATGTTTAACATCACTCGCTTTTCCTGCCATTTGAATTTCCTGAACAACTGTCCGGCTCAAAATTACACCCAAAGGCTTCCGGAGCAACATTCATCTCTCGTTAGGCAAACTGGTTCCTGCTGAGACACGGCTCTTCAATCGCCTGGCACAGGAGCAGTCTGTCAAGTACATGAAGCTGGCAGTGAATGTGCATCAACGACATATCTCCGAGCTCAAGGACACCAAGCACAACCTGTACCGGACTCTGCATCTACTGACGTTCAACAACCAGCTTGCCTTCCATTTGATCACCTCCATCATTCAACATTATAATAGAGAGCTATATAAATGTCTGTCTTCACGCAAGAAAGACAAAATTAGCCATCTACGTCCCCATGTCCCTCCCCCTACTTCGACACCCATCAGTCCACACCAAAGTGGTATGCATACCGCCTGACCTACCACTGTCTCCTGAAGAACATGCTGTGTTAGGGAAAGGTCTCAGTTTTGTCCCTCTACGCCCCCGTATGGACAGTCGCGCCATTTTGGAAGACGTCTCCAACTTCCACAGACGACTCCGCCTCAAGTACCACCACAGAGACAAGCCTGTCCTCAGTCCCACCCCACAGCTTCCTGATATTTTTCCATCTTCAACCAAATCCCGTTCCACATGGACCCCATGCGCTTGACCTCTACATAGCTAACACACTCCATGAGATCAAGCAACTTTCTTTCCCTCGCTTGAAACGCTCCAACCTATCCCCGCCCGAATGGCGTGCCCTGTCTCAACTACAGCGCAGACAGGACATAGTCATCAAACCGGCGGATAAAGGGGGTGCGGTGGTTGTTTGGCAAAAAGATCTATATGTCGAGGAAGTCATGTCTCAACTCAATAAACCTGATAATTATTCACCCTGCACCGAAGACCCCACTCTCTCCTATAACCGGAAGATTCAAAATACCATCAAACAGCTCATACGTGAGGATGCCTTACCACCCAGTGCCACTTCACTTCACATCCATGACTCTGACTTGGGCAAACCCACCCTCTACATGCTGCCCAAAATACATAAACTCAAAAATCCTGGACGTCCGATAGTTTCCGCATGCTCATGCCCGACTGAACTGATCTCAGCGTTTCTTGACAGGATTTTCCAACCTCTAGTTGCGAATCTCCCGTCATACATCAAGGATACAACGCATGCGTTACTTTCATTCAACTCTCTCCAACTGACTCCTGGGAACACATACAGACTATTCCTAATGGATGTATGTTTCCCTCTATACCTCCATTCCCCACGCCGATGGCCTCAAGGCGCTACAGTTCTTTCTGGATCAACGCACAGATCAAGCCATCCCTACACGCACACTTGTGAGACTCGCTGAATTGGTCCTCACCAATAATTCCTTTGAGTTCAATGGCCACTACTTTGAACAAATCAGCGGTGTCGCCATGGGCACTAAAATGGGACCCAGCTACGCATGTGTATTTATGGGACATCTGGAACACCAGATTGAACTTAGCTATGATGGTCTTCTCCCTTCTTTTTACCGACGCTACATCGATGACGGCATAGGTCTCACTGACATGTCAGAGGCGGAACTGAACCGTTTCATTAATTATGTCAATAACTTCCATCCATCGATCAAATTCACCTCAGAAATTTCTACCACCTCTGTCAATTTCCTTGACACCACCATCAAGTTAAACCCTACAGGCCTGACGACCTCCGTGTACTATAAACCTACTGATGCTCACGGTTTCCTCCTGTACAGCTCATCCCACCCCAAAAGCTGCAAAGATTCCATCCCATATTCCCAGCTACTCCGCCTTCGTCGTATCTGTCAGGACGATAATGACTTCCTCGAGAGAGCCCACGAAATGCTGGACTTTTTCCGCAGACGGTCCTACCCAGAGGACGTCTTGTCGACACCTTTCTGCCGCATAACCCAGGTCTCGCGGGAAATGTCCCTCGCCAAGCATACGCGACCTCCGAACAATGAACCCAAGCTTATCCTCACCTTCCACCCACATGCCTATGACATCAAGCACATTTTCCTGAGACACTGGTCCATCTTGGAATCCGATCCTACCACTCGTGAGGTATTCTCCAATGGCCCCAGGGTAATTTTCCGCCGTAACCAGAGCCTCAGAGACCACCTTGTGCATAGTCGCCTCCCCACGGTTACCTCATCCGTGGGCACATTCGAATGCCATCGTAGGAACTTTCTGACATGCCCATACGTTGTTCAGACACCAGAGATTGCATTTCCCCGAGGTACCTTCACCTTGAAAGATTCTTTCACTTGCACATCCCGCAATCTGATTTATGTTATCATCTGCAAACGATGTGACATGAAATACATTGGCCAAACGGGCAGACGTCTTGCGGATCGTTTCAGGGAACACCTCAGGGACATCAATCAGGGCGCTGACAAACCTGTCCCCAACCATTTCAATTCCTCCAACCATAATGGAGCCGACGATGCATGTGTCACCGCATTAAAACCTTGCTTCTCCAATAGCGGCGTCAGACTTAAAATTGAATGCCAACTAATCAACAATCTGGGATGCATCCACCCAGCCGGAATTAATACGGTTGTGGACGCTACAGTATAACTGTGGCATCTTCCCTAATTGTTCACACTATCTATTACTATGCTGTTCCCCCCCCCCCCCCCCCCCCCCCCCCCCCCCCCCCCCCCCCCCCCCCACCCCCCCCATATATAACTTAATTGTCCTCACTTTCCTATATTTTCATAGCAGACTGTTCACATATTTTTGGCTACTCAAATCCTTTTTGGCAACCCATTTTTAATTCAGCTGGCCAAGTCACCTTTCCGGCCTCACGTGGCTAAGTTATAGATCGTGTGTTAGTTTATTGTGGTCTTTCGTTTGCTGTATCTCGTTGTTAGCTGTGTTGTCATTGACAAAGATTCTGAGAATCGAAACGTCTGTGTGTCGTATTGTATGCGTTCGTGTGTATTTTATCTTATTTTATTATTCATTTTTATATTTATTGAGTGCTTCTGATTTCGGATTTTTCACCTGTATTTCGCGACACGTGGATCTCCTTGTAAGGTATGTGCAACGTTTGTTGATGTTTAGTTCTTTTTTTCTCGCAGGAGTTTAAAATACCTATTTGTTTTCATTTCATTGCTGCTTTTTCTCTCTATTCCATATCAGTTACTTGTAGCACGGTGTCAATAACGGGCAAGATGTGTATCTGGCTGAACAAACGCTCTGTGCACCCACCAGTCTCATCTGGATGGTGATCTCGTCCATGAGGCATAAGACTAGGGGTATCATCCAAGTATTGTTGATGTCAACATATCATCAAGTGCCAATTAAACCACGTATCAGCCATTGGCGTAACAATGACCCTAAAATTCATCTATGGCAGTCAACCCAGCCTAAAATTGGTACTAGGAAGTTCCCAGGGAAGTAAAGGTGGTCGGTGATATATCTCGAAGCGTGTAAAACTGTCCTTTACCTTTTTTGTACAGGCTGGTGAGGGGTGACTTATTTATTTATGCGCTTATACTAGTAGACCAAGCATCTGATTCAATAAAGCAGGATGAGAGATAAATATACATTTTGGGTTCTTAATTTTGTTAACAATCCCACGCAAATGTATTTACACTCACATCTTTTAAGTTCTATACCTCTACGCCACTCCATCGCCCACACAAGTGTATTAGGTCTTATTTCTTTCAATTTCTACACCTTTATGCAACTCTTTCACCACATAATTGTATTAAGTCCCATTTCATTCAATTTCTGTACCTCTATGCCACTCTGTTGCCATACAACATAGACTGCAAGAGTAACTAACAGCGATTTCCTGAAAGAGACTTTAAGAAACGAGTACATTATACACAACTATGAGAAAGAGACAAATAGTTTTCTTTGGTAATTGATGAGAAGAGAGGCATTAAAAAACGTCACAATAACTGGAAAGATCAATAAGAAAAGAGACAGAGGCGGAAAAAGAAGAATTCTTCTTTTTCTTATGCGTTCATTTGGGGTGTCTTTTTTCAGATGTAGTTGCGGTGTATTGTTATGCACCATTGGGCCCAGACCTTTAGGCCAACACATCCAACTTTTGCGTGCGTTTTTTTTTACCATGTTATCATTCCTGGGGGACAAAGAGGAATGATGCTGGATGGACTGTGATGGCGGCGTAGAGGAATATCATCAACAAGTAACAAGTATCGTCATAAGACAGGGTTAGAAATGGAGTGAGAAAGAAAGTATCGCCATCTGAACATCGAGACTCGAATATTTTTAATAAGTTCATCAAATGTATCATCATCATCATCATCATCATCATCATCATCATCATCATCATCATCATCATCATCATCATCATCATCATCATCATCATCATCATCATCATCATCATCACCATCAAGTGCCTTGCTAACCGGATCTTCTGTGAATTGTCTGAAAAGAAGAGATGGCAATGAAGGGAACTGTCCACACTTCATCTGTCAAGGCCTAGATTATGTGAAAACATAACACTTCACACTCCAATAGTAGCATCTGTCAGAAGTGAGGGTGCGCCACCACCTAGTTAAATGTATTATTCACTGGCGAGCAACCCCAGTTTGTCAGAATTTGACTTGGGACAAAATCTATATGGCTGAAATAAAGATTACGCCCCCAACATCCCAGAATACAGCTACAAGTGGCTTGTTAACAAAGTGTAATTAGGTGTCCTTGATGTTTACCAAGGAGACGGAAGGAGAAGGTTAGATGAGATAGATTTAAGCCTAAGAATTGACTACTAGCCAAGTGCAAGTTTTCCCCCTGACGTTTCCCCTAACTGGTGTCTAAGTAAACCCCCACCAATGTACACACACAAACACGTATGCACAAATGGAAAATAACAGATAACTATGAGTTTAAAACAAACTAATTTAATTATTATCAATATCGTTGAATGGTTATCATGATGATGATGAAATCAGATAGGTTTATGAAATATAACAATCATGAAGTTAAATGATGAATGGTAACACATAACTCAAAAGTTTCTTGCATCCTGTCTGGATCTGTGGTCGGATTACAAGTGAGATCCGCAACAGTAGGGTTCTACTTAGGTCCAGTAACCACATACGCTCGAGTAGGATCAGCTCGCCAATCTTCTGGACGCCTACCAGTCCTGGGCGCTACCTGGTCGTCCCTCGGTCTTGGGAATCTATACCTAGGCGCTCTTGTTGAGAGCTTGGAAGAGATGAATCGAGAATAGTGTATTATCTAGTTCTACATCAGTACAATCCTAGGTAATACAATCTATCACCCATATATACACACTCATAATGACAAGTCTGGTCGTATCTCTCTTCCAGCTTTACTCGTCCCCTTTCTATCTTATATCTCTGTCCTACGGTCTAGTCTGGGAAGGACTTTTCCAGTCTAACACGCCGGTAATCATTACAATTGCTGCCATCCTTTATAACGTCCCGTCATGAGGAATGAAAAATCCCAAGTTAATGTCACTAATTCAGACACCCAGTTCCTCACAGCTGCTCCGTCCAAAATGTCATTTAGCAGATCAAAGGGTCCGTAGTGATAAAATAATAGTATATGATCTCTGAGCTTATGTGCCGTGAACAGTCTCTGTGAAAGGACCTCCGTGAGTTACCGTGAACGCTCGTTCACAACACACTGAAAGGGTTAAGCAGACCATATGCCAAATACCTAGTGTGGGTAATGTCCGCACCACTACGCCTCTGCTGCACACAATCAATAGGAAATATGCCAATGCACGCTGCTCATAAGGACACCATAGCATAACACCACTTACTGTATGACAATTTGCATCTCAAACATCAAATAAACATGAAGTATGCAAATTTAAAATAGGCATATAATGATATTCCTACATAAGTAGTATGAATGCCAAAATGTAGTAATATAATTATCAACAACAAACTGAGAAACTAATAGTTTCCATTGACGTGGCAGACATCTGACAATACCAATTAAAGTCTGCCTAATGCATGTTCAGAGTATAACACAAAGGATGCATAGAAACATGAGTATAAACATGCCTAGCAACATAAGTTGAATACTGTATATGCATAGCATGATAGTCTTACTTGTTAGTAACCGTGACATCGTAATACAGCTATGTAGACACGTGAGAAAATATTAGCTTTCATTGAAAGTAACCAGAGTCAGACATTGAAAATCAGTACATACATCTAAAATACTGTTGAATAGTTACTAAGATATAACATTCCAAGAAGATCCTAGACAACATGAGGATAAGATCCCTTTCTAAAGAAGTATAAAGATCGTTCATACCTCTTTCAAATTCTGAAGATATCTGATTTGAACAGCCGAATCTTCTAGCGTATATATATATATATATATATATATACTCTTTCCTGATCTTCTCCCGGCGTTTATTTAAATTCTCACATTTCTGTGGTTTTAATTGGCTTCTTCAATGTGCTGGTCTGTTTCTCAGAATTGGCCGTGGTAATCTCCTACTGGCCGCTGCCAGTTTCCAGTCTGCAATTTCAGTTCACACATTTCTGTGGTTTTAATTGCCTCCATCAGATACCCAACACCCATTTGGCGTTCCTTATTCAGCCCACCCCTACACCTCTTTCACGATGGAGACTGAATTATCTGACCACTTCACGGTTGAACGGTTTTCCTAGTTCTGAGTAGCACACTATCACCACACACCTTGAATTGCTGGACTGGCAAGATTATCAGCTTGATGGCCCTTGGCCGACTATTGTCTCCTCCTGAGCGTCTGGCGTCTGTCTGAGCCTTACTATACATGTGGCCATAGTAGTTGTATTTGCTTGCGAAGTTTTTCTGAGCAATCTTACATCACGGCTCAGTGGTCTTGTACAATGCTTGTAATAACCTTGCCCAAGCTTTGTTGTCATATAGAATGCCGTTCCTTCTTCTGTAATTCATCCCGTTTTTGTGGAAAGAGAGGCAGTCTGGAGAAATCGCGGCGTCCTTGTTTTCCACTTTTAATGGCATCTGGAATATTAGATCTATGTACTTATTATGAAAGAAAGCATTGGTAATAAAGAAGACGAAATTCTATGAGATTAGCATGTTGGAACTGTGCAAAAAAAAAAAAAAAAAAAAAAAGGGGTACACGGTGCTGGCAAAAACTTCTAAGCACATGTAAAACAGTGCTGTTCTTAGGCCATCCAGAGACAATTGCCCCATCCTCTTTACAGAGAAGCAGTGAGCCTAATGCTATCTAAAGAGGCAGGGTAAGCATTAATAAAATGGGACGATCCACTTATCCCGATGGATTCTCAGTCGTCGCCTCTAAACGACGTTTTTAGACATGCACACGTAAATAAAGATAATGAATGAATGAATGAATTAATTCATTCATTCATTAGCATGTCCTTTGCAGAACCTCGCTCTCATAACAACCTTCCGGAAAACCTCTCGATCATAAGCAAGATGTCCAGCGTCCGATACACCCATCTGGAGATCATCCGCCACATCCTGCTCCCATCTTCTCTTTGGTCTTCCTCTTCCTCTCCTGCCAGACATATACCCCTCCATTGTTGTTCTCTCCAAACTTTCGTGACCTTTCAAGTGACCAAAATATTTCAATTTTCTTTGTTTTATCGTCTTAGTAGCCAATCATCTTCAATATTCAGCGCTTGAAGCACGGATGCATTTGTTCTTTTCTGTATCCAAGATATTCTTAGAACTCGTCTATAACATTTATATTTAAAGGCATGTATGCGCAGTTCATCTTGTTTAGTAAGTGTCCAGGTCTTACAGGCGTATGTTGCAATGGGAAAGATACATACTCTTAAAAATCTAATGTTTGTTGTTCTATCTGTCCCGCTCCACAATTTATTCAGTTGTTTTAGTCTTTGAAGAGCAATAGGTATTCGTCTTTTAATTTCGTTCATTGTGTCACCATTGTTGGTAATCAATGACCCAAGATATTCGAAATTTTCCACCACTTCAATTTTTCCTCATTTACATATATTTCTTGCCGTTTGGGTCAGTCCGTTTATACTTCTTAGTTTTTCTACGAGCAGTATGAAACTAATTAAAGCAGCAAGGGAAGTAGGAACAGCTTGGCTACATAGACTATTCAACCATGTTTGGGTAGAACAACAGACACCACGAGACTGGGGAAATGCCATAATTATCCCAATTTGGAAAAACAAAGGCAGCAAAAGAGATTGCACACAATACAGAGGCATTTCACTGTTGAGTCATACTGGGAAAATATTTTGCAAAATTCTTGAAAAAAGATTACGAACTACTTTAGAACCCCAGCTAAGCGAAACGCAGCTTGGATTTAGGAAAAACAAAGGATGCACAGACGCCATTTTTGCTCTTAGACAACTTATAGAAAAATCAATTGAATTCAATGAAACACTCTACTTAGCCTTTGTTGACCAAGAAAAGGCATTTGATAGGGTAGATAGAAACAAGCTGTGGGAGATCCTTAAACAATATGGAGTGAGTACACATCTAACAAACCTATGTAGAAGTTTATACGACAACAGTGAATGCATAGTGAGAGCAACTGGAGGACACTCAGAACCCTTCACCATAAGATCTGGAGTACGACAAGGTTGTGTCCTGTCCCCTCTCTTGTTCATAACATATATAGACAACATATGTAAAGAAACCAGCCAAGCAGAGACAGCAAGAATACCGCATGATGAGAACACAGAAGAAGAACCATCTGCAAACCTAACCATTAGAGAACTCCTGTTTGCGGACGACCAAGCACTAATAGCAAAATCAGAAGCTGAATTACAAGACCACATGAATAGTCTAAACGAAATGTGTAGGGAACATAACATGAAAATTAGCACAAGCAAAACAGAGGTAATGACTATAACTAAAGAAGAACAAACAGCAACAATTCACCTAAACGAACATCCCTTGAAACAAGTAAAGAGCTTCAAGTACCTAGGAAGTATAATATCATCAAATGGCAGATCAGAAGACGAGATCGAAAATAGGTGCAATAAGGCAAATCAACTCATTGGACAAATGGCACCAATACTAAAGAACAAACATGTATCAATAACTACTAAGAAAGCACTTTACAACACAATCTTCCTACCAACTCTGTGCTACCAATGCCAAACCTGGACAATGACAGAAAAAGAGAAAAGAAAAATCACAACAACAGAAATGAGGTTCCTGAGAAGAATACTCAACGTATCAAGAAGAGATAAGATCAGAAATGAAGAAATCAGGACTAAAGTGGGGGTTAAAGCTGCTCTAGATTTTATTAGAAAGCAGCAAGTCAAATGGTTTGGCCATGCAAGTAGGCTACCAGTCAACAGCATGCCACAACAAGCAATGACGTACAGACCAGATGGAAACAGAGGAAGAGGCCGACCACGTAAACGCTGGACGGAGGGAATAACAGAATCCATGGGAATGTCGATATACGAAGCCCATAACCGGGCACTCTCACGAAGTTTATACTTCACCTCGACACCGCAAGGTACAAGAGGAACATGATGAGATGAGATGAGACATATATTTCTTTCTCCATCGTAGATTTATCTATACGCAGTATCTTTGTTTTTGCTATGTTAAGATATAAGTTGTGATTTTCACTACTCAATTGAGTTGAGGTTATTAGGTTTTCTATGCCATTCTGTGTTGTGGATAGCAATACTGTATCATCAGCATACCGAATCTGTTATGTCGTATCCATCGATATTTAGAGCATCATATAGCTCCCTGTTTATATTATCTCTGACATTCCTCATTATATTTTGTCGTACAAGTTAAACAAATAGGGGAGCAGCACACAGCCTTGACCGACTCCTTGCTTGATGTCAAACCAATCTGATGTCTCGCCATCTATTCTAACCGCTGTTTGTTGGTCTATATAGAGCATTTTTATGAGTTGTACATGTGATGAAAAGCCCACATTCCTCTTGATTTCCTAAAATTTATGCCTTTGAATAATCCACAAAACATGAGAATAGGTTTACTTTAAATTCTCCGCACTTTTGTATTATTAAACTCATGTTTAGTATGTGATCCCCTTTCCTCTTTCTTGTCTAAATCCAGCTTGCTCCACGTTAATTTCTTCTTCAATTTTCCTACGAAGTCTTCCCGTTATGATTTTTAGTAGAGGTTTTACTACTTGCATGACTGATCAGGGCAACAGTTCTATAGTTTGTGCATGATTTCAGGTGATCCTTTTTGGTATTGGAGTGAAGATAGTTCTCTTCCAATCTTATGGTCATGAACCATATCTATTTACATAATGCGCGATAGATTTGTATGTTTTCTTCTCCTTCCGCTTTAATTAGTTCAGCTGGTATCTCATCACATCCAGGTGATTTACCATTCTTCAGGTTCTTTATTGCCCATGCAATTTCAACTAATGAGGGTTCCGGTTCTGACTTTGCTGTCATTGGAAATAAAGATCACCGTCGCCAAATAAAATTAAACTTAAACTAAACTCAATTTTACAAACACATAAATCAATAAAATTAAGGATATATCAGAAATAAATTAATTTTTTTTTCCAAACTAAGAAATAATTTATGATCACCGTCTCTAATAAGTAATATAATAAGTACCAGCTAAGCAAGAGTTTGTAGACGAAGCATGATGGGATTTTTTTTAAAGAAAATTATCTATATATATAAAAATTGTTGTATGTATGTATGTATGTATGGATGTATGTGGATCTGTACTTTATGCGTTCGCGAACGGTCCATCCGATTGAGATGAAATTTTCTACACGTTTTCCTTTCATTCCTGTGCAACCAACTGTCATAGTTTTATCTATCAGCTATCAGCTATTACCTTCCTAAAATTTAATTTTGTAATTACATGACTGAACATAAGAAAATATAAAAAAATATTTAAAAAGGGACATAACTTTTAGTAGCATTGTTATATCTTAAGTTAAGTCCCCTGGCTATAGATATCTATATGAATTAAATAAGATGCTCCCCACCAGGGACTGGGTGCAGCCGGGCCAGGTCAGACAGACAGATAGACAGACAGACTGACAGACAGACAGATAGTCGGGAACGGGAGCTTATATGACTACAAGTTTACTTTAGATAGATCTCTTCCAATCATATTTTCTATCTATTCTTCTATTCTATCTATATTTTTAACGGGAACGGGCCGAACATACATACATAGACAGACAGACAGACAGACAGACAGACAGATAGATCGGGAACGGGAGCTTATATGACTACTTATATGAATTAAATGAGATGCTCCCCACCAGGGCCTGGGCGAAGTCGGGCCGGGTCGGACAGACACACAGACAGACAGACAGATAGTCGGGAACGGGAGCTTATATGACTACTTATATGAATTAAATGAGATGCTCCCCACCAGGAGCTGGGCGAAGCCGGGCCGGGTCAGACAGACAGACAGACAGACAGATACATAGATAGATACATAGATAGATACATAGATAGATACATAGATAGATAGATAGATCCCCGCCAGAGCCTGGGCGAAGCCGGGCCGGGCAGCTAGTTAATTTAATAAAGGCAACACATATGGATAAGTTACGCAGAGTTCTTCATGAGGAATAACTAACGGAGGCATTCGAAATAAGTTCGGGGGTGAGAGAAGGATGTTCTTTGTCACGATCATTATTCCGACAACAGATTTGATTACAAAGACAACTAACTACAGGTACCGCCAGAATTTGAATTCAATAGACTCCACAAAGAAGAGGATCTAATACCAGGAAGCGGAAGTTCTTTTTAAAAATGTGATCGGAATAAAACCACGAATTACGACTACGGATTTAGACCAGGGTTGCCTTTCTATATGTTTTACATGCAGATCTAGATGTTTCTGCCAGCATCTAGATGTAGTTTTCTGACGTTTGGATGTTAAATGTAATTCTAGATCTAGATGTTTTTTTTTCATTTGGAGTTAGATATTTTATAGATTTGACTTTTATTTTTCGGTGTCATTTAAGTCTAAGATATTCTTCTTCTTCTTTTCGTTCATCCGGAGTGTTTTTTCAGATGTGATTGCGGTGTGTCTGTTATGCGCCCTTGGGCCGAAACCCGTAGGCCAACACATCGACTTTAGCGTGCTTTTTTGACCAGGTAGCATTCCTGGGAGACATCTCACTTTTGTAGTGCCATCTGCAACCATGCTGGTCAAGGTTGAACGGTCGAAGACAATGGTCATCCCTCAAAGGAAGGCAGGGACAGTCCATAGCATTTTCCGCCATCCAAGGTTGCTTCCATAGTTGCAGGGCCGACACATAACGCCCTGGATCTGGGCTCACCGAGGGAGATCGTCACGTCCTGCTCATGGCTGCTTTAAATCCTCACTTCAATATATTGGTCATTTCGTTTCCCCGGGCCATTCCCGCACAAACCAGACAGGTTTGCAGACGGCATCCACTCAGCGAGTTTTCGGACATGTGCTTGTCGTTGCGCCCATCAGAGCTTTTCCAGGCACAACAGACATTCGGAAAACTACCCAGTCAGAGCTGTTCCGAACAAGAGCGGCATTCGGAAACTAGGTAGTCAGAGCTGTTCCTAGCACGAGAGACATTCGGACGAGACATTTCACTCGGACGTAATTGCGTAGTGTCAATTTTTAGTTTGCTACCCGTAGGACGACACTTCCGACTTCAGCGGGCATTTTTTAATGAGGTTAGCCTTCCTCTGGTTTCGAGGCACGTTGGGCTGTTGTGATGTCGCTAACATCTCAGCTGGTCAAGATAGAACGATGAACGACATCGTGGTCGGCCCTCAAGGGAAGGCAGGGGCAGACCATGAGCATTCCCTCGCTATCCAAGGAGGCTTCCATAATTGCAGAGCCGGCACATATTGCTCTTTGACTGGGCTCACCCGAGGAGTTGCCACGTCCTGCTCATGGCTTCTTTAGTTCCTCACTTCCATGTGTTGGGCAACTCGTTTGCCACTGATCGCTCTAGCACACACCAGGGACGGTCAGACTGCAAGCGACACCCACTCGGTAAGCTTTTGCTTTTGACTTCGGACCACGCAATAGGTTCGCTCGCCGTGCGTTCCATTTTGCGTCATTGGGACGTTCTTCCACATTTGTCTACACTCTCTATGAGTTAGATACAGTTTTCGCAGCCGTTTTCTTCGACTGGGGCACTTTTTTGACTTTTTGTACTCGCTCACGAGGTAGGCTACTTGTGCTGCCGGCTCAGCACCTTACCTTCGTGCAACGTGAACGAGAAACGTCTATCAGACCTGAGCATGTAGCTTGCTCAGTATCACGCCTTTATTTTTTCGAAAGGTGGCTATCGGCCCGGCTCTCAGGTCCGAGGGTTTGTGGCTTAGAGGCGTTCAGCCACAGCCCTCGACAGGGAGCCTTTAGTGTTTGTCCGGACCAAGAACTTCTGCCTTCGTGCGCCTGATTTAAATTTTAGACTGCTATCCTCAGTCTCACCTGCAGAGTAGCAGGTTGTGTCTCTCTTAGTCTGGTCCCTATCCCATCAAGTTCAACCTGAGACGACTGACAAAAAACCAGATAGAAGAAACCCAGTCCAAGCTGGCCAACTTGAAGCGCACACACAGTTGTTTAGAACACAGAATACTCGCTTGTTAAAATTTGCAGAAGCAATTATGATCTATCAACGCAAGCCAGATTTGTGTAAACAGAAAGACATGTTAGTCAGCTTAAAATTACCGTGGTAGACAATCGACATTACTGTGCGAAATTGTGTATATTTCAACTTGAAGGATTTATCTAGTTAATTTCACGTAAGTTGTGTGATTTCTGCAGTATGTACCTGACGAGATGCAGCGAAATATGCCAGGCAATAAATCGTGCAATCTATTGTTTGTGTTTCGTTATTCAAATTCACTACGGGAAAACATTGTTTGAATTTCTCAAACGTCGCCTCCCATTACCAACTGTGAAGCGATTAGATGGATTACTCAAGCTGAAGTGTAAAATATCGCTACAGGATTGTCGATTGAGATTTCTCGAGGAATGCCTAAGGACGGGGATATTTCCTCACCGGTATTTCAGATCTCTGAGGACGGACAGAATATGTCCGACAAGAAAAAACCTGAGACGACTGACAAAAAACCAGATAGAAGAAACCCAGTCCAAGCTGGCCAACTTGAAGCGCACACACAGTTGTTTAGAACACAGAATACTCGCTTGTTAAAATTTGCAGAAGCAATTATGATCTATCAACGCAAGCCAGATTTGTGTAAACAGAAAGACATGTTAGTCAGCTTAAAATTACCGTGGTAGACAATCGACATTACTGTGCGAAATTGTGTATATTTCAACTTGAAGGATTTATCTAGTTAATTTCACGTAAGTTGTGTGATTTCTGCAGTATGTACCTGACGAGATGCAGCGAAATATGCCAGGCAATAAATCGTGCAATCTATTGTTTGTGTCTTCGTTATTCAAATTCACTACGGGAAAACATTGTTTTGAATATGGAGTGAGTACACATCTAACAAATCTATGTAGAAGTTTATACAACAGTGAATGCATAGTGAGAGCAACTGGAGGACACTCAGAACCCTTCACCATAAGATCTGGAGTACGACAAGGTTGTGTCCTGTCCCCTCTCTTGTTCATAACATATATAGACAACATATGTAAAGAAACCAGCCAAGCAGAGATAGCAAGAATACCACATGACGAGAACACAGAAGAAGAACCATCTGCAAATCTAACCATTAGAGAACTCCTGTTTGCGGACGACCAAGCACTAATAGCAAAATCAGAAGCTGAATTACAAGACCACATGAATAGTCTAAAAGAAATGTGTAGGGAACATAACATGAAAATTAGCACAAGCAAAACAGAGGTAATGACTATAACTAAAGAAGAACAAACAACAACAATTCACCTAAACGAACATCCCTTGAAACAAGTGAAGAGTTTTAAGTACCTGGAAGTATAATATCATCAAATGGCAGATCAGAAGACGAGATCGAAAATAGGTGCAACAAGGCAAATCAACTCATTGGACAAATGGGGCCAATACTAAAGAACAAACATGTATCAGTAACTACTAAGAAAGCACTTTACAACACAATCTTCCTACCAACTCTATGCTACCAATGCCAAACCTGGACAATGACAGAAAAAGAGAAAAGAAAAATCACAACAACAGAAATGAGGTTCCTGAGAAGAATACTCAACGTATCAAGAAGAGATAAGATCAGAAATGAAGAAATCAGGACTAAAGTGGGGGTTAAAGCAGCACTAGATTTTATTAGAAAGCAGCAAGTCAAATGGTTTGGCCATGCAAGTAGGTTACCAGTCAACAGCATACCACAACAAGCAATGATGTACAGACCAGATGGAAACAGAGGAAGAGGCCGACCACGTAAACGTTGGACGGAGGGAATAGCAGAGTCCATGGGAATATCGATATATGAAGCCCATAATCGGGCACTCTCACGAAGTTTATACTTCACCTCGACACCGCAAGGTACAAGAGGAACATGATGATATATATATATATATATATATATATATATATATATATATATATATATATATATATATATAATATACACACACACACACACACACACAGACATACAAGCACTTGGTATCAACGACTGGCAAGAGAAGGTCAACCAGAGAGACGAATGGAGACGGATTGTATCTGCAGCAAAGAACCTCAATAGCTCGGAACGCTGAAGAAGAAGAAGAAGAAGAAGAAGAAGAAGAAGAAGAAGAAGAAGAAGAAGAAGAAGAAGAAGAAGAAGAAGAAGAAGAAGAAGAAGAAGAAGAAGACGAAGAAGAAGAAGAAGAAGAAGAAGAAGAAGAAGAAGAAGAAGAAGAAGAAGAAGAAGAAGAAGAAGAAGAAGAAGAAGAAGAAGAAGAAGAAGACGAATGAAGAAGAAAGTTCTAAATGACGTAAAAATGCATCGCAGCAATTGTACAAACATTATAAGAAATATTATAGGCACTGCTACTCTACGGAAGACAACCTTACTAGCTCAAGAAACTGAGGATGCATTCCAAGAGAAGAAGTTGTTGCGGCATGGATAGATCTGAAGAAAGCCTCTGACAAAGTCTGGAAAGAGGGTCTGATAAAGAAACTGAGAAACTGTAAAGTCAATGGAAGAATGTACAAATGGGTGAAAGCATATTTGCACAACAGAAGAGCCAGAGTACAGAAAGACGGACTCAAGAGCAAGAAAGTACTATTGCGTCACGGTGTTCCCCAAGGCGGAGTCTTGTTCCCCCCACTTTTTATAATCTTCATCAATGATCTTGTTGCTAATCTACCACATGGAATTAAAGCGGCAATATACGCTGATGACCTGGTTCTGTGGAGCACAAATGAAAATGCATCAGTGGCCACCATATCGCTACAAAGAGCTGTAGATACATTTGTTGCATGGGCGGACAGATTGTGTGTCAGCATAAACACTGACAAGTGCAACACCACTCTCCGAAACAAGAGGTAGGGATCATCCAGATAAATGGAACACCCCTAAGAGAAAATAAAGAACCAACATACCTTGGAGTAACATTTGATGACAGGCTGACATGAATAAAACACATAAAAAAGCAGTAACAAAAGCCAGAAGGAAAATAGCCATCCTGAGAAAACTAAGTGGATCAGAGTCTACAAAGATAGGTCAGCACAAAATGCTGTTCGAAATGGAAGAGCGGGAGTGTACACAGATTACCCAAATAATACTACGGACACGGCCAGAGTTCCAACAGGAAAGTACTGCCATAACTATGATGCTGAAATTGAAGCAATCTAGATAGTAGTAGTAGTAGGCCTCTTTCAGTCCTGAAGGACTATAGAGTTGTGCCGCTTGGGAAGTGCCTGGCAGCACCGCTGGTGACTGTATAGTCCAATGCGAGAGTGACAATCCCTGTCAGTTTCCACATCTGTAAGACGAGACAAGTCCCGCAGTAAGTGACTGGCTTTGAGCCTGTGCCGCCTATTCTCAGTTTGTTGGATCAGATTGCGCTCAAAGAGCACCAGTCCGTTTCGTACATCTCTTCTCCAGGAGCATCTGTCTGTTGCAACTCTCTCCCATGTGTCTGGATCTATTCCAATGGTTTTCATATCTTGTTTACACACATCCCTATATCACATTTGGGGTCTTCCGGTTGGTCTCTTTCCTGTGGCTAGTCCTCCGTAAAGAAGATATTTGGGAATACGTTCATCCTCCATTCGAGATACGTGGCCCAGCCACCGGAGGCGTCTCTGCTTGAGGAGGGTGTGCACTGTGGTAATATCTGCTCTTTCAAGTACCTGTTTGTTTGTTATGTGGTCTTTCCATGTTATGCCCAGGATACGTCTCAGACATCTCATGTGGAAGGAATTCAACTTCCTTTCCTGTCTTGAGTACCGGGTCCAGGATTCAGACCCATAGAGTAGTGTGCTAACAACACAAGCTTTATATACTTTAGCTTTTGTACGCTCTGTTAGTCTATTATTCTCCCAAACTATGTTAGCTAGCCTGGAAAATGTTGTGGCTGCCTTTCCAATGCGTCTGTCGATTTCTGTCTCTAATGAAAGATTATCTGATATTTTCGACCCCAAATACACAAACTCGTGGACGACCTTCAATTCGTAATTAGAAATTTTGATTGACGGAGGCGCACGAGCATCTTGTTCCATCACCTGTGTTTTATTTAGGCTAATGGTGAGCCCAAAGTCTTTGCAGACTGCTGCAAAACGATCTATGAGCCTTTGGAGATCTTCTGCTGTATGAGTAGTCAGTGCTGCATCATCTGCAAAAAGTAGTTCTCTTATGCATCTTGATCTTATTTTGGTCTATGCCTTGAGTCTTGATGGGTTAAAAAGTTTGCCATCAGATCTTTGTGGAGGTATATGCCTTCAGTGGCAGTCCCAAATGCCTGCCTTAAGAGAACTGCGAAGAAGATACCAAAGAGTGTAGGAGCAAGCACGCAGCCCTGCTTTACTCCGCTGCTGAATTACTGGGATGTTGAGCCGTCAAATAAAATGGTCCCCTGCATGTTTTCATGGAATGATTTCACGAAATTAAGAAGGGTGGGTGGACATCCAACCTTTTCAAGGACCTTAAAAAGGCCGCTTCTGCTCACGAGGTCAAATGCCTTTGTGAGGTCGATGAAGGCAATATATAATGGCTTCCTCTGTTCTCTGCACTTCTCTTGGAGCTGCCGGAGTGAGAAAATCATATCGATGGTGGATTTGTTGGGTCTAAATCCGCTCTGCGATTCGGGGTAGATTCTTTCAGCAAGAATGTGTAATCTTTTAAGGATTACTCTGGCAAAAATCTTGCCTGTAATGCTGAGTAGGGAAATGCCGCGATAGTTGTTGCAGTCGCTTCTGTCGCCTTTGTGTTTATAAAGGGTAACGATGTTTGCGTCTTTCATATCTTGTGGTATTGATTTTTCTTTCCAGCAGAGCTGAAATATTTCATACAGTTCTGGGATGATTGTTTCTTTGCTATATTTTAAAATTTCAGGTGGAATACTATCTTTTCCAGGTGCTTTGCCGGATTTGAGAGAGTCTAGTGCTTCGCTGATTTCTGTGAGGCAAGGTTCGTTATCCAGGGCATGCATGGCGGAATGTTGATCGATGGCTTCCAGAGCTTCTTCGCTGACAGTGTTATCCACTGAGTATAGCTCTGAATAGTGTTCTACCCAGCGATCCATTTGTTTCGCTCGATCTTTTATGATTACTCCCTCAGTTGATCGTAAAGGGGCCATCTTATTTTTTGGATGGACCGACAGCTTGCTTGATGCCCTCGTACATTCCTCTTATATTTCCAGTGTCTGCACAAGTTTGAATTTGAGCAGAGAGCTGTAGCCAGTACCTGTTCGCACATCTTCTTGCCGTATGTTGTACTCTATTTCTGGCCGTTCGCAATGCCTGCAGTGTTTTCTCTGAAGGTGATGTTTTATACATTGAGAATGCATGTCTCTTTATCTCCAATACTGGGAGCATCTCTTCAGAGTATGCTTCAAACCAGTCGGCTGACTTAGTTTGTTTCTTGCCAAATGTTGATAGTGCTGTATTGTAGATGGTGTCGCGAAAATGACTCCATCTCTCGGTAGAATTTCCGTTTGTGGGGCCAGGCAGAGTATCCGCTAGAGCTTGCATGAATTTGTTGACCTTCTCTTTATTTTGGGTGCCGCTGGTGTCAATGCGTGGTCTTCCTTCTGTTCGGCTTCTGTAGATTCTCTTGGGCTTTATCTTCACCTTGCTGGAGACGAGTGAATGGTCGGTGTCGCAGTCAGCACTATGATAGCTGCGAGTCAGCCGTACATTGCAGAGGTTGCTGCGTTTAGTGAGCACTTGGTCGAGTTGGTGCCAGTTCATTGATCTAGGGTGCCTCCATGACGCCGTGTGTTAAGGTTTCGTGTCAAAGAAGGTGTTGGTCACGCACAGATTATGGTGGCTGCAGAATTCCAAGAGACGTTGTCCATTTGTATTGAAATGGCTGGCAAGCGTCGATCCTAATGGATGAAACGACAGAAACAGTTGTGGGAAGAAGTGACGCTCCTGTAATTTTCAAAGGACAGCGATCGTTACTTTTAAACACTAGCCGTGCGATTGAAGACGGGGAGCGAAGTCCCGTGGGTAACGGACACCGGAAAAGTTCAAAGACCAGATTGCGGCAATCTAAACACAACGGGGAAACTCGTCGAGATCAAAAGATAATCACCGATGTCCAGAAAGATCGTTTATATCAAGTAAAGTCGGAGCACGATCAAACAGTTGGATCTCTTTAAAATACTGTGAACCGAGTCCTTTGAACAACGGAAAAACAACGATATACCGGGAGATCGTCTTTATCAAAGAATAGGGTTAGCATGTTGGTGTACGAGGATCAAAAGACGAGGTAGGAGCAGGGATGATTTGGTGGAAGGAAAACCCAGTGACGTAGTCCAGGAAAATTATCTGTGGACTGAAATCATCGTTTTAAAGTTAGTTGAAGGTTGCACTTAAGACCGGCGGAGTGTAGATTTAATTCAGTGCCGAAATAGAATATATATATCACTAAGTCTAGGTTGTGTAAAGACAACCCGCACTTTTCCTTCATGGGATTAAGTGGTTTACTTCTAGGCCTGAAATAGATTAAATAAGGCTGTATTTTCTTTGACAGGTTCCCTGCACTTGAAATTGAAAGTGGTTACCAATCTGAGCAGAAGCAATTGGTCATACTCGGGTGAAGTAATAAAGGATATGAAGTTGTGACCCTGTTTTAACAAGAAGGGCAGACCAGTGTGAGTTAAAATGACCAACGAAACTGAATCACTATAAGTGAGATGCTAAAGGAAGATATTCAATATAACTAACAAATGATGAAGAGGACTATGTAATAGTCATACAGACCATAGAGAAAGGAAAAGAGTATAAGTAACCTTTTTTATGAGTGACAATCCTCAGTGTATATACGATATATTGTTGGACCGGTGTTTATATTCTTCAATACAAGGACTATATTACTGGCCGATATATAGTGTTTGTAAAACTAAAAGACCCTAAGTAACGCAATCAAGCTGTGTTGATCAGACAGTCACAGGAACTATAAATATTCCAGATTGTCGAATGTGTATAAGTGAAAGACACGAACTACCTTAGAATTCAGTGGAGATTATATTATTCAAAAGGTTTCCAGAACATATTGGCAATAAAACGATCATCAATCAGAGAGAAGCAGCCTGGTGAGATATTTCCTTGTCTGTGCTTTGTGAAGTCGAATGGCTGTATCATGATGACAATTGGGATGCTGATCCTAGACTATATCCTGTCGCACATTCAAGATAGATTACACAACATATATCCAACCCTTACATCACACACCCAAATTACACTTTTCTGCAATAAATGTTTTATCACGTTGTTCGAAACCTGTGTTTGTGGGGTTATGTGCTGAAGGAACGGGAAGAGGGATATTGTCTAAGAGAGAGAGAGAGAGAGAGAGAGAGAGAGAGAGAGAGAGAGAGAGAGAGAGAGAGAGAGAGAGAGAGAGAGAGAGAGAGAGAGAGAGAGAGAGAGAGAGAGAGAGAGAGAGAGAGAGAGTGATCAAGAGACTTTAAATAAGGGGGGTATGTAGACAAAGGTCCACCAGCAGAGGGAAACTGAGAAAAAGGATATTTAACAGGTGTGCTTGTTGATTCCACTTTCCCCCAGGGACGACAAGTGACACCATTGTTATTGATCTTCCCAAACTCCTAGACATGAAGGCCAAGAGTTGTGGTCGGAGCCAACCCTGGCATTGAAATCCCCCAGGATAAAAAGATGTTGTTTCTCTGGTGTTTCATTGACTTCTTTGCTAAGGTCGTCATAGAACTTGTCTTTAGATTCTAATTCTGCAGTTAGTGTTGGGGCGTAAACGCTTATAATACTAACTGGGCCTGCCTCTGTCTGGAGTTAGAGCTTCAGTATTCTTTCAGTGCCATCACTTGGTGGTATGATGGAATTAAGCAGCTTGTTTCTGATAGTGAAGCCAACTCCATGCTCCCTGGTCTCTCCGCACGGCTTGCCATGCTAGTAGAAAGTGAAGTCCCTCTCCTTGATGCTTCAAGATTCTTGGAGTCTGGTCGAATCAAGATAGCAACAGATAAAACACTAAATACCAGCCATGTTACACAACTCTTGGTGCTATTGACAGATGCAAAATCAGTACTTGAGGCGCTCTTGTCTGGGAAATTGCCAGTACTAAGGACACTACTTTCTGAACTTAGCAGTCAGCATGAGGTCACCATACAGTGGATACCATCCCACTGTGGAGTACCCGCAAACGATAGAGCTGATCGATTTGGTAAGGAAGGAGCAAAGATGTTTAGTTTAGTTTAGTCGATGGATCAACATCACGGCACACAGGTGTAACCCATAAGTGCTCCGTTCGCCTCCTAACTCAATCCTGAGTCTGGAGAAACTCAGCTCAGTGCATGAACTCCGTAGCACCGGCGAGGATCCTGAAATACTTTGGGTAGATTTTTAACTCGAAATTTTGCCCGGGCTACTCAGTTTCGATTTCCAACCGCCAAGAGATCTTTAAAGTGCTCAAAAATGCACACGGGCGTCCGATCTCACTACCCAGAGACCAGGGAAAATGTAATTACTAGAAGTCCACGCGAACAAAATACCGGTGCTCACTGGGGCTTGAACCCAGGACCTCCAGCACTCGAGGCGGACACCATACCTAATAATATGGCGAGGATAATGCTCGACCGGGTGATGTGATTATCTACACAGATGGTTCGGTGTTGAGAGGTTGGAGAAGTGCCCGGGGATTCTTAACAAAAGCTAATGGTCCTCGTTTGGTGAGGAAAGCCTGGCGTATGATACCACATCTAGCTTAAGAATGGAGGTGGAGGCGGTCAGTGCAGCTTTCCGCTGGATGGAGAACACGATACATACACACATTGTGATTGTAACTGACTCAGAAAGCATGCTGAGGAGGGTAGTGACAGGCAGAGTTCGTGCAGAGTGGCTTGCTTCGCTTCGGAGGTCACGGGTGACAAGCATCACCTAGATCTTTTCCCGGGGCATGCTGGTGTGCTGGGGAATGCCCCGAATGCTGTGATCCATCCATCCATCATGTGCCATGCCGGTAAGCGTGGGCGGTCATGTTCTGCCATCTCTCTCGATCACCAGAGTCGTGGATCAGCTCCGTGTTTCTGTCTCGACCATGCCACAAGGCCAAGCCATCCAGGTACTTGCTTCTAGGTCTTCCCCTTGGTCTGTTCCCCTCGATCTTACCAGTTGTCACCAAATTCTCCAATCCATTTCTTCTCATAACATGCCCAAAAAATTTTGACTGTCTACGTCTAATTTCTCTAATCAATTTACGATCTTCATTTGTTTCTTGAAGGACTTGTTCATTGGTCTTTCTGGCTGTCCATGGTATTCTTTGCTATGCTGTGATGTCGGCTCCTAAATCAATCAATCAATCAAACCATACCTCGAAACCACGCAGCCCCCCCCCCCTTTCCCCTGAGCAAAAGAAGAACAGCCTGAATGTGCCCATTACATACCACCAAAAGAAAAGAATGATCAAATCAGTCAGAAAGCCCCAAAACCTGCTCAAGACGACTACCACGTTATGGACAGACCAGAACAAGTCATTATTCTGAGCCTCAGAACAGGACACAATAGATTACGCAACCACATGTATACAGAATTCAAGATTGGGGACTCAGCCATGTGCACATGTGGTTTGGCGTCGCAGACAGCAGAGCACATACTCCAGGATTGCACAAACTACAAAATATCCAGGCAAACCTTCTGGCCTAGAGAGACAACCGCGGAGGATAAACTGTATGGACCGCTGAGTGAACTAAACAAGACTAAAAATCATACAAGAGACAACATTGCAGTTATAGACATATTTCAAGCGAACGAAAGAAGAAGAAGAAGAAGAAGAAGAAGAAGAAGAAGAAGAAGAAGAAGAAGAAGAAGAAGAAGAAGAAGAAGAAGAAGAAGATGAAGAAGAAGAAGAAAAAGAAGAAGAAGAAGAAGAAGAAGAAGAAGAAGAAGAAGAAGAAGAAGAAGAAGAAGAAGAAGAAGAAGAAGAAGAAGAAGAACTTTGTTTTCTCACTTTGAAGAAGATTTGATCAGTGATATTTCTGCAAATAAATATAGTTTATTATTAGACGAATCAAATGACATTTATGTTCTGAAAGTGCTTGGTGTCTGTGTTATATATTATAGCAACAGCAAAGACAAAGTAGTTGCTACATTTCTTGGACTAGGTCACTTGGAAAAGTGTGATGCAGAAAGTATAGTCCAGGCACTGAAGAAACTTTTAGTCAGTAAATATTTAAACTTGAAGAATTTGCTGCAATTGGTACCGATAATGCCTCAGTAATGGTTGGTATCAACCATGGCGTTTGGTTGACTGGACAAACAAAACAGAAACTGAAGCTTTTTTTTTTTTTTTGGAGTGAAGTAAGACAATTTAAAGATGCCTCAGGTAACAGTCCATTCTGTATGCTCTTTGAATGTGCGATGTCTACCATGATACTTTTTTTTTTTGCATATCCTTTACAGGACATCGCTGTCAACAGCAGCATCTTTCAGCTGTCTGTTGATATCTTGGCAAGATTACGCTCAGTAGTTTGCCATTGCTTTCTGAGCGGCCGGCTCAGTATCCCGCAAGTCACCAGCGGGGGTCGAACCGCTCCCAGTTCTCTCCCGCTACGAGACTCTGCGTGAGAAACGGGATTACGGAGAAAGTGTTGTAACCCCTCAGCCAGAGAGACCGGCGCCATGATACTACCACATTCAAATACTGATGTGGAAAGAGTTTTCAGTACTATGAATTATATAAAATCTAAACTAAGAAATAGGATGAAACTTGACATCTTATATGATATCTTGACAATAAGATTTGGTTTGAAGAGAGTAGGAAAATACTGTTCAATTTATCAGCTCCCTGATAGTGTATTAAAAGAAATAGGAACAGCTAAAGCATATCAGAGTCATTTTGAATCTGAAGCTTAAACTTCATCATCCAAGCTAAGTTTATCCTGTGGATCTTGTGAGACAGACATCAGTGAAGATGAGCACATGATTCTATACTATAGAGCAGGGGTGGGCAAACTTTTCGTGCGGAGGGCCGCATTGACAAATGTAAAGCTATTGGCGGGCCGCATATATATATATATATATATATATATATATATATATATATATATATATATATATATATATATATATATATATATATATATATATATATATATATATATATATATATCCATTTTGTTTACAGCAACCTATCAATATAAGTAATTATTAATTATTATAGGTTATTAAGCAGTATAAATAACTATTTATTGCAATTTTATTTTACTTATACACTTATACATTATATTTGACAATATGGACAAAAACGTTTACTAATTTGTTAACACGATTTTACAACTTGTTATTATAACAAATATTCTTTATTATCTATCACTGGCTTTAATTTAGATACACAGCGACTACATTGTCACTACAGTTGTTGATTTCTAATGAGATGAATTAACTGCTTGCAATTTTTGACAATATTCTTGAAATCTGGAGCAAGTTTACTTGAAATTCGCATGACAGCATGCAAGTTGCAGTCCGACAATAAAGACCTATTCTTAGATTTTTTGATCTTCAAGCAAGGGAATGCTTGTTCGAAAATGTATGTTGATCCAAATAATGATAAAAGTTTAGCTGCAAAGTTTTTCAAGTTGGGAAATGATTCTTGTGATAAAGATCCATAGAAATCCAGCAAACCATCTGTCTTGAATTTCTCTTTCAGGTCATGATTTGCTTGTAAGTCAAGCAGCTCCAACTGTATGTCCTCTGTGGCTGTATCAGCTTCTGCACTAAAAGGTCAATTGAGAATATTGAACTATGGCTCTAATTTCTTGAAATCTTGGAATCTCCATCCAAATTCTTCAATCAATGCATCTAATTGGGCTTTGTATTTTTCAGTCATTTCACCAGAAATGGTTTCTTGTTTCTACAAAGGGAAGTGACAAAATCTGTTTTCACTTGCTTGTCTGGAGAACAGTGAGAGTTTTGCCTGAAATGATTTTACATATACAAACAATTCATGTGCAAACACACCATTGCCCTGAAGTTTGACATTCAGTTCATTTAACTTTTCCATAATTTCAATAGCAAACATAAAGTCTAACTGCCACTCTTTATTGACAATGTTAGTATTAAAGTCACATGCAATGCCCTTCATCTCTAGGATCATCACTATTTCTTCTCTGAGTTCCCACACTCGTCTCAACACCTTGCCGAGACTCAGCCATCGAACATTGGTGTGGTTCAGGACATCGGAATGTTCAGTTTCCAAATCGTCAACTAATGACTTGAACTGTCTGTGATTAAGTCCTCTTGATCTGATGAGGTTGATGACAGTGACAAGTGGGTCAATAACATGCTTGATATTCAAAACAGTTTTACACATACTTTCTTGATGAATCACACAGCGAAAATATAATAATGTGTGGTCTGGATATTCTGCTTTAATCTTATCACTTATCTACTTTGCCAGACCTACATTTGTCCGGTCAAAGCACGAGCTCCGTCAGTTGTAACACTTGCCATCTTGTTCCAAACCAACCCAGTTCTTTCAATACAGTTAGTAACAGCATTGAATATATCATGGCCTGTGGTTGTGTCTTTGAGTGACTCAACACTCAGTAACTCTTCAGTGAGTTTGAAAGAAGTGTTTATTCCACATATAAATATCAATAATTGGGCAGTACCATGTACATCGGTACTCTCATCCAATGCAAGAGAGTACCACAAAAATTGTTTACTTGCATCTTGAAATTTATGCATCACATTGTCACTGATCTTGTCAACACGTCTGACCACAGTTGTCCTTGATAAAGTAATGTTGTCACATCTGTGTTTTTGTTCTGGACACATAATGTTTGCTGCATCTAGCAAACATTCCTAGATGAACTCGCTATCAGAGAATGGCTTATTCTGTTTTACAATTCTGTGTGACAGCAGAATACTGCTTCAATTGCAGCATCGTGAATTTAAGACTGTTTAGTGCAAACAGTTTGCTGTTTCTCCAAATTTTTCCCCAATTCAAGGCATTTCCTTTCCTTATCTTCGGTCGTTAAATTTTGTTTGATAGTGTCTTTTTAAATTGTACTCCTTGAAAACAGCCACTGACTCACGACACAACAAGCAATCTGATTTGCTACCAACTTATATAAAACAGTACTTAGTTGTCCATTCATCATTACAAACACGGAATTCATCTTCAATCCTACGTTTGTTATTGACACTCATCAAAACGGTACATGAAATTCTGTAAAATTCAACAAAATAACTTAAAAACGAATTAAAAATTTTTATTTCTAAATGCCCTCGCGGGCCGCATAACATCACTTGGCGGGCCGCATGCGGCCCGCGGGCCGTAGTTTGCCCACCCCTGCTATAGGGTAAGTCACATCGATATCTATGTAATTTCTTACTTTCTCAATTTAGATGTTGTTTTTTTTTTTAATATTGAGCACAACCCACTACTGGCAACGCCGATCGCATTCCGGCACGAACCTAAGGCCTATCCACGTCATGGAAGCACTATACTCGAGTTTCGCCCTCGTTTGAGCTCGTCAGTAGTGCATATCCCTGACCGGATCCGGAAACAAGCCCCGGATCACGCGTGTGAAGCGGGTGTGTAACCACGCAGCACACACTGGACACGCCAAATTATCACACCGGAATACCACAACGCTACCCATCGTAGGCTATTCAATAGTGCTTCCATGACGTGGATAGGCCTTAGGTTCGTGCCGGAATGCGATCGGCGTTGCCAGTTGTGGGTTGTGCTCAATATTTAAATTTCAAATCCCGAACAACCAAATAATCAAGTTGTTTTTTTTTACCAACACAATCTAGATATTTCTAGATGTTGTTTGTTCCATTTCTAGATGTTTATCTAATAGTTGCCATTCTAGATATTTTATATCCAGATCTAGAGGTTTTTGCCGGCGTCTGGATAACCGTTTTCTGACGTTTGGATGCTGGATGCAATTCCTAGATACTTTTCATTTGGAGTCGGATATTTGAATACTTTCCTATATTTTACTTTTCTTCCGGTGCATTTACCCATTATTATGTTTGGTCTGGACGCGCGTAAATTATGGTAACTGCCATTATTAAACTTTGGAACTGACTTGGGTCAACACTCCCCCCCCCCCCCCCCCCCCCCCCCCCCCCCCCCCCCCCGGTAATGAGTAAAAGGGCGCGTAAGGGCACTGAAGAAACTTTTGGTCAGTAAACATTTAAACTTCAAGAATTTGGCCGCAATTGGAACCGATAATGCATCGGTAATGGTTGGTATCAATCATGGCGTGTATGCAAAATTGAAGGAAGATATCCCATCTTTAATCCTCATAAAATGTGCGTGTCATTCCTTGCAGCAAGCATTATCACATGCCTCATCAGAATGTTTACCAAGGAATTTTGAATTCCTTATTGCTGAAACACATAACGTGTTCTCCAAATCATCTGTCAGATAACAGCAATATAATAATTTATATAAAGCATTAAATGATAGTTTCTCACCACTGAAAATTCTGTCATATTGCAAAACTAGATGGTTATCAATTCAACCAGCTGTTGAAGTAACTGTGAACCAATAGTTGGAGTTGAAGACCCACTTCGAAATAACAAGACAAAATTAAAAGTGCTACACAGCTGAAATACTATATGGAATGTACAGTGATGAAAATTTTTTGGCATTCCTTCTCTTTTTACAACCCATTTTAAGTGAAGTGCAAAAGTTAATAAACTATTTGAATCTCAAAATGTTGATAAAGTTAAATTACTTGACGACCTCACTTTGCTATTTCACTCAATTGGTTAAAGACTTATATTGCCAACTTGTAAAGCTGACTTGTTCACTTGCACTATAGAGAGCTATTTGGCTCCTAAGCCATACCTAGGATACCAAATCGAATCAAAAATTGGTGGTTTAAAAACAAAAGGACTGTTAACAGTAAATGATGAGAACAACTTAAGAAAGCGCTGTAAGGATTTTCTTGTCTCATTATTCGATCAACTGAAGCAGAGACTTCCTGAAAATTTAGATGTATTGAAAAATACTTCACTCTTTTCTATTAACAATATACCTCAGCCAGTAAAGGACATACCTAATATTGTCAAGTTATTAAATTTGTAGGGGCTACTGATAATAGTGTGGCGGAAGCAGAATATTAGTTAACCAAAATAAATTTGGTTTACTGGACAAACAAAACAGAAACTGAAGCTTTTTGGAGTGAAGTAAGACAATTTAAAGATGTCTCAGGAAACAGTCCATTCTGTGAGCTCTTTGAATGTGCGATGTCTGCTATGATACTACTCCATTCAAATGCTGATGCGGAAAGAGTTTTCAGTACTGTGAATTATACAAAATGTAAACTAAGAAACAGGATGAAACTTGATTTCTTAAATGCTTTCTTGACAATAAGATTTGGCCTGATGAGAGCAGGAAAATGTTGTTCAACTTATCGTCCCTGATCGTGTAATAAAAGAAATTGGAACAGCTAAAGCATTCCAGAGTCATTTTGAATCTGAAGCTTCAACTTCATCATCCAAGCTAAGTGCATCTTGTGAGGCAGGCATCAGTGAAGATGAGGACATGATTCTATAGGTAAGTCACATCAATTTTCTTTTTAATGTTGCATATCCCTTACAGGACGGTGCAGTCAACATCAGAATTTTTCAGCAACCCTTGATGTACTAGGCAAGATTACGCTCAGTAGTCTGGCATTGCTTTCTGAGCGACCGGCTCACATACCCCTGTAAGTTACCAGCGCGGCTCGAACCGCTGCCGGTTTGGGCGCAGCTGAGTTACTCACGAGAATATACGGGATTACGGCGATAGCCGTAAACTTTTCGCCAGGGAAACCGGCAGTCACATCAATACATATGTAATTTCTGACTTTCTCAATCTGGATATTTTTCCTAGATACTTTCCAACGAAATCTAGATATTTATGGATGTTGTTTGGGCCGTTTCTAGATACTTTTGGTCAAAAAAAAAGTGGCAACCCTGCAAAGAAAAGTGGCAACCTTGACCTAGACGCGTGAGAAAACGCAGAACCACGATAACTGGCGAACTGTTCGACTCAATTCTTTCACCAAACAAAAACAAAAAAACAGAACAATAAAACAGAAAGAATATTTATCTAGGTATGTGAGCAGTAGTTCGATCAACAAAGTAAATATTAAATACTTACTTCCACGATAGTAATCTAGCAGTGTACGTAGTTTCTGAGATGTTTTGTTTAGGTGTGATCTAATTTCATGGTTCATTCATTCAAACTTAATCACTATTTAAACTATTTTACTTTTTCATATATGACATTAATAATAATAGTATTTACTAATGCGGCTACAACAGATAGATAGACCTTGAAAAACCAAATCCACCGGTACCTCACTGATGCCTGTATTTCAATTCTAATTGGAGATATCATATTCATATTTATTTGAGTGTCGGGATCTTGGACAAAGAAATGTAATACTTATATATACTCAAATATCCGCGCACTGAACATGTTTGCTTTGTTTGTAAGTTTATGTCCCACTCAGAGTGACTGCTGAAATGATCAAAATTTGGCTTCTTACTACTATAACTGTTTTTTTTTTTTTTAAACAAAAATCTTATCATCTTACTAACCATGCAATGATACATCATTGCTCATGTCATCTATTTTTAGATAATATGCGCAACGACCAAATTAGCAGTTATAAATATATGCTAATTAATATTAAGTCATACCATATCCTGTGCATTATTTATGTTAACTTAAAAACCTAACATGATGTGGATTGTGTATTTTATTATTATGCAGAATGGTGCTATGGACTCAATGCCCAATGGTTACTTTCCTTTTTTCGATAGGATGTGCAATGACTTAATTAGCAATTTAAAATGGGCGCCAGTTATTATTCATTAATTACTAATTAAACTGCTAAGATGTTTGTTTAATTAACCTTTTAGGACAGAACAATATTGGGCCAAATTTAGCTTTCCCTCTGAAGAAGATGGAGTCATTTTTATGGAGTACAGAAATGACTGAGTCTCAATTTTGTAAATTCCCAAAAAATATTAGAACCCTATATAAATATAGGTATATACAAGTATATATATTCTTAAAGAGGATATAATAAAGTTTATTTCTGTGTATGATTGAAGTTATTTTGTTCATGTTTATGCAAATTTGATGACCTCATTTGCATTTTGTGAAAAATAAAATATTTCATAACATAATAATATTTTGTAATAAAATATATTTAACAAAAATTGTACTCACTAAGATTGGTACTTAAATTTTAATTCACCGCAAACAAACAAGTATTAACAAGTATCCCTTAGAGCCTCATTTGCATCGGTCCGGCAATCACTTTCCGGTTTAGTGTTCGGTGGACTGCTGGACCGATCGATGGATGTTTTTTAAGTTTTTGGGCCCGTAGGGCCCTCACTGTCGACGGGCCCAAAAACTTAAAAAACATCCATCGATCGGTCCAGCAGTCCACCGAACACTAAACCGGAAAGTGATTGCGGGACCGATGCAAATGAGGCTCTAAGGGATACTTCTTGTTTGCGGTGAATTAAAATTGAAGTGCCAGATTTCCTCATTAAATGCCTACACCACTTTAGAATAATTTTGAACACTTATGTTTAGAAAAGCAACAACCGTGAAGTCCATTTTGACATTTGTTGCACATTGACCGGGCTCGCTTCCGCCCTCCAAGAGTTTTTCGGTCACTGCACACACAACAGTCTTTCTCTTTTCCATCTGGAATGGAACGTACTCCTTTAGCTTCAGGGACTTCATCGCTTACTTGTGAGGTACGATATTCCTCGCAAAGTGCTTCAATTGCTAATGTGGTGAATTTGTATCTAGCCATCACATTTACAGTCGAATGAGCTTTGTACAAAATGTATGCATTCAGCATCATTCTTGCGAGAATGTTGAAAGTTACTTTCTTCCAATACTTCACAGTCCTCCTCTCATCCAGATAACAGTACAACATCATGTCATTCTGATCTATCCCACCCATGTGTTTGTTGTAATTCAGAACACTTCTTGGCTTCCTAACAGTTTTAGAAGCATCTCTACCTTCATGTTGACCACGTTTTCGCAGTGGCACTTCTCCAGTCTCTGCCTTGTTCAACGTGGACAGTAGTAGAACAGCATTCTTTTGTGACTTCTTTTCCCTAAAGGCAGTGGCAAGTTTTCCCTTGTCTGAAGTTAATTATATCTCCAGGCTTCATCTTCACATTCAGTCCTTTTGGTAATCCTTTCCTATTGCGTCTCAGCGTCCTAGTGAGGTGTGTCTGGTTGTCTCTCAGCTCTTTGACAAGAGGCATGCTTGAAAAAAAAATTATCAACAAACAGATGGTATCCTTTATTCAGATAGTTGCCCATTCTGAGCAGTTTCATCACAACTCTATGGGCTAATCCACTATCAGCTGCTTGTTTATCATCGGCCATATTATCGTGCTTGCCTTTATAGATGAAGAAACCAAGAACATATGCAGAATGAGAATCACATAACATAAAAAGATTTATTCCCCATTTATGATGATGTGTTTTGGTCCGGACATCTCCATGAATGGATATGGATCTTCACAGTCTTCTTCAGTCCCAATACACTTAATCCCTGGAAACACGAGGTCTGGTCCTTCATTGGCACTTTCCGTATCACTACAGTCATTATCTGACAGTCCTGAACTGTCAAAGTCGCTACTGTCAGAGCTAGTCAATGCTAGCATGTCTTCGGGTTCAAAGCTGGCCATTTTAAAAATCAAAAATCCTTGAAAAACTGGGTTACTTCACAAAGAAAGCACAAAATAATATCCACTTGATTATGTGGTTGTTTCGGGATTTGAAATTTAAATATTGAGCACAACCCACTACTGGCAACGCCGATCGCATTCCGGTATGAACCTAAGGCCTATCCACGTCAATATGGAAGCACTATACTCGAGTTTCGCCCTCTGTTTGAGCTCGTCAGTAGTGCATATCCCTGACCGGATCCGGAAACAGTCCCGGATCACGCGTGTGAAGCGGGTGTGTAACCACGCGGCACACACTGGACACACCAAATTATCACAACAGAATACCACAACGCTACCCATCGTAGGCTATGCTCAAGATTGCCCAATCAGCCGCGACCGACGTCCGTCAATCGATGGGACCCGAACGATCAGGACTTCTCACTGGCAAGGAACACCAGGCCTCCTAAATCCAGTGAGCAATAATAAATTGATTATGTGGTTGTTTCGGGATTTGAAATTTAAATATTGAGCACAACCCACTACTGGCAACGCCGATCGCATTCCGGTATGAACCTAAGGCCTATCCACGTCAATATGGAAGCACTATACTCGAGTTTCGCCCTTGTTTTTAGCTCAAACCGACGTCCGTCAATCGATGGGACCCAAACGATCAGGACTTCTCACTGGCAAGGAACACAAGGCCTCCTACATCCAGTGAGCAATAATAAATTGATTATGTGGTTGTTTCGGGATTTGAAATTTAAATACTGAGCACAACCCACTACTGGCAACGCCGATCGCATTCCGGTATGAACCTAAGGCCTATCCACGTCAATATGGAAGCACTATACTCGAGTTTCGCCCTTGTTTTTAGCTCAAACAAGGGCGAAACTCGAGTATAGTGCTTCCATATTGACGTGGATAGGCCTTAGGTTCATACCGTAATGCGATCGGCGTTGCCAGTAGTGGGTTGTGCTCAAGTATTTAAATTTCAAATCCCGAAACAACCACATAATCAATTTATTATTGCTCACTGGATTTAGGAGGCCTGGTGTTCCTTGCCAGTGAGAAGTCCTGATCGTTCGGGTCCCATCGATTGACGGACGTCGGTCGCGGCGATTGGGCAATCTTGAGCATAGCCTACGATGGGTAGCGTTGTGGTATTCTGTTGTGATAATTTGGTGTGTCCAGTGTGTGCCGCGTGGTTACAGCACCCGCTTCACACGCGTGATCCGGGACTGTTTCCGGATCCGGTCAGGGATATGCACTACTGACGAGCTCAAACAAGGGCGAAACTCGAGTATGGTGCTTCCATATTGACGTGGATAGGCCTTAGGTTCATACCGGAATGCGATCGGCGTTGCCAGTAGTGGGTTGTGCTCAGTATTTAATATCCACTTGTTTGAATTGCACTCACCAAACGGCCATTTGCAAGCAAGAATGGCTGAGGATTGCAAGGAAGCATTTGATGGACCTGTACTATTAAAAGCAAACCAATCAAAGCAGTTCTTATAATGGGGCCGAAGGAATCGGCCGGTTCGTCTTTTTCACTACGACCGTGTGGTGACGTCATGGCCAAAAAATCGGCCGGGCTGGAGTAAAAGGGTTAACAACAAATGAGTTATAGTAGCAAGAAGCGTAAGTAGTGTTTTCATGAGTATTTCTTTGTTCAAGATCACGACACTCAATACTTCTGTTTAGAATTGGCATACAGGCTTCATTGAGGCACTATTTGATTTGGTTTTTCAAGACCTTGTGGCAGTACTCATTAATAAATCTATCCATCATGTGCCATGCCGGTAAGCGTGGCGGTCATGATTCACCATTTCACTCATCACCAGAGTTGTGGATCAGCTCAATGTTCTTGTCTCGACCATACCACGTGGTCAAGCCATCCAGGTATTTACTTCTCTGTCTTCCACTTGTTCTCTTCCCCTCGATCTTGCCAGTTGTCATGTTCTCTAATTTATTTCTTCCATGTCCGTGTTATTTCTAACATGTCCAACAAATTTTGACTGTCTCTGTGTAATTTCTATAATCAATTTACGATTTTCATTTGTTTCCTGTAATATTTGGTCATTGGTTTTTCTGTCTGTCCATGGTATTCTTTGCATTCTCCTCAGAAACCAAATTTCCACAGCTATCAGATGTTTTTCAGCTTGACTACTCAATGTCCACACTTCACATCCATACAAAAGTACAGGCTCTATGTAGCACCTCAACACTCTTTGTCTCATAGCAATTGACATCTTTTTATAGGTTATTATATATTTCATCTTGCAAAAGGCTACCTTTGCCTTGGCGCTTCTTGTTCTAATCTCTTCAAGGCATCTCCCATCAGATGTTATGACTGTTCTGAGATAATTGTACCGATTCACTTGTTTAACCCTTTACAGGGCAGACGCTTGTCTGTTTTTTAGCCCTGAACGGGCAAGATTTTTTCAGGTGCGGTAAAAATTTCGGGTCGCGTTAGTAAAACATCACAAATAAGGTGTTAGTCAACCGATTTTAGTTAAATAAACAACACAATGAAGGGAAAAGCATGCAGAATATGTTACTCACATGATTGTTGTCGGTAATCCATACATGAACACAAATATTTACGAAATACAGCATGTTGTTTGTGATTTTCTGTCATCTATACGGCAATTTACAAACACATTTTCAGAATCATAATCACTTTCTTTAAAGTCCAACTCAGACTGCTAATGCAAAGTAACGCTTTGCACTGATATCTGGCTCCAATTAATAGTCAACTTCGTGCCCTTTAATGTCACTTAAATTGAACCTAGCGAAATCTCGGCTATCACTTGAAGAATCGCCGAAATCCATTTTGAAAAACAGCATAAAAATCCTGAAAACTGTCAAAAAAAGTCTGTAAAAGTCCGTTCAAATTCATAGTAGCGCGTTTACAAATGGCGGCCACGTTGTCAAGCTATCGGCGAAAGTAGCCGTCGGAAATGTCGGAAAGCCGAGAGATCACATTTTTACAATGCATAATAGTATCAGGCATTTTGGGACATTTCGCCTGTTTACGGTATCGGACGGAAATTGCCCTTTCACCCTGTAAAGGGTTAAGATTATTACCATTTTCCTGTATATTACATTTAGGGGTGTACCGGATTTCGGCTCCGGCTCCGGCAAATCCGGAATCCGGCCATTTTTACAAATCCGGCTTCGGCTCCGGCTCCGGTCCAGTTTTGCCGGATTTAGGCCGGATTTGTGTTGCCTAGTCACGTGAATTTTCTGTACATATGTCATGAGGCCACGTCGAATTTTAGGCAATAGCACAGTAGCACTTCCGGTTTACTATTTCTCGCTGATGTAAATAAGAATTTTAAGAAAAAAACACTCATTTTGAATTTTAATGGTGCATTACTTCATGAGTTTTGTGGGACTTGAATATTTATTTTCGTAAATTTCTTTGGTTTTGCCCATAAAATAAAATGGCATCAAAATCTAAGTCATACAGCGCCGTTTGGGATTACTTCAATGTTAAAGACGATGATTCAGCGAAGGTAATATGTAAGTTGTGTGACAAACAGTTATCGCGTGGACGATCAGATCGCCCCAAAGACTTCTCAACATCATCAATGCAGACCCATTTGCGATCGATGCACAAGAAAAGCTATGACGAAATGATGGAAAAGAAAGCATCACTGAAGGCCAGTGTATTGGCGACCACATCTATGATGAATCTGGGACCGTGTTTGCACAAAGCAAGCAGCAGTACTCAGCAGTCAATTGTGCAGGCATGGGACCGGGCCAAAATTTGGGACATCAACAGTCTCAATGCTAAACGCATTCATGCTGCCGTAGCCCGAATGATAGCCATAGATATGGGAGCCTTTCAAGTAGTGGAACGACCAGGTTTCAGAGAGTTGATGCATACAATGGAAAAAAGATATGAATTTCCTTCAAGAAAGTACTTTGCTGAACATATCATTCCTGACATGTGTAAACGTCTGAAGGTAAAAAATTGCAGCAATGATATCTGACACTGATTACATATCATTCACAACAGATACGTGGACAGCTGAACACACCACTCAGTCATTTATGGGCCTCACTGGCCATTGGTTAACAGACTCCTTCGTTCTCCGCAGTGTAGTCTTCCATTGTACTGCATGTGATGAACATCACACGGCCACAAACTTGCTTGCACATTTTGAAATGATGCTGGATGAGTGGTCAATTGCACGTGAGAAGTGCCATGTTGTTGTGAGAGACAATGCATTCAACATTGCCAAATGCTTTCGTGATGGCAGCTATTCAAGTGTTGGATGTTTTGCACACACACTGCAGCTGTGTGTGCGTGATGGTCTTTTGAGTCAAAAGTATGTTGCTGGCATCATCAGTACTGGAAGAAAATTGGTAGGACATTTCAAACACTCTTCTTCAGCAACCAGTCGTTTGCATGAACTTCAAAATTAATTAAACCTACCACAACATCAGCTTATCCAGGACGTGACAACACGATGGAACTCAACGTTCTATATGTTACGACGTCTGTTAGAACAACGGCGCAGCATCAGCCTGTACTGTGTTGAAAATTTTGAAATTGATTCGGTAACTGGGCTAACGGCACAACAGTGGGCAGTCACGGAGAATGTGGTAGCTACTTTGGCACCATTTGAAGAAATCACACGTGAAATAAGTGCAGCTCAGGCATCAATATCAGTTGTGATCCCATTAGTGAAAACACTCATGGCTTTCCTCCAGAAAGAAGGTAGTGATGCTGGGATCAAAACTATGAAAGCAGCTCTGCTTGAAGCTGTTAGCAGCAGATTTGCGGACATTGAATCCAACAGTATGTACACCTGTGCCACACTACTGGATCCTCGATTCAAGCTGTGCTTCTTCTCCGAACGTGGTAGAAGTGATGCACGAGCCCATCTGCTGTTAGCAGCTAACTCCATTATTGATTTCAGCAAACACAGTCAGTCCACAGGATCCATCAGCTACTATTAGTAGTAGTAGTACTAGTGTTTTGACTTCTGTGAGCACTGCCACACAGTACGAGTCCAGCCTATGGAGCTGTTTTGACACAATTGTCGAGGAAAATCCCACCGCAGATCGTTCTGCAAGTGCCAAAGGCAACAGCATTAACACTGAGGTGACACAGTACCTGTCAGAGCCACTTCAAACTCGACAGTCAGATCCAGTTTCATGGTGGCATGCCAATAAGCAAAGATTTCCAAGCATGGCTAGACTGGCGCAGGTATTTCTTGCACCACCACCTACAAGTGTGCCATCGGAAAGGCTGTTCAGTACTGCAGGAGACATTATCACTGACCACCGTAGTAGCCTTTTACCAGAAAATGCGGAGACGTTGATTTTCCTGAAATACAACTCGTCTCTTCTTGACTCTGAGAGTTCAACTTCACAGCCATAATGAAGACTGACTGAAATAGTGAAATTACTAAATGAATGTATTTCAATAAATTCAATCTGTTCAGTGTACTGTTGTTGTGAGTTGTAACTGAGCTGATAATTTGCCAACTGAAAACAATGTGAAAACTAAAAACTGAAACTGAAAACTAACAATTAAAATTACTAAATTAGCATTATGTGCTTATGTATTATGTTTCATCTTGAACTTATGGAACTTAATATTACTTAATTACTTATTCTACTGTGAATGTAATTATTTTACATTTAAATGATTTAATATGAGTATATGTCATCATTGTCATGTCTATAGTAATGAACTGCAGTAATGAACATTCGAGTGACTCCACTCACCTAAGTCAAGTGATGTAGTATGTTATTTTATTTTTATTTTTTATTTGTAAATCCGGCTCCGGCTCCGGCTCCGGCCGGATCTCACTTCATAAATCCGGCCAAATCCGGCTCCGGCCGGATTTCAAAAATTTGAATCCGGTACAGCCCTAATTACATTGTAGTATTTTGTTCTTCCTTGTGACGACCATAATCTGTGTCTTCTTACAATTTAATTCTAACCTAGTTGTTCACTGTGCAACAACTGCATTTACTAAATGTTGCAGATCCTGCTCATGATATGCAATCAATACAGTAACATCTGCATATCTAATGTTATTGATGTTTCTTTCTCCAGTTATGATTTCTTTCATATCTTGTACATTTCTGAAAATATTTTCACTATAGCAGGTCTGCAGGGCGGAATCGATAAGAACGCATGTTCTTGAACATCCAGTGTGCTGATGCCGAGGTTAGCAGTTCAACCCCTACACCGGACAGCTGGACTAAACTGTTGACTTGTCGTCCTTGACTTGGGGACGTTAATTAAAAGTACCTCTGAAGTTGGAGTGGGTTCTCTGTATGAGAGTATACGAGATTACGGAGAAAAGTTGCTAACCTCTAGGCCAGGAAGCCGACAAAACATGATGAGCTGATTAAGATGTCAACATAATAAAGAATATTTACTGAAGCCAAGTAGCAGCAATTAAAATGTCAATATAATAAAGAATGTTTACTGAAACCATCTCATCTCATCTCATCATGTTCCTCTTGTACCTTGCGGTGTCGAGGTGAAGTATAAACTTCGTGAGAGTGCCCGGTTATGGGCTTCGTATATCGACATTCCCATGGATTCTGCTATTCCCTCCGTCCAACGTTTACGTGGTCGGCCTCTTCCTCTGTTTCCATCTGGTCTGTACATCATTGCTTGTTGTGGCATGCTGTTGACTGGTAACCTACTTGCATGGCCAAACCATTTGACTTGCTGCTTTCTAATAAAATCTAGAGCAGCTTTAACCCCCACTTTAGTCCTGATTTCTTCATTTCTGATCTTATCTCTTCTTGATACGTTGAGTATTCTTCTCAGGAACCTCATTTCTGTTGTTGTGATTTTTCTTTTCTCTTTTTCTGTCATTGTCCAGGTTTGGCATTGGTAGCACAGAGTTGGTAGGAAGATTGTGTTGTAAAGTGCTTTCTTAGTAGTTATTGATACATGTTTGTTCTTTAGTATTGGTGCCATTTGTCCAATGAGTTGATTTGCCTTATTGCACCTATTTTCGATCTCGTCTTCTGATCTGCCATTTGATGATATTATACTTCCTAGGTACTTGAAGCTCTTTACTTGTTTCAAGGGATGTTCGTTTAGGTGAATTGTTGCTGTTTGTTCTTCTTTAGTTATAGTCATTACCTCTGTTTTGCTTGTGCTAATTTTCATGTTATGTTCCCTACACATTTCGTTTAGACTATTCATGTGGTCTTGTAATTCAGCTTCTGATTTTGCTATTAGTGCTTGGTCGTCCGCAAACAGGAGTTCTCTAATGGTTAGATTTGCAGATGGTTCTTCTTCTGTGTTCTCGTCATGCGGTATTCTTGCTGTCTCTGCTTGGCTGGTTTCTTTACATATGTTGTCTATATATGTTATGAACAAGAGAGGGGACAGGACACAACCTTGTCGTACTCCAGATCTTATGGTGAAGGGTTCTGAGTGTCCTCCAGTTGCTCTCACTATGCATTCACTGTTGTTTTATAAACTTCTACATAGGTTTGTTAGATGTGTACTCACTCCATATTGTTTAAGGATTTCCCACAGCTTGTTTCTATCTACCCTATCAAATGCCTTTTCTTGGTCGACAAAGGCTAAGTAGAGTGTTTCATTGAATTCGATTGATTTTTCTATAAGTTGTCTAAGAGCAAAAATGGCGTCTGTGCATCCTTTGTTTTTCCTAAATCCAAGCTGCGTTTCGCTTAGCTGGGGTTCTAAAGTAGTTCGTAATCTTTTTTCAAGAATTTTGCAAAATATTTTCCCAGTATGACTCAACAGTGAAATGCCTCTGTATTGTGTGCAATCTCTTTTGCTGCCTTTGTTTTTCCAAATTGGGATAATTATGGCGTTTCCCCAGTCTCGTGGTGTCTGTTGTTCTACCCAAACATGGTTGAATAGTCTATGTAGCCAAGCTGTTCCTACTTCTCTTGCTGCTTTAATTAGTTCATTTGGTATTTCATCCTGTCCCGGTGATTTGTTCAATGGGGCTAATCTGATGGCTTCTATAATTTCTTCTTTTAGTATGTCTGGTTCTAGTTCTTCGGTGACATCTGTGTAGGTCTCTTGAATTCCTGTGACATCTGATGGGATGTTGAGAAGTTGTTCGAAATACTGCTTCCATCTTATTAGGATCTGTTTTTGTTCACTTATTGGTTCTCCATTTTTGCTGTTAATTATTTCAGTTGGGTCAAAGGGTTCTCCTCTGGTTCGCATTGCACTTATATTTTTGTAGAAGTTTCTAGTTGCCTCCTTGTAGTTTTTATTTAGGGTTTCTCCATACTCTTCCCAGTCTTTTTGTTTTTCCCTCTTTATTATTCTACTCACATGTCTTCTCGCTATTCTGTATTCTCTGAATCGCTGATCTATCTCGTAGTCCATTAACATTGCCGGGTCGATAGCCGTTTGGGTCAGTCCGTTTATACTTCTTAGTTTTTCTACGAGCAGTATGAAGATCCCCTGCCGGCTTGCTAGGCCAGTCGCAGGTTTAGGACACTAATCTGACCACAGGGAGTCCATCCCCTATGGCGAACCATAGCCCCGTTAGCCCATGACCTCGCGGTCATGGTTGCCCGGTCTGCACCACGTGGAGGTCGGGGTTGACTTGTGTAGTCTGCGGGTCATCGGCAGGCTACTAATTTGTGCTCTTCACCCCTCCTGGGAGAGGCTAGCCGATCCTAACCCTACTGGCTGCAGGGCCAGGCGCATTCCACACCTTACAGACCTTACTGAAACCAAGTAGCAGCAATTAAAATGGGAAATACAGAGGGCAGTTATGAAAAAATAAAGCTAGAAATGTGTTTTGTCACTGGATCTCTTCTCCCTCTATAGCGAAGTAATAATGAGAGAGATCGAAGAGAAGCCAGGAATACTACTCGGAGGTTATAATATAAACAATCTATGTGTTGTAGGTGACACAGTATTGGTGGTTGATAATGCTAAAGATCTACAACAATTGTTGGATATTGTAGTAACTGAGAATGCAAAGAAAGGACTCCTTGAATGTTGTCAGATGTATTGTTGGGTCAACCCCAAAGAGATAGAGGATAACCAATGAAAAGTTTTTCTTTGAATACCCAAAATATCCTTTTGGTGGTTCCTTGCCTCTCCTCTCTCAACTAAATATTATTAATCTAGGATTGTTAATTAAAACGATTTTACTACGACAAGAGAACTCTCAAAAGAGAAAATAACCGTTATTTTTCATAATTTAATACACATAAATGGTGCAATTGATTATTAATGTCATAAAATTACAACAATTCATTACAAAACAAGAAGATCATGTACATGTACGTCTCTAACTATACATATATCATGGCTGTGCCAAATATAGTATCCATTGCCACCAACGATGTATCAGTCTTCGATTATATTTATTGTGCTTCTTCTTCTGGCCTTTGTATAATCTGGGGAGAAAAAACTGTATACACTCTTATTGGTCAACCGTCAAGTTCTTGGATCTCTGCGGCAATCAGTCAGAGTAAAATATATGTGATAATTTCTTGAGTGTTCTTTTGTTCCAGGATAAGGTTTTGGCTCAATGGTTTTCCCACCTATATGAATAGAACTAAGTTATCTGGGATACCTGTCCTATATTGGTAGAGAAAATCTGCAGGAAGTTGCTTTGGAATAGTATTCGGCCTCACTATATCAGCTGCCTCACTCAGCCAAGCTGCTTCATTCACAAAGTCAGGTCTGGATCTAGATGGATCTAGCCACTACCTGAAATTTCAGCATCAATCATAAATCTAATGATATCATCACTATGAACATCAGAAATGAAACACTGTACACTTTCAAGAAAACCCACAAAGGGAACTACATAAAAAAATTGTGGACCCTAGGAAAATAAACAGTGGAAGGAAAAGAGTCTTGGTGCTCTCAAATAGTTATCCACAACATAACTGGTTGTTCTCCATCCAATCCGTCATATGGCGCTCAAGATTTAGACCAGCAGATATGCAGTGTCGTCTTCTCCCACGACTGTCCTCCATGGTCTACAGGTTGAGTAATACCTTGATTGATTTGGAATTTGACAACTATGTTCTCCCTTCTCTTCTGTACATAATTAGTTTCTCTGGATCTCCTTCCCTTACAAGAAAAAGGTCTCATACATACATTAAGGGTTTTTTAAAAATAATTCCCCATTGCAATGAGTATTTGGTTATAAACAATGTAGGTACATTATGGTAACATCTCTTGTATAACCTTCAGGTGAATTCTTTTCTAATCAAAAGTTTCAAGGCGAGTATATTCCCTCCTCTTCACCATGTATGTAATATGCCTTTATCTCATTTATCATCATCATCATCATCATTATAATTATTCATCAGACATAATATTTATATGTGCATGGATGATAAGTAAGCATACTGATGTGATTTTACAAAGATAAATTGACAGATTTGATATCAATGAAATCTCCCCCGATGTGTCTCCACCTTGCCGTGGTGGGGGAGCTTGAGTGTCCCACTGACCCCAAGCGCTATGCCGATGGATATTAACTACATATTGGACAGCTCTTGGATAGGGGACCAGAGACTAAGAGAGACACACCTTGCTGTTCATTACCGGAGTGTTTTTTCAGATGTGATTGCGGTTGTGTCTTGTTACGCACCCTTGCGTCGAAACCCTTAGGCCAACATATCCGGCTTTTAGCATGCATTTTTGACAGGTTAGCATTTCTGGGAGACTCACTTTTGTGGTACCGTCCACCTCCCAGATGGTCAAGTTGGAACGGTCGAAGACTTCACGGTCGTATCCCTAAAGGAAGACAGGGACAGTCCATAGCATCTTCAACCATCCTGGGTGGCTTCCATAATTGCAGAGCCGACACATAGCGCTCTGGTGCTGTGCTCACCGAGGGAATCATCACGTCCTGCTTATGGCTGCTTTAATTCCTTACTTCAATATATTGGGCATTTCATTCGCCCTGGGCCTTTCCCGCACAAACCAGACAGGTCTGCAGACGGTATCCACTCAGCGAGTTTTTGACTCAGACATGTGCTTGTCGTTGTGCCCGTCAGAGCTGTTCCAGGCACGGGCGGACATTCGGAAAACTACCTAGTCAGAGCTGTTCCGAACAAGAGCGGCATTCGGACGAGACATTTCACTTGGACGTAAATGCGTAGTACCAATTTTTATTTTGCCACCCGTAGGACGGCACTTCCGGCTTCGGTGGACATTTTTAATTAGGTTAGCCTTCCTCGGGTTTCGAGGCACGTTGACTTATTGTTGTGATGTTGCCCACATCTTAGCTGGTCAAGATAGAACGGTCAGAGACATCACGGCAACCCTCAAGGGAAGGCAGGGGCAGACCATGGGCGTTCTCTGTTATCCAAGGCGGCTTCCATTATTACAGAGCTGACACATACTGCTATGAGACTGGGCTCACCCGGGGAATTGCCAAGTCCTGCTCATGGCTGCTTTGATTCCTCACTTCCATGTATTGGGCATTTCACTTGCCACTGATCGCTCAAACACAAACCAGGAACAGACAGTCTGCGGACGACATCCACTAGGTAAGCTTTTGCTTCGGACTTCGGACCACGCAATGGATTCGCTAGCCATGCGGTCTATTTCGTGTTATTGAGACGTTTTTCCACCTTCGACTACACTCTATGTGAGCATAGAAACAGACATTTTTCGTAGCCATTTCGTGTGACTGGGCGCTTTTCTTCCTTTAGTAATCGCTCACGAGGTAGGCTACATGTGCTATCAGCTCAGCACCTTACCTCCATGCAGAAGTGAGCGAGAAACGGCCAGGCCCTCTCATCCGGGGATCCCTCCTATCCCCCAGCTGAGAGCCTTCGGACAAGTATCAGAACTGAGCATGTAGCGTGCTCAGTATCTCACCTCCATTTTTCGGTAGGTGGGTATCATATATATATCATATCCGAGGGTTTATGGCTTAGTGGCGTTTAGCCTCAACCCTCGACAGAGCCTTAGAGTATGTGTCCGGACCAAGAACTTCTGCCTTCGTGCGCCTGATTTAAACTTCTGACTGCTATCCTCAGTCTACCTGCAGAGCAGCAGATTGTGTCTCGCTTTGTCTGGCCCCTATCCCATAGGCTGTCTGATATGTAGTTTGCATCTATTGACAAGCACATGGGGTCAAGGGGACATGCAAGTTCCCCCACCACGGCAAGGTGGAGACACGTCGGGGGAGGTATCTTGTTCAATAAGTCACTATCATTGAATGTAAGGAAGAGAGTGCTGGAATGCTATATAGAACCTGTTTTGCTGTATGGCAGTGAATCTTGGAATGTAAATGAACAAATTAGGAAGAACTTAGAAGCAACAGAGATGTGGTTCCCACTACAAATGTTGCAAATTCCTTGGACTGTCAGAGTTACTAACAATAATTGCCTGAACGAGGCTAATGAAACTAAAACGTTATGCTCACAATAAGAATGTGACAAACAGCTTTCTTTGGTCATGTGATGAGAAGAGAGGCATTGGAGAATATTGTGACAGCTGGAAAGATAGGGATGGGGGGAAGAGGCATAGGCAGACCAAAAGAAATGATGCAGGATGGACTGAGATGGTAGCATGTAGACATCATCAGCAAAGTTGATCGAGAACACCAAAGACTGAGATCTGTGGAGAGTCATGAACGCCTACGCCAGCTGGCAGGGCACTTAATGGTGATGAAGGACAAAAACCTTAGCAACCATATATCATTGTGTTCATGACAATGAGATCTAATTTAGTAAACAATAATTTATGAAATATTGTGTCGTTTAATCACATTAATATTCAAAATGGCTACCCATTAATATAAATAGAATAAAATAATGTTACATTGTTTTTTGTTTTGTTTTTTTTTAAACAGAAAAAAAAAAACTGCCTAGGAAACGATAAGTTTTTAATTTGGAGATTGTGAGTGGAACAAAAATGTCATATTGCCACTGTAATATTAAATGTTTGGACCTAATTCATCATCATCATCATCATCATGTGCCATGGTGATAAGCGTGGGGGGTCGTGTTTAGCCATCTCGTGCGACCGCCAGAGTCGTGAATCACCTCAGTGTTCTTGTCTCGACCATACAACAGGGCCAAGCCATCCAGGTATTTATTTCTCTGCCTTCCCCTCAATCTTGCCAGTTGTCACCAAGTTCTCTAATTTATTTCTTCTCATAATGTGGCCAAAAAATGGTGACTGTCTACTTCTAATGTCTCTAATCAGTTTATGGTTTTCATTTGTTTCTGATAGTATTTGGTCATTGGCTTTTCTGTCTGTCCATGGTATTCTTTGCATTTTCTGCAGGAACCACATTTCCACAGCCATCAGATGTTTTTCTTCTTTAAAATGTGTCTATAACTACAATGTTGTCTCTTGTATGAATTTAACTGTCTTTTTTAGTTCACACGGTGGTCCATAGAATTTATCTTCCACTCTTGTTTCTCTAGGCCAAAAGGTTTGCCTATATATGTCATATTTTGGGCAGTCTTGGAGTAGTATGTGATCTGCTGTCTGCAGCACCAGTCCACATGTGCACAATTCGCCAATTGTGAATGTTGTATACATGTGGTTGCGTAATATATTGTGTCCTGTTCTGAGGCTGAGCGTAATAATTTGTTCTGGGCTGTCAGGGTTCTTCTATTGTTCCTTCCTTAGCTAGTCAATCTGTTCTCTGGTTTCCAGGCACTCCACATTGAGATGGTATCAACTGTATGGTGACCTTACACTGGCTGCCTAGCTCAGAAAGTAGTGTCTGTAGTACTGACAAATTCCCAACAGGAGCGCCCCAAGTACTGATTTTTCATCTGTCAATAGCATCACGGTCTGTGTACCATGGTTGATATTTAGTAATTTCTCTGTTGCTATCTTGATTGCTGGATTTCTGCATTATAGTTTTTGCAGTATGCTATCCTCTATTCTTCTTCTTCTTATTCTTCTGCATTCACCCGGAGTGTTTTTTTCAAATGTAATTGCTGTGTATTGTTATGCACCCTTGGGTCTAGACCCTTAGGCCAACACACCTGACTTTTGCGTTCATTTTTGACCAGGTTAGCATTCCTGGGGGACTCTTATTTTTGTGGTGCCGTCCACATCCTATCTGGTCCAGTTAGAACGGTCAAATACTTCATGATCAGCCCTCAAGGGAAGACAGGGACAGTCCATGGGCAGTATCTGGGGATCACATTTGACAGGAGCCTATCCTTCAAGGACCATGTGGAGATGGTTGTGACAAGATCTCAAAAGGGACGCAGTGCACTTAAAACTATGGCTACAATGGACACAGAACATAGAATGCTTTTCTCACTATACCAGCACTTGATCCTCTCAGCGATTGATTATGGACTAGGACTGCTCACTGTCTCAGAGAGTCAGCTGGTGAAGTTAGAGCGCATACAGAATGAAGCTATGCGGGTCATTCTGGGATGCACCAGAGACATCCCAGTAGTGTGTATGCGTTACATCCTTGGTCTGCCGACTGTTGCTGGTAGGCTCAAGGTGATGCAGGTGAAGGCATACCTCAGAGTAGCTGCAGACACAGATCACCCGTTGCATGAGGCGCTGGACGCAGTTAAGGAGCAGTGACTGATAAGAGGGAAATCATGGATGGCTCAGACGGAGGATACGATCAGACAGGTGTGCATCTTGGAGAACAGGCAAGGAGAGGAGTGGGTCAGAGTGCCAGCGGAGCAGTCCTTGTGCAGAGTTATAATCACATTAACCCGGGAGTGCAGAGAGTGGCCAGCAGGGGCAACGGAAGTGGAAATCCAGCACCTAATTCAGGACAATGCTCACTCGAGTGATGTGATTATCTACACAGATGGTTCGGTGTCAAGAGGTGAGAGAAGTGGCTGGGGGTTCATAGCTAAAGCTAATGGTCGACGTTTGGTGCAGGAGAGCCTGGCATATGATACCACAACATTCAGCTTAAGAATGGAGGTGGAGGCAGTCACTGCGGCTCTCCGCTGGATGGAGAATACGAAACACACACACATCGTGATTATAACTGACTCAGAAAGCATGCTGACGAGGGTGAGGATGGGCAGGCTTCATGCGGATAGGCTTGCTTCACTTCGGAGGTCATGGGTAACAAGCATCACCTGGATCTTTTCTCCGGGGCATGCCGGTGTGCTGGGGAATGAACAGGCGGACAGATTGGCTGGCTTGGCAAAACTTGGTGGAGTATTGATACATGAAAAGACAGACGTGGTTGTGGCCTTGTGCGAGCACGTGTACACCTCGGAGGAGCAAATGGATCACCATAGTCTGGTAAGAATGAGGCAGTGAAGTGTGACGAGGGAATCTGGCCGATATTCGACGCTCAGAGGAAAGGCAAGACAGACATATAATCTGATTGCTACTGGAACTATTAGTGTTAGAACTCTTAACTGGCTGCTGAGGATGGGGACGGAGCGCTTATGGGAATGTCCCGAATGCTGTGATGTCGGTTCCTAAATCAATCAATCAATCAATCCAGCAGCTTGCCTATTGTATTCCTCGTGGTTATGACCCGATATCCCTGAATTTTTATATGGTCTTTGCCAGGCTTCGGCAAGGGAATCAGATAGCTGTGTAACCATTCCTATTGATGCTAGCACTCCCTATACTGTTTGTTGTACATGTCTATTAGTTCCTCTAGCTCGTCGGTATACATATTAATGTCGTCATACCTTATGCCATCTGGCCCTGGAGCACTGTTTTTTTGATTGTCGAAGCACAGCCTTGACCTCTTTCACTGTCACTGTGTCTTCATCTGAAAAGTTCTGGGCCTTGCTCCTATCTGAGGTAACCTCCTTGGCAAGATTTCAGCCTCTCATGTCTGTCTGGTTGCTCTGCTCTAGACAGCATTCAAAGAGGGCTTTGCCCTTGTTCTCGTCAGTTCTCTGCCAAATGAGGTCATCACCTTGGAAGTCAGGAATGCTCTTATTCTTGACTACCCCAGCCATGCCTTTATGTAGTTGCCAGAACAATTTCAGTGACTTGTCTGTGCTTACTCTTTGATATACCTCTGCCCATTTTTCACGTTTAACCACCTTAACCAGTTTTTTTTCTAATGGCTTACGTTTGTGTGCATCTCTCTTTCTAAGTGCGTGCAAGGACTAGGATGAGAAACTCTGTTCTTTTTGCCATTTCCTTACAGCACTATGCTTATCCACCCAGGCCTTTTCCACCTCAAAATTCCACCAACTGCTTCCAGCTTTTTTTCCTGCCCTGAAGTATTTTGCACTTGTTGTGCCTTATTTTACTCACCACATCCTGCCTTGTACTGTCATACTGGAAAGTCTAGACCGTTGACTTGTGCTGCCTTGTTCTGCCTTTCTCCACCTATACACTGCGTGTGTGGTGGGGGGGGGGGGGGCGCTGCCGTGGTACCCTAGGACACCCCATCTACACCTGTGGTGAGTGAAGGAGAAACCAGCGACAGATAATGACACTGTCCTCATCACCTGGACGAATTGCTGTCCTGGTGACTCAGCCACTATTGATACAAACCAGGTCAATGGTTTCAAGTGCAGTCTCAAGCTCCTCCCCCTGTGTGTTGGAGGAAATGTGTCCCCATGATCTGCCTGTAGTGTTGATATCGCCACAGAAAATAACATTCCTCTTGTGACCTAATATGTCACTTAAGCATTGCCACTTCTGGGAATCCACACTTGCGTTACAGCATTAACATTAACCAACACGAATGGTAGACCGGATTGAACTCTAACCGCCTATATTTGTATGTCGTCATTGTCCCAACAGGACATGTCAAGCTCTGAAGCCACCATAACTGCCACGAATGAGAATCGCCATTCCCAGGTGTCACCTGTTGTAGAAACATTTGAAGCTGGCAATATCGAGTGAATTAGCACCCAGTCTCATCTCTTGAAGCGCTACTATGTCGTACCAGTATACCAGGTTTTCTAGAATAGGGCCTCATTGTTTTACGCTGGCACAGTTCCAATATAGAATACAAGTATTCTTGAGGCCCAGACGGTCGCATCTGAGTCTAAAACGCCTTGCTCCACCCTGTCTGCCTTGTCGCTTACGGCTTCCCAGTCACCCCCATTGCCTTGTTAGGTTGACTGCCCTCTGCACGGAGCACAAACGCTGTTCAGCTATGTTGAAAAACCAAACACCGCAGAAACACATAAACTGCAAACATTCACTCAAGGATTGCTTTGCTCAGATGCACGACTCCTTAGCATCGGCGAAGATCTTGAGAAGAAACTCCTGGTTTTACATCCTGGCACACAAATTACACACAGAAGATGAAAATATCCATCTTCTACTAACAAAAAAAAAGGAGCGGTCACAATACAGCACAACCATCCGCCGCCATTTTGACTAGGGGGCATTTCCCACAGTCCAGGGGCCCACTCTTAACTCTGCCCCAGCATTTGACGGCAATTTGGAACCAAAAGCCTCCCTAAAACAAATCTTTAATTTTGAGTATAACCAATTTTTAGTGACCCTCAAGTCTCTCCAAATGCTAGATCACTACTAACCCACATAAATGAGTCACACATAGCTAGATAGCAAACATGAGAAATCCTAGACATAGACCTGGATAGAAAGCCTGTTACAGAGTACAAAGGGCAAGGTTGTGTGACCTGATTATTCTCCTTCCTCCCCCCCCCCCCCCCCCCCCCAACACTTACTAATTTCCCAAACTAGATCTTTATTAAAATGTTGCTCTATTACTATGACCACCACTTTCTACCAACATGGGTGTAAGTTGTCTCCAGCAGTGACAGGGTTCACTTTTGCAACATGTACGGCTCTGGAGTTGACCCAGCCTCATAAAGTGGGTACCAGATCATTTTCAGAATTCTACAGGACTTGTCTGGGAAACAAAATGGGGGAGGAATGGAACTGGCTATCCTACATCCATTATGCTTTTATCTATAATCTGTGAATGCCTAAACACTATGGGCATACCTGTAACTTTTATTATTTCTGTTGACATATGTAGGTTCATAATTGCATTGTATGGTTGCAGTTTCTCAAACAGTGAATTCTAAATCATTTCTATATACTTGTAGAATACAAGTTAATTTATGTATTGTTTATTATTTAAGGCATCTGTGGCTAAGGGATAATCCAGCATACCATGTTCAAAATCATTTGCAGTCTATTTGGAAGCAGTCCACCTTTTTAACAATGGTATGAGTGTTGGTCCTTCAGAAAGCTATGGCAGACTGCAAAACATAAACTTTGCTTGTAAATCACAGAGTAAAAAATGCTAGGGTTGATTGCGACATCCTGTTAAAATGAACATGCATCTATTATTATTTTTTTCATTATTTAAACACTTTAGCTCATTTGTTACGTAGGTCCCTGAACCATTGTGTGCCTCTATTAGTTGGTGTCTGCAGATTCTTCGTAGTCTATGCCATGTGACGTCTGTTATGATGCCTGTCCACACTTAGCCTTCTGTCTTGTGTACTTCAAACATGTTGAATGCCATTCCATGATGTCAAATTGTCCAGCATCTTCTCTCTCAATCTCCCATGGTCTCTTCTCTCCTCCAAATTTTCCATTGTCACAATGTACTCCAGCTTCCTCCTTCTCATGGCGAGCCCAAACATAGATTAGCAAATAAAAAGTTTGCTTATTATTTGTGTGTGTGTTCTCTTTCGCTTACTTTTAACTCAAGTGTAGTGCATATGCATGCTAATACTTCTAGTGTATTGGATTGATTTTTGTATGTGGATTAGCTTTCCCTATTACCAGTGTCCTTCACCTCAAATGAACTCACTTGCAGAGCTCACTTTCACCTCTCAAAGTTAGTTAGTTAGTTAGTCGACAGATCATCCTCGTTGCACATCGAACCATTCAGTCCATAAGTGCTCGGATCCCCTCCTCAGCAAATCCCGCAGCGTGTAGCGGCTAACGACGCCAGTTCTGTGTTGGTTTATCAATCTTCTTTGGCGTCCTGCGTAGTGTTCTTGTTTGGCCATCCCTCTTTTAATTTGCTGCTCTCGCAGTCTGGCCATTGTTGTAGATTCACAGTCATCACTTGGTTCTCGCAAAAGTCTCACTTCTCGTAGAGCATTCAGAATGTCAGCCTGGTCCATGGCGCCTCCACCCTCCACAGTAACCTCACCTGCGAGCTTGTCAGCCCGCTCATTTCCTTGTACTCCCGCATGCCCTGGCATGAAGATGAAACTAATCTTTGCCAGCCGAGACCGCTTCAGAGGCAGCAACCATTCTCTTCGGATCGACCCCTCCTCTATCCTCTTGATCATGTTCATTGAGTCGCTAAGGAAACAAGCCCTAGTGAATGTCTGTGTCTCGAGCCATGTTATTGCTTTACTTACTGCCATGACTTCCATGGTCAGGCTACTTGTGGTTTCAGTGAAAGCACCAGAGTCCTCCTTCACAATTCTCCCTCCGGCCCGAGCTGTAAAGGCCCATGAGCTTCTCACATGTCGGACGACCGACCCATCTGTGTAGATGACCGCGTCACCGTCTAGCGAATTCTCGAAAATCAACGCTTGTACTTCAGCCTCAACAGCAGCCGGATTTTCTTGTCTGCATTTTCTATCTAGTTGGATGCAAACTGAAAAGGATGTGCAGAAGTCTGTTGGCACTTGCACCCACTCCTCGCCAGGTTCTAAGTCCTCAAGTGAACACACCTGTTGAAGAATGTCTTCGGCTTGACCCATCCACGACCGTCCTCTTTTTAACCTGCTGCCCTTCACCTTTCTAATTTCACTATGCAGTGGATGCTGTGTGTTTGCGTTAATTCTGAGGTAGGCGCGTGCCCTGCAAATTTGTATTCTCTCTTCAATGGTTGGAAAATCAAGAAGGTAGCGCATCGCCCTGCATGCTGTATCTCTTGTACATCCAAGAATAATGCGCATAGCTTCATTCTGTATCCTTTCCATCCTTTCTATCTGCTTATGGCTGAGAGTCAGGATTGCCATTGCATACTCCAAAACAGACATGACCAGCCCCTCGTACAGAAGACATAGATGGCGCTGCTCACAGTTTGCTGCCGCCATCACCCGCATCGCTGCCAAACCCCGCTTGGCCTTTGTTATCACCTGGTCTATGTGCACATTATAAGCAAGGCTTCGATCAAACCGTATCCCCAGGTAATTCATTGCCAGCGTTCTTTCCACCGTCTCTGAACACAGCATTACAGTTGGTGTTGGATTGTTGACAATATGATTATTCAACGAGAACCAAGTCACTGTTGCCTTTGTTGGGTTGACCATTGCCCCAGCTTCATCACACCAAGTACTTATGCGATTGAGTTCGGTTTGTAGTTCCACAGCAACCTCCTCTCTATCCTTACCCTGACGATACACTAAAACATCATCGGCATATGACAATGTCCTGCCAGGTCCAGTGATCTGCTCACTGGTGATTCTCACTGTGTAGGCGTTGAACAGTACCGGAGATTTTTCACCTCTCAAAGCTCAGAAGCAAGTGAGGTATGCAAGACTGATACTGAAACTTCTGGAAAGAGGTATATTAGGGTGTGCAGGTCAGCATGGTCGAATGGGTGTTCTTAAACATCCGTTGTGTTGAAGCCGACGTAAGCAGTTCAACCCCTACACTGGACAACTGGACTAAAATGTTGACCTGTCGCCCTTGACTTGGAGACATAAATTACAAGTACCTCTGAAGTCGGAGTGGGTTCGTCTGATGGCGAGGGATACTGTTAAAAGGGAAAGCTAATCCACACGCAGCATTCAATCTGTCACTAATATAAATAGTATGTATGGACTACGCTTGAGTTCAAAGCAAGCAGGCGCCAAATAAAAAAAAAACAATATTAAGGTGTAACCTGGTCATGATTCATCATAGTACATATAGATTGACATGTATAGGGCCTCAGTCGGTAGTGTCTCCTCCACACAAATTAGGTCCTTCATTGCCAACAAACTCCAACCCAATACCTACATTCATAGCTGTTTTCATCGGTTTGTTTCTTCTTTCTCTTAATTATACCTGTCAATATCAGATAAAGAAGAGCTATCTCAGCATGACTTTTGAGTGGACTGTATAGAATGTAATGTTCATTGCACCTGCTAACTGGCTTTCCAATTGCTTGTTTTTAAATTCTTACCCCATTTCTCATGGGCCATGGTTAAGTCTACCTGCAAATATTTACAGTATACATCCATGTATGTGGACTGGCACACAAAAACGTACATACACCTTCCCATTGGCTGATAGACAGGTTTTTGTTTGTATTCATGCTGTTACAAAATCAAACCCTCAACTCCCATTTGAATCTGTTTACCATCTGGACTGTGGGAAAGCAAAAGGGAAACTGAATACAACACATCTCTGTAGGATACTGCTTTGTGGGAAGGACAGCGGCATCATTGATGCATATCACCATCATTGCAAACCACTGTGTTTTAAAGTAATGAATGAATCACCAAAAACGAGAAGTATATTGTGAGCTTTACTAAAGCACGACTACAAGAAACAAAATGGACATTGCAGCCAAAGCCTTCGTCAGCACAGAACATACAAACAAAAATAGACTAACAAATACACGAAAGACACTACATGAAAGTATTAATTTCACTTATCTGTTTTCTTAATTGCGCGGCTATCCGCTGTCACAACGTCCATTTTGTTTCTTGTAGTCGTGCTTTAGTAAAGCTCACAATATACTTCTCGTTTTTCGGTGGTTCATTCATTGCTTTTTAAGCTTTACTGCAGTTCCCCTTATTCTTGTTAACCACTAAACTTAAAAACTAAAGTAATAACTGCCTAGGACAGAAAAGTTAATTGTATCTTTTGATTTTTTCAGAATCCCCTAATGAATCAAGATGGCTGCATTGACACAGTTGTGTTATGAAGACTGGACTAACTTACCAGATCTTATTTTGGTGCAGGTATTTTCTTACCTATCAGAGACAGATATTTGCCATGCTGGTGCCACATGTAAGCACTGGTTTCAGTGTTCAAAGACGCCAGCACTCTGGAGAATCGTCAGTTTTTCATTTTGTCTCCCAGCTCATAGAAAACGGGTAAAAGTTTGTAAGCAGTATGGCCATTTGCTCCAAGATATGACAGTAGTTCTTGACCAGAGAGAGGCAGAAAATCGACAGAATCTTATCTCAGCATTGGAACACATGAGCAGTTTGGAAAATATGCGTCTGTCACGCTTGTCTATCCTGTTTAATGGGGAAAATCCTAAGCTTTGTGAATATCATGAATTCTTGATAGCTTTAGAAAAACTGTTGACCAAAATTGGTGAGAAAAAAGAAAAATCAATATTAAAGTATTTGAATCTGCAGGACTTCCAAGCAAAATTCAATGATGATTTTATTGGTACGATTTCTTCAAATTGCCCTAATTTGGAATATTTGAATATTTTGAATCAAATGTTGCAGTGCTGTGTTTCTCCATATAGCATAATGAATTTGGTCTTAAAATGCAAGCAACTTCAGGAATTACATTTATCCTATGCCAGCTTGTCTGATGATGTTCTGAATGCTTTGGCACAAACTAACAGAACACCATTGAAGAGATTGAAGATAAGTTCCAAAGGGCCTGAAAAGTATGGAGACAACCTATCCTCAAAGTCATGGTCAAATCTTCGAAGTTCAAACCCAGATTTAAAGGTTCATCTGACATTTCATGACACCTGTCCACATCATCGTGTCTTAGAAATTATGAAGCCTGAAATTCCTGTACAGGAAATGGTCTTTATCAATATCATCCATCTTCCCCAGAAAATCAATATTGCAGTGTCATACTATGAGCACATGTTAGAAAAACTTGTTATTGATACATTGCCATTTTTTGGACCTTGGAAGTGTCCACAAGAAGAGCTTCAGGAGTCTCTTTTCAATGTAACTAGAAGATGTAAAAAACTAAGGACCTTTTATGCTAAGTGTCTAATTGATCCTTTTGTCCTTAATACAATTTTAGAGCTGTCTCCCTCGCTGATGGAAACCGAAGATTATGGAGTGCAAGGTACATATTTTGTGAAATGGGGTAATTCGTTGTGTATACGGGACGGTTAACCCAGTTAACAAAATATGCCAGCAGAAGTCGGATGTGTCGGCCAAAAGGGGCAAGTATCACAGCTCTGCTGTAAATTGGCACAACGCAATTACATCTAAAACAACATTCCGGACGAACGCAGAAGAAGAAGAAGAGTTAAATATTAGATAAAATTGCATGGGTAATAAAGAACCTGAAGAATGGTAAATCATCAGGATGTGATGAGATAACAACTGAACTAATTAAAGCGGGAGGAGAAGAAGCATACAAATCTATCACACGTTATGTAAAACACTATGGAAATATGGTATATGACCAAAATATTGGAAGAGAACTATCTTTATTCCAGTACCAAATAAGGGCAGCCTGAAATTATGCACCAACTATAGAACTGTTGCCCTGATCAGTCATGCAAGTAAAATTCTACTAAAAATCATAATGGGAAGACTTCATAAGAAAATGGAAGAAGAGATTAATGAGTTCAATCTGGATTTAGACCAGGAAGAGGACAGAGAGATCACATACTCAATATGTGATTAATAATAGAGAAGTGTAGAAAATTTAATGTAAATCTATTCTTATGTTTTGTGGATTATTCAAAGGCATTTGACTGTATAACATCAGAAACTTTGGGTAATCATGAGGAAAATGGGCTTTCCATAATATGTAGTATAACTCATAAAAATGCTCTATCAGTGACCAGGGATAATCACTTGGACGCAATATGTCTAACTCCTTTAATTCCACCCCTACTTTCACTATGGATTGGTTTCACCTGTAAATCGATTTTGACCAGCTTGGTGTACCATGCATCTGAAACACTTTTGCCCGCTGCTCGAAGATGCGATCGAGGTTACATCATACATTCTTATCTGCTGTTAACCCAATCCTTTCCTGGTAGCCGGCAGTTATAGCCGTGTTGAAATTAGGTATTGGGCATGTGGTCCTCTATGACCGCTGTTTGGTAAACTCACACGTCAGTCTGGCTGAAAATCTAATCTCTAAGGTTCTGCACCAACGTGTTAACTATTGATTTTTCACATTTTATCAAGCAGGAATGTAACACCTCTCCGTTCTCTGCCTCTGCTGTAGTGGTGGTCACGAATTGAAATTTTCTGTTTCTAGAAAGCAGACTTCGCTTCCTGCGATGGCGGGTCTACTGGCGTAAAATTGTGTCGTAGAGTTGATAACGTGGAGCAGTGTGGTGAAACTTTTATTTTATATCTTGTCATTCCTCTTTCATATTTATTCCTTTCTTGTGGATGAGAGAAACATCCTGATTTTGCTGAGGCGTTTCATTGCAGGAACTTTAAAAGTTAGATTTCTAAGAGCTTGCATTTTCCCCATTGCAATATATGCCTGTGAGACCTGGACACTTACTAAAAAAAGAGCTGATCAGCGTATAAATCCTTTGAATAAAAATGCTATAGATGGGTTAAATGCTACAGAATATCTTGGACACAAAAGAACAAATGAAAAGAAGATGGATGTGGGTTGTGGCAGATGATCTCCAGATGGGTGCATCGGATACGGGACATCTTGCTTATGATCGAGAAGTTTTCCAGGGTGTTGTTATGGGAGCGAAGTTCTGCGAGGGACATGCTACTGAATGGATGAATGAGACTAGGGATTAAGAAAGATGCTACTTAATATAAAACAAATTTATAGTCTGTTACACTGCAAGAATTACATTCTTATCTGCATAGGGTGGGCACCTTGGTGTAATGGTTATTATGTAACACTGACGATGGCATACATGTGGTCAAATGTGTGAGAGTTTATTTTCAACTCTCTGCATTTTCTGTGGGGGAAATAGACTGGCCACATATTCTAGTCCTTGACAGATGAAGCAGGATTCTGTTATGGGACATTTATTTCATCTTTCTTTGTTGTGAGCATAGGCTATTTGATCATGTTAGTTGCAATTCGTGTATAGCAATATTGCCATTGGCAGTCCAATATTTATCATCTTTTTATTGTGGCGATGTATAACATATTTTATTGTTTTATTTATTGTTACTGGCCATTAGAGTATTTCTAAATATAATAGGTGGAAAACCCTACCCAAGAGTTAGCTGACAGTCTTTATACATTTTGGCTCGTTAAAAGTAGAATGTCTAAACCAGGGGTGGCCAACCTTTCCAGTAGGTCGCCAAATTTCGGAAATAATATTTCCTGCCGGGCCATGCACCTAATTTGTTTGTGTTAATTAAAGTTAACAAGCAAGCGTGCGACAGCTTCGACCACATTGTCGCTTCCCAGTAGGTGAAATCTTGGTCAAACACTTGCCTGGTTTAATGTAACAAAAAAAAAAACTAACCAAGAAATAGGTATATTAATTTTTTTTTAAAGAAAATAAAACATAAATGAGAATCAAACATATTTATTAGACAATTTAAACATATTTAAAAGTGAGACAGCTGGCTTATGTTTTGCAGAACTAAGTGCATCAAAATTGATCTCGACTGATGTTCTCACTACACGCAAACAGTTTTCCAAATGAACATCAGTAATTCGTGTTCTCACTTGTGATTTGATGTGCTTCATGTGACTAAAAAGCTGTTCACACGCATAGGTGTTTCCAAATAGTGAAAACATCGACAGAAGCATGTTTGTAAAACACAAGGATATTTATCCTTGTCCAAATACGTTTTATAGAACTCTTCCAAACCAACTTGATGAAATTTCTCCTTTAACTGTGTATCACAACACATTTCACAATGCTCCATTTGTAATCTTCCTGGTAATAAATTTGCGTCTACCACAAATGACATTGCAAATGCACAAAAAAGCACATGATGTTTTTTAAAATCCTGAAATCGGTATTCAAATTTGAGGTTTAAGTCAGATATCAAAGAAGCGTAGTTATCCGCCGACTCCTGTGTGACATCTGGTTGCATTGACAATGTGGAAAGTGAGTAAAGTTTTTTGTCCTCAGCTGTTGTTCCCAAAGACCAAGTTTCATTTCAAATGCAGAAATATGGTCATACATCTTATTAATTAATTGATCTTTCCCTTGTAGATGAGTATTAACGTCATTTAGGTGGCAAGTTATATCGATCAGAAATGCAATGTTGCAAACCCACTCTTTGTCTTCAAATTCTAGGATACTTTTTGACTTGCTTGCAAAGAATGATTGTATTTCTTGCTGCAAATCAAACACTCTTTTCAACAATTTGGCATCGGTCAGCCATCTTCTGCATAAATGTAACGTCATTATAATCTGAGTCTTTAGAAATTCTTGGAACTGACGGTGATTCAACCCGTTCGACTTAATGAAGATCACTATTTCGACGACCACTTTCATGGCATGGTCCATTTTTAGGGACTTCAAACATAAATTCTCCTAATGAATAATACAATGACAATTTAGCATTGAAGTATTACCTACTTTGGAGGCCTCATTTTCAATCAATTTTACTAAACCTTTGTGTTTCCCAACCATTGCTGGAGCACCATCCGTTGTTAAGCCCAATAAGTTGTTAAGCTGTAACGAAAAGTGATTCAATGTCGATGTAAGTGCCTCTAACAAATCTCGTGACTTAGTAGTGTCCTTAAGTGGATATCAACACCCCTGATAAAAGTTGCCAGTTCTGCAGTATCTGCCATATTTGTGCTTTCATCCAATGCTAGAGCGTAAAATATGAACTTGGATGCTCGACTTTTCAAATTGTCTTCTATATGTTTTCCAATGTTGTCCACACGCCTAGTAATAGTCTGATGAGGCAGACTTATTTTTTAGAAATCCTTCTTCTTTTCTGGACACAGAATTACAACGACTCTCCCCAAACATTCCTTAATCATTTCACTATCTGAATATGGCTTAGATTTTTTTGCTAGTATCATAGCTACTGCATAACTAGCTTTTACATAGCATGTTGACTCTGAACTCGCTCTAGTAAATATCTTTTGTTGTGCAGACTTTTTAAAAAGTCATTTACTTGGCCTTGTCGAAATTGCCCTTTGTACTAATCAAACTTATTTGTATGTTTAGTCTTGTAGTGCCGTTTGATGTTATACTCTTTTAAAACATAAACAGATTCATTGCATATCAAGTATATGGGCTTTGTTTTAATTTCCACGAAAAAGTAGTTTACAGTCCACCTGTTTTGGAAACAATTCTTCTGTGATTCTTCCCTTCTTTGGCCCAATGTCTTTACTAGTTAAACCATGATAGGTCTTGGTTTTTAACTGAAAAAAAAAATAACACACCACACGTAATACTAATTAATAATAATAAATTAATTTAAATTACATAAATAAAACGTTTCAGGGTTTACTTATCTATAGAATTGATATGGTAGGATACTTGGTTAAAGTAGTTTGAACTCTTATTATAAATATGATAAATATGTATTTTAACGTCGATCGCAAAATCTCTCCAGACGCAGTGGCGATAATAGAACGAAACTACAGAATAACACTGAACTTTGTCAAGCTGGACAGAAAGTAGTTATGATTATGAGCCCAATAGCGTTGCGAGCTTCCCAAAGACCACAGAACATACATATCAGAAGTTGAAGTCTCATATTAAATTTTATCAACACTTAGCGTCGGACAAAAAAACTAAGTAACCTTGAGTGTCAAATAGCGGGATATTTGAAATAGTTAACATCTATGAATTTTCCCAAAAATGCGAGATATTTAAAATAACATTTATGTTCATTTGACCTAACTCTGCGGGCCACAACATTACTCCCGGTGGCCTGTGGGCCTCATGTTGGCCACCCCTGGTCTAAAGGATCATCCCAATAGAAGAGACTGGAGTTCACTTGAGAGAAAAAAGACAGAAGGTAAAGAGACATTTGCACTTATTTGCTCACACAAGCATTTAAAAAAAATCAAGAGTGGAGTAAGTGGGAGGCGTAACAAAACAAAATTATATTCTTTTAATAAAAAGACAATTACAAAAAGTTCCTAGTTCAAACAATCAACTAGAACAAAAGATTTAACAACTGATGCAGATTCTGCCAAAATTAAATTGATGAATTAATTACAAATATAGCCTACAAATTTATCTCAGCTTATCGCTGAAACACACAGAATCATAAAAACTTCTTGGACGATGTTGTTACAGTACAGAGTCACCTGTGATATTGTAATCCCATCTATGACCAGAACTGAATTGAGTCCTGTTGTTTCAGTATTTGGGTGAAGGTACTCGGTGCTCCTCGGGATTCAACGTTCACTCGCCCTCCAGATGGCGAATCAGCTCATATGTAACTCCCACATGTTCAAAATGAGGATACAGTAGCAAAAGTGAAGCCCCCCCCAGTCTTGTATAAGATTTTTTTTTTTTGCGTATCCTATTTACGGGACATTGCTGTCAACACCAACATTTTTCAGCTGCTGTTGATGTCTTTGTAAGATTTATGTTCAGTAGTTTGCCATCGCTTTCTGAATGACCAGCTCACATATCTTCCGTAAGAAACCAATGCGAAGCGATCCGCTGCCGAATCTCGCACAGCTATGTCTCGTACGTGAGTATACGGGATTATGAACAGCGTCCTTAGCAATTGGCTGAACCAGATTATCTCAGGTGGAAATTCTTTATACGTATGTCTGGCAGAAGAGTAGCATGGAACAGAAGGAGCGAAAGTCATTACTCACGTTAAGACAGCTCCAAAATTTCAACATCTGGGACTGCAGTAATAATTAATTATCGCTCATTACAAGAGCTGGGTGGTGGGGTTTAAACTATATTCCCAGTCTAATGGACTTTATTGGGCAAGATAATGTGGCGAAGATGGAGAAGAGAAAAATATAACATCTGTGTTAATTATCTCATATTAATAAAATAATGTTGCTAATAATGTTATGCATGTTTACCACAGACATTACTAGGTGCATTGCATAAAGACATTTGGAATTAGATGCTTTAATTAAATAGGAATTCATTTTAACATCAGGGCTACTAAGTCAGCGTGATGTCATCATAGCGATCTAGGCATCACCTCATCACATTTATTAGAAAAGCAATACCAGAAACAGTAGATATATTACAACGTGCTACTTATAATTTCAGGTAGTAACAGACTTTTAACATCCATTTCATGCCTATTTGGAGAGGGGGAGGGTATGCCTGTCACGATGTGGGGTCCTGGGCTTATGTTCATTATGTTTGGCTACTGACACAATACCCATAACAGGACAACACAACTCACGTGAAAGCACCAACAAGTCTTTCAGACTATATGAGACGAACAGCAACGCCTTTATTGCCAGCAGACATCATAGTACGACTGTTAGTGATGTGCAAATTTGAGTCTTCAGACTGTCACCCACTACTCTCACTATCGCAGTGATTCTACAACTCGTACATACATATGTAGCTGGACTGCTAGGCCACTGAGAGTGATAACGCCTGCAATATAGGTGTCATGATGTCTAGGGACAAGTACATTTGCCCATACCTCCTCACGTGCTCTAATGTGGTTGCGTTGGAGAATACCTACTGCATTGTATCACACCGACAAAGTATGATCCTACCTTGATATGTTTACAATGATGAAGGAATCTAGACTTCTGTATTATCTGCACTCTACCTATCAAAACTGGTAGATCTGTAGTGTCTAGAAACTGGTAATTGAATGTTGTCGTCTGCATTGTACGAAGGCTGATGGTCGAATCCCCAAAACTACAGTTAGGTTGTTAACCTACATATCGTGTGACGCGGCATTCGTTTATTACACATGCAGCATTGTGCACATTTCTCATCAAGTTAACTCATCTACGCTGTCATCAGCTCCATGACAGTTTGTGTCCATGTCCAATTAGACAAGGTATCTGATCTGCTAAATTAGAATCTGAGGTCAGTTTAACTTTTGACCCTACATTTGGTCAAAAATGGTCCACAAATGTATTCAGATTCATATTTTTAAAACTATGTACCTGTGTGTCGTGCTCCCCCCACACAACTTTGCTCAGGCTCATATTTTTCAAGTACCATAGCCCTGTACCTCTCCGCTCCTACACAACTGTAATTAGGCTAATATTTTTCAAGTTCTGTTCACCTATGATCTATGACGCTCCACCCCCCACACAACTGAATAGACTCCTATACTCAAAGCTCTGTGCCATTCTGCTGCCCACACATCTGCATTTAGACTTAAATTGCAAGCTCCTTATCTCTGTGATCTGTGCCCCTCCCAACTATATTTTTCAAGCTCCCTACCTTTCTGGCAACCCCACCTCATTTTTCAGAGCCTTGAATATGTGAAGATCTAACACTCGACACCCAGATGGCTGTATCTGTCACTGGACTATCTCTCTCTCTCTCTCTCTCTCTCTCTCTCTCTCTCTCTCTCTCTCTCTCTCTCTCTCTCTCTCTCTCTCTCTCTCTCTCTCTCTCTCTCTCTGTGACAAATGGATGTTCATAGTCTGTTATAGTTATATATTATGTTATTTTTGTTATATAAAAACCAGCATGTTATGACTTATTTTGGTGAAGTTATTATATGTGAAGCTATGGAAAATTTAATGGAGCAAATAAGACCTCATAAAGTAAAATAGTGTGGCTGTATTCTATGACATGAGGAATCATCAAAAGCAACATCAGAAAGAGCACTAGACGGCTAGATACTGAGGAAACGATCAATAGGAAACATTGATAAAATGGGCTTATCAATTTAAACATATATCCAACTAAAGAAACTCACACAAGTCTTTACAACTATGTAGTGAATCTAATCAAACCATCATATTGCATGTTCTTTTAAAAAATGCCACTCCCATCACTGCCTGCCGAAAAGATTCTCAATCATTTGCCCCAGTTTATCTATCTCATGCATTTTCATTCCCAAGGTGTCTTAATGGTCCTGTGTTCATCTGTGTGCTGGTAATGCCTCTTCTTCCAGGAAACTGCCTTCCATCATTGCTCTTTCCACCTAATATAGCCAGAATATTTCAGTTTCTAAGATGCTGTTTATGAGCTTGTTTTAATCTTTGTTTAGAACTTGTAGAATGGTAGTATTTTTTTTTCCATATCTGGTCCACGATATTATAAGAAATTTTCTGAAACATTTAAGTTCAAAAGCTCAGATTTTCTTCTTTAGTGGTTACAAAATGATCCATTCTCACATCTGTATGTTGCCACAAAAATTATGCATGTTCACAAATATTTTACTTTAATGTTAGCTGGTCTTGTGCCATAGCTCTTGATACTGTCTAACCAGACTATGTCAAAATACTTGATGATGATGATGACTATATGTTAAACTAGGATGAGTGTAATATTGTCTTTTACTGAATTTTAAGACTGTAAGAATTAAACTTCAGCCAGTGTGAAATAGCCGAGAGTATTTTAGATCTTCACATTTTACATATCAGTTTAGGAGCTCACATTTTGAGCTTGAAGTTTATGCATAATGTGATGATTTTTATCCAGCATGCTGGATTGTAAGTAAAACTAACATAACTAATATTGTTACATTTTTTACTAGATTTTAAAGTGGCTGAATAAAACGTCAGCCAGTACAAAATAGCCGAGAGTATTTTAGATCTTCATACGTTACATATTATTTTAGGAGCTCACATTTTTAGCTTCTTTATGCATGATGTAATGATCTTTATTAAGCAACAGTTAACATGATTTTTATTTTGTAACAATCTTTGCTTTTTAAACAACACTTAAAATATTTAACAATTTAGATATGGGTTGATGTAGCAACTGGTTATGACAGAAGTTGCAGAAACTGGCAGAAAACCACTGAAGAGATTTGGGACTTTTTTCTTGCATATATAATTTTATATGCATAATTTTTTTATACACAATTTTAGTGTAAACTGTTTATGTGTGTATATACCAGGGAAGTCATTAAGTAATAAATATTGTATGAATAACTTTTTTACAATAATGTGAGCCAGAATTTGTGTGAGTTGTTTCTCAACATAGTCCCCCCTGTCTGCATGGACCACCTGACCACTAGCTTACTGATGCTTTCCAGGAAATAGTTTGTGTGTGTGGCTTTCAAGCAATTTTGCGCCACCTCCATTACCACATTGTCATCTGCAAATATCGGACCCTGCAAATGTTCTTCCAGGGGTCCAAACAAGTGAAAATCTGATGGCATCAAGTCTGGACTGTATGCTGGATGTTTCAGGACCTAAATTTTAGAGCATGTAGTGTATCCACTGTGTATGAAGCCTATGAATGTGGGTGTTGTCGGGCAGCATCAATACACCGTTGATCAATGATGTTTTGTTTTCTATTTTGAAATCTTTCAATTCATTTGTACACTCTCCCCTGAATCAAACAACCATCTCCATACTGAACCATCATTCTTCTGTAGATTCCACAAGGTTTATTGCGCATGAGAATACGGCTCAGTCCTCATTACTCCTTCATGAGGTATCACTTAAGAGCCAGTTTATGTCCTGAAATAGGATTTTCTTTTGTCTATACTCTTCCATGCACTTTATAATAAAATTCCTGTTACTCAATGACTTTCCTTCATAATTATTTATTTATATGAGAGGAAAGATTGGTTGGCTTCTATAGTGGCTGTATTGGAAAGGTTTGAATGGACAAATCTTCTGTAGTGTATGTGATCAGTGAAAGACTTCTGTGTAATGTACAGCAGGCAATGAGACAACATTATACAGATTCAAGGAACATACAATACAAGCTAGAAGTAGTACTACATGTCTGTTGCATGGACTTGCTAGATGTGTATGTAACCAGAGAGTGATGGGGGTAGTTAGCATCCTTTCACTTCAATATCTGCTTAGGGAGATGGATCACTTATGGGTGCATTTCAAGTGCAGTGATGTTGCTTCTGTTAACCAATAACGAATATTATTCAAATACAGTATTTGATGTAAGCGTGCTGTACTAGCTACTTTGTTCCTGTGGAAGCTATGATTGATTAAGTGGAGTGATAAGGAAAGTATCACCATCTGAAAATTGAGACTACTGTAGTTTGTTTTTAATCAGTTCATCAAATGCAGTTTCATCATCAAGTGCCTTGCTAGCTGGATTTTCTGTGAATTGTCTGGAAAGAAGAAGGGTGGAGAAGGGAACTGGCCACTTCATCTGTCAAGGCCTAGAGACCTAACTCTTCACACTCGAATAGTAGTATCTACCACATGGCTACATCTATGTTGTGTGTATGCATGCACGCATGCCTGAGAAAGGGAATAGTAAAACCTCGCTAACAGTTAGTTTATTTTATTGTGACAGAATTGGCCTGCATATTTCTACATTATTTTCGTTATAAATTGTAAAGTGTCTTACATCAAAGACAGCATGTTATGGTTTGTGTTTCTAAACTTATATTGTGTGTGAAGTTATGGAAAGTGTAATGGAGCAAAGATGAAGTAAAATAGCTTAGCCATATTCTAAGACATGAAGAAACATCAGAAGCAATATAAGAAGGGGTACTGGAATTCTAAATACTGGGGAAAAGAGGAAGCGATAGACCAAAGAAAATATGTATAAAGAAGGCATGAAGAGATATATCAGTTCAAACATACATGGAATTAAAGACGGCAGCACAAGAGAGACAACTATGTCGTGAAATCCCCTCTGCTGTGTAGCCACCTTGTAGTGGTAGAGGGACTTGTATGTTCCAGTGATTCCAAGAGCTATCCTGACAGTAACGCAGCAACAGGTAGGGCCTGCCATGTTTGGCTGGTTAAAGTGTAGGGACAAGATGAAGAGATTCAGGTAGGGCCTCCCTGGGGACAGTCAAAGGCTAGGAAAAGCAACCCCAAGAAATTGCTTGTCGAAGTCGAAGTACTTAGCTACAAATTTCAAAGAGAGTTAAATCTTTACATATTACATATGTAACAGCTCACATTTTGGCTATTTACACAAGTGGCTTACAATGTATGCACAGTGTGATGATTTTAAATTTTTTAAAGAAGAGTTTCACAATTGTAATTGTCTTGCCAATGGGTGAATTGTTCACAATATTTTCTTTTTACTGGATATATCTCCTAGAATTAAATTACAATAATTTATTTATTCTTACGTCAAGAATTTGTTTAAAGTAATTCAACATCTCCAAGATTTAACTCTTTCAACTGTAAATAGTTACTACCTTAATTTGTTCTACTGCATGGATTTGTAATCAAAAGTGAAGTGAATGACAAGTGAACCTGATGGTGGTAAAATAAGAACACTACTTGAAAGAAGTCAGAGAAACAATTAAGATAGTACAGGTTGATGTAATTACTGGATCGGAAAGAAGCAGCACTATTTGACAGAAGCACAAAGGTAACAATTCAGATAGTATGGATTGCATGATGTCTGCCTCTGCCTGCGAGCAACTGACTCAGGCAGCTGGAGGACTACATGAGAATAGTGAAGAATTAACAATTCAGATAGTATGGTTGATGTACCATTACATGAAAGGAGCCACGATGTAACAGCTCAAATAATATGGATTATTGTAGCAACTGGAGCGCTACTTGAGAATAGTCAAGAATTAACAATTCAAATATGCATGATGGAGCACTACATGAAAGGAGTCATAATGTAACAGTTCAAATAATACGGGTTAATGTAGCAATTGGCTTGGACAGAGTTGTGGTTTATGACATATGGTGTAACTAATGAATGTGTGATATGTTGCTTGGCACAGAAAAGTGGACAAATTATTCACTTAACAGCTCAGCAGTTTGGGCTTACACCCATGTTGGAGCACACATACTTTCTGTACATGTAGATGTAGTGGGAGCGGCTGGCCGAGTGGCTAGAACGCCAGACTCTCCTTCAGGAGACCTGGGTTCGATCCCTCGGTAAGGTGTGGGATTTTTTTCTGTCGGGGGCAAAAAGAAAGTCCTAACATGCACAGTTCGCGGCGACTGCACTAGCCAGGCAGCCTTAATTCCTCAGGCTCAAAGACCCCTCTGCCATACACCGTAAGGTACTATATTGGCAGTAAGTGACAGTTGACAGTAGATGTGGTGTTGACGGTATCCTAGAAGAGTACCTGAGATTTCTTAGTGAAATAGATTAACTAGCTAGCTGACTTCATGTTGCTATGACCTAATATATCTGAAGACATATCACTTCAAACTAGTATTAAAAAGTCTACCTTGTAATTATGTTTTGTTTAATTATTATCAGCATTTGAAATGACTTCTTGAGCCTCTTGTTTGTAACTCAATGATAATTATTTTAGAAATGTAATTCAGTTTGTAAAGCTTACTAATACACTTGGTGTTTTCTGGCTACAATTGTGTTCTGTTGTTTGATTATTCTGGTGTTACTTGTGATGATGGTGTGAAACCTTTACTGCCAAGGACATTTCCTGGTACCCATTTAGACTGGGTCAATCTGTTAATAAATCTGCCTCGATGGAGATTCAAATACATGGCCACTGGGCCAACAGGCAAGTGCTCTAGACACTGCACTACTGCAGGTTCCTTATTGATGATAATAGTTATATTTCTTCTTCCTCTTCTTTGTGTGGTATGCTGGATGGTATTGATAATTAAGTGCCCCAGCATAACTCTTTCTTTATTGGTCTTAATCATTTCTCGTGTTGACATTTTTCTGTGCCAGGATTCTAGACTAGATCTTATCGTTACCCCTTACCCCCTCTGCTGTGCGTCCACCTTGATGAGGTAGAGGGGCTTCCGCGTTCCAATGACCCCAAGAGCTATGCCGACGGTAGCACAGCTACTGGTAGGGTCACCCATGTCGGACAGGTCAAGGGAGAGGGACCAGACGAAGTGACGCACAAACCTGCTGCCTTGTAGGTAGACTAGGGACAGTCAAAGGCTAGGGAAAGCACCCCAAAATATGCTTCTCGAAATCGGATGTACTGAGCCACAGGCTTGACAAAGCAGTGCAACGTAACTTTATCATTTCATGATGCCACAGATGAAAATTAATCGTTATGGTGCTAATCCCGTGAAGTCCCATCAGGCGGTGATAGTGCCGGGCCCCCTGCCTCGAGGGGGTCCACCCATGACTACTGGTGGTCACCTTCCCCTGTGCTGTGGAGTCAAGGCACAGAGGTAAGGTTAAGAGCTATTGACCAAATACCAAGGACACTCAACATACTACAGTGGAATGCCGAAGGAGTTTATAACAAGAAAGAATCCCTGACACAGCGTCTTCATAAAGATAGAATAGATGTGGCATGCATTCAAGAGACACACCTCAACGCCAAGCACAAATTTTCAGTCAGGGGATATCAGGCCACACGTTTCGACCGCGAAGGACATAAAGGAGGAGTTCTAATACTTACACGAAATACAATACCTTGCAGCGAAGTATCTGTGATCTCTGACAACCAAACAGAAATTATAGGTGTTGATATAATGATAAAGGACGTGAAAATAAGAATTTACAATCTTTATAGCCCAGCAGATAAGAATCTTACACTCTCAAACATGAAAATAACTGACACAAATTGCATTATTGTCGGAGACTTTAATAGCCGTTCAGAAAGATGGGGATACCCAGATACTGACAAAAGAGGAGATAAGTGGAGGACTGGGAAATAGACTCAAATCTCCATCTACTCAACAAAGCGGATGACACACCGAGCTTCTACTCCAGAAGATGGATTACCACTTCTACTCCAGACTTAGCTTTCTGCACAGGAGACATCCTCCACAAAATCGATCGCCATGTGCTGGACCAATTAGCAGGTAGTGACCACAGACCAATCAAGCTTGTAATGAATATGGAGTATGTTCCACAGGAGCAAAAGCCCTTGCCCCGCTGGAATTACAAACGAGCAGATTGGGACAGATTTGCCACACTAACAGACAAATATTGTGAAAACATAAATACACGATATGGCAACATGAAGCAAATGGTGGAAAGTCTAAACAGAGCAATAATACAGGCAGCCACTGAGTCCATTCCAAGAGGAGCGAGGAAAAATTACAAACCATACTGGACTGAAGAACTACAAAGTTTGGAGGACAAAGTTGAAGATGCCAGGAAGACAGCAGAGAGAGAACAAACAATTGAAGCGAATACCTCTCTCAAAGCCATCTCAGCAAAATATAAAAGAACAGTAAATCAAACAACAAGAGATCGTTGGAGGGAAAAAACAGAAAACCTGAATTTTGACAGGGATGGAAACAAACTATGGAAACTAGTGAAAGCCATGAACAATGAAGGACCTAGAAACAAACAAATAACAATTAAACAAGGAAATGCCTTGCTTACAGGAAAAAAGGCTGCAAATGCACTAATGGAACACTATGCCAATGCAAACCACATTGATATTACAACTGAACAGAAGAAAGCAATCAAAGACAAACAGATACATCATAGAAATACAGAGACAGCAGCAGAATATATGATGGCAAATCTAACAATGGAAGAAATGGAACAGGCAATGAATACCCTAAAAAAGAAGAAATCACCAGGAAAGGATGGAATCACAAATGAAATGCTAATAGGACTAGGCACCAAGGCAAAGAAGAAACTACTAGCAGTCCTAAATAACAGCTGGAAGAGAGGAATAGTCCCACAGGCATGGAAGGAAGCTATACTAATACCAGTCCCAAAGAAAGGAAAAGACCTGGAAGAACCAAATGGCTATCGACCTATCAGTCTACTTAGCTGTGTAGGAAAATTAATGGAACGCATTATCAATGGCAGGCTAACATGGCATCTGGAAGAAAACAAACTCTTAACACCACACCAAGCAGGATTCAGAAAGTACAGATCCACTGAAGATCAAATAACCTATATAGCTCAGGAAATAGAGGATGCCTTCCAAGAGAAAAAGCACACACTAGCAGTCTGGATAGATTTAGAAAAAGCATTTGATAAAGTATGGAAGGAAGGACTGAAAGTAAACCTGCAAAACATGCATGTTTGTGGAAAAATGTATAAATGGATGATCCACTACCTTGAGAACAGAACTGCCAGGACAAAAGTACAAGGACAAACAAGCAAAATGATGCTGCTGGAGCAAGGTGTCCCCCAAGGAGGAGTTCTTTCACCAACATTATTCCTAGCATATATAAATGACATCACAGAAAATTTTCCAGCCAGAGTACACACATCCTCCTTTGCAGATGACCTAGCCATATGGACATCTGAAGAATATATTAGCACAGCTAACAGCAGAATACAGCAAGCCTTATTAGCGCTAGAGGACTGGTCAAAATCATGGCTAGTGAAGATAAGTGAGGAGAAAACAACATGCACAGTGTTCTCCCTCTCAAATAAACCTCAGCAACCTAAGCTGGTATTGAATGGAAAAATATTGCGCCATGAAGAAAATCCAAACTATCTAGGAGTCACCTTTGATCGTCGCCTGACATGGAAGACACAGGTTGAGAAAAATCGAACAAGAGCAAGGCAGAGAATGGCAATCATGAAAAAGCTTGCTGGTACAACGTGGGGAGCAGATGAGAAAGTTCTCAAGAAGTTATATACTGGACGGGTGAGGCCAGTACTGGAATATGGCATTGCAGCTTGGGCAACAGCAGCTAAGTCAAACTTTAACAAAATAAGTAGAGTCCAAAACCAAGGAATGCGAATTATAACTGGAAGCCTGAAGACAACGCCTATTAATGAACTAGAAAAGATCACTTGTTTACAACCAATGCAGGATAGAAGAGATAGCAGAGCCCAGCAACAAGCAGAAAAATTTAGAAGATTGACAGACCACCCTATGTACAACAGATTTAATGGTTTTGGAAAGGGAAGACTGAAGCGTAGCAACTTTGTAGAAACAGCAAAACGAAGGATTAGGGCAGATCCTATTCTTAACATATCAACAGTCAAGCCCATACACAATGCACACAAGTTCCCAGCTTGGCGACAGCAGCAACTGCCTGAGATGATAGAAAACATTCCTGGTATTGAGAAAAAGAACACTCAGCATGAAACCGAAAGAAGAGAAATAACCCTAAACTACATAAAAGAACATTACCCAAGCAGGAATTGGACCCATGCATATACAGATGGATCAGCCAAAAATTCAATAGAGAATGGAGGAGGCGGAGTTCTCCTAAATTTAAAAAATGGAGTGAAAAAAACACATTCAATGGCAACTGGAAAATTTTCAAGTAACTTCAAAGCGGAGGTAGAGGCTCTGAAAACTGCAGCAGAAATGCTCCTGATGGAGGAAAATAAAGAGAAGCAAATAGCTATCTTCACAGATGCAAAGTCAGCTGTCTCAATACTGAAGAGCAATAACAGCACGGAACTAACTGACCTAAGAGCAGCACTCCATGGTCTATGCCAGAAATCCAAAAAAGTTGTAATACAGTGGATCCCATCACATTGCAGTATACCTGGAAACGAAGAGGCTGACAGACTGGCAAAAGAGGGCGGACGACTACCACAGCCTGACATAGACATAACCCATAATGAGGCAAAGAGGTTGATAAAAAGCACTTATAGAACCAAATGGGAATCAGAGCATCCAGGCCATCAGAAGGATGATGCATATTACAAACTCGACCGAAGAGAACAAGTAGCAATCTTCAGACTCCGCACAGGACATAACAGGCTGAAATACCACTTGTTCAATAAACTAAAGATAGGAGATACCGATGAATGTAATTGTAGAACTGGAAAAATGACAGCAAAACATTTGCTGCAGGATTGCCCAACGTATGCAGAACAGAGAAAGGTATTTTGGCCCACACCTGCTTCATTTGAGGACAAGCTCTATGGAGATATCAACAAGCTAAAGTTGACCGCAGATTACTTTAACTATATACAGGTTGACATTTAAAGGTGCATGAAGACCCAGAGGCATGAAATGGAATATTTGTAACAGTATTGGGTATAATTAAGATCTAGTGGGAAACACAGATACAGCACGATTGAGCATTGAGACTGAAAGGGGTGGGAGATGCTCAATCGTGACGTATTAGGTTGTTAAGGTTAGTCAACATCCGATAGTCCAGCTGAGAAGACACGGCCTGTCATCTTGATAATAAAGTATAAAGTTTCAGTCCAGATCAAGTCTTGTTACTTCTATTGACACTGCTACAGAAGTAATAAATGGTGCCGTCGACCGAGAATCTGAGGTTGATCTAGGCCGGCCAACAACAACTATCCATAGGCGGCATGCTGTAGGACAAATTATGAAGGTAATGGCCTACCACGGTCGTTGTCTGAACATTTGAATTGTATCATTTACAAGGGGCCTAACCTGGCCGTTGCTTGAACCTTGCCACTTTCAGGGGACTTGCCTCCAATTTAAGTTCAAGATTTTATCAGAAGTCCGAACTCGTTCAAGGTCAGGTCATCACTAGCCGTTGGCTGATCCAAACACACCTAATCCATTTTTGGGCCTCGTTATTCCTATGACCCAAACACACCTAATCCATTTTTGGGCCTCGTTATTCCTATGACCCAAACACACCTAATCCATTTTTGGGCCTCGTTATTCCTATGACCCATTCCATACGACGATGAAGTACCCACTTGAGAATCAAGGAAGGGACCCAACCAGGGGGTCGAAGATTTGTCTGGCAGCCCATGAGATGTGACCCAACCAGGGGTTGAAAAATTTTCTGGCAGCCCATGAGAAGGACGAAAATACCTGAGGGAAGAGAAGTGATGTCTGAACTCCGCCACTTGAATTCCGAGACTAAATTTCACTTGATGCGGGCTCTGGTTGGTTGAACTGAATCCGTAAGTTGGTAAAAGAAGGTAACGGATTAATTAAGGAAATAAACTTAGAGTAAAAGTTGTACATTTCGAGGTCTCCCGTGAGGTTCCGAATTTCTTAATTAGAGTGGAGTACAGGACATTATTGTGGACATTATATCTACAAGGAACCTTCTGATTGCCACAAATTTGAATTTTTTATTGAGGACAGGGTTCATTCTTCCTATGCTCAGACAGGATATCGTTGGTGCTTCTTCTGATTAATGCAATATCTTACAATATTATAACCAACTGAATTGTGCTGTTTGGGATTTGGGAAATTGTAATTATTTGATTGGTTGCTTGCTTTGTTTCAGTAATTTTCAGCATGGCAGAACCGGATAACTTGGCTCAGGTTTTGACAGGCGTGGGAACAGCAGTAGGCCGACTGAATATGGTGATTAAACAACAAGGGATGGCAACAGAAATTGTAAAGTTTAGTGGACAGGCCAGAGACTATAAGAAATGGGTCACCTCTATAGAAAAATATGCCTATTTGATCTCAGCAACAGATGAAGAAAAAATGAGACTGGCTTATCAGACGGCAACGGAACCAGTTTCGGATCATATCAGAAGAAAATTAGAGGCTAGGGTAGATGAGACATGGGAACAGTTCAAAGAAGACCTAGCAAGGAAATATGCAGAAATAACGGATCCACAACATGCGTTTTCGGTGTTGAGGCAGGCTAAACAAAATAACGGAGAGACGGTACAATTGTTTAGCGATAGGTTGATTAACCTGGCTGAAGAAGCATTCTTAGGACAGAATGTACGAGGGGAGGAGGTGGAAAGGATGTTAGTAGAGATTTTTGTAGATGGCATCAAATCTGATGGTTTGAAACTTAAGTTGATGAGGGAAAACCCTGAGAGGTTATCACAAGCGGTGGATATCGCGGTACAAGAGGAAAATTTGAGACGTAGGTTTAGATTAAGAACAGGAAGAGAAGTGGGAAGTAGTCGAGACGATAGAGTTGAGGAACCCATGGAAATAGGACAAACAAGATTCGGATGGAATAGGAGAGGCGGTATACAAACTTTACAAGGTAGAAATAGGAGCGATTATGTTGAAAGAAGAAATGTGAGATACCCTACAAGTGAGTCAGTAGGAAACACAAATAACACAAATATTGTCTGTTGGGTTTGTGGTCAACGGGGACATGTTTCTCGTTTTTGTAATAACAGGCGTGTCCAGTCGAATACACAGGGTAGATATGATAATAATAGGGTGACTGGGAATGTTGTTGATGGACACAGGAATTTTACAGGTACAAGAACACAGGAAAATCGGCGCCCTACCTATTAGACAGGACCTATGATAGGAGGGTAAATAATAGGGTCCCAAGTGTTAGAGAGTATGTTAGTAACAAGTATAATAGATCGAACAGAGAATATTTTCAAATGGATGAAGTCAAGAAATTTATAGAAGATAAAACAGATTATAGCTCGTGTATATTAGAAATAGGGAAGTATAGAGTTCGTACATTAATAGACTCAGGAGCTCAAGTTAGTGTAGTAAAAGAAAGTTTTTTATACAAAATAGTAAGAAATTGTAGAGTATTTAAGTGTAGTAATAATTTACACTCTGTTACTGGACAGAATTTACAAGTAGTTGGACAAACAATGATAAATTTTAAGTTAGGAGGGATAAACATAAGACACCTTTTTCATGTAGTGAGGGGTTTAAATAGAAATATGTTGATAGGGAGAGATTTTTTGATAAAGAATGGAATAAGACTTTTTTATGATTTACATAAGTTAAAATTCAGAGACGTATATATAGATATGGAAGAGGATATGCATATATCAGCACTAGTTAGGGTTAAAATGACAACGACGTTAAAACCACAGTCGATTAATTTGATACAAGCGAAGCTGAAGAGAAACCCATATTATGTAGAAGGAAACACAGTCAGAATCACTGAGTTACAAGAGGAAATAATTGATGAGCCTGGTTTGGAGGTTCCAGATGGAGTAATGGAGTTGGATAAACACTTAACCTTTCCAGTAATGGTTATCAACAACACAGGGAGAGAAATCAAGTTATACAGAGGATGTGTGATAGCAAAATTAGATCATAACATTAGTGAAATATTGGCAACGAATAGAACAGAAGTGTCGGGAACAAGTTATTTGAAAACTTCTAGTGAAAGGAGAAGTGACAGACGCGGATGCGGAAGAAGAGGGAAAATCGGAATGGATGAATTGATCCATCCATCCAGAGAAAATAAAGTCCATATACATTCACTAGACAAAATAACAAGGGAACAAGAATTGTTGTCACAATTAAAAGCTCCGCCAGAAAACAAGGAAGTGTTGGAACAGTTTATAAAGCAAAATCAGGATGTGTTTGCGATTAATGATTTAGAATTGGGAATGACACGAACAGTTAAAATGGAAATAGACACAGGAGATCATCCACCAATAAGTTTAAAACCATATAGAACTCCATTAAGAAACAGAGAAATAATGGAAAAGGCAATAGAGGAGATGCTGAAAGCAGGAATAATAAAAAGGTCAAAGTCAGAATGGTCATCTCCGGTAGTCATAGTGGCCAAGCCTGATGGTTCGAGTCGCTTCTGTTGCGACTACAGGGCGTTGAACAAAATCACCAAGAATGTAGCATACCCACTGCCGGTAATTGATGACATTTTGGGCTACTTAATGGCTCTACATATTTCACAACGTTAGACGCAAGGTCAGGGTTTTGGTGTATTCCGATGTCAGAGGACGCGCAACGGAAAAGTGCCTTTTGTACCCACATGGGCTCGTACGAATTCTTACGAATGCCTTTTGGTGTCAAGACGGCGCCCTCACACTATATGCTCTTAATAAATGAAGTTCTAGAGGGTATGCAAAGGTTCGCTCTTGCTTATATTGATGATATATTGGTCTATACAAAGGGAGATGTGGAGGATCATTTGAAACATGTTAGACTAGTGTTTGACAGGTTAAGAAAGCATGATGTGAAGTTGAAGCTTAGTAAGTGCCAATTTTTAAAAACAGAAACAAAATATTTGGGGTATATTATAAATAGAGAGGGTATTAAACCAGACCAGGACAAAATAAAGGTTATTAAAGAGTTACCTGCTCCAACAAACGTTAAGGAAGTACGTGCTTTTGTGGGAACATGTGCGTATTATAGGCGGTTTATTCCAGCATTTTCAAGGATAGCTGAACCAATTACAAATTTAACAGCCAAGTACGCCAGGTTTAAGTGGGATGATGAGTGTCAAAAAGCCTTCGACTATTTAAAAAACAGCTTAACACTGGTACCACTGTTGACGCATCCAGACTTAAACAAACAGTTGATACTATACACAGATGCTTCGGACAATGCAGTAGGAGCATGTTTGGTACAACCATATGAAGGAAAAGAATCTGGAATACCAGGGGTTAAAAATGAAAGGCCTATTTACTTCTTGTCGCATAAACTTAGTAAATCACAAAGGAAATGGACTACTATCGAGAAGGAGGCTTACGCGATTCATTACGCTCTTCAAAAACTTAATTACTACTTACATAACGCAAATTTTGTCATTAGAACTGACCACATGCCTTTAAAGTCTTTTCTAGAAGCTCCAGTGCAGAACAGGAAAATACAGACATGGGCATTGAATCTACAGGGGTACGACGCGAAAATTGAGTACATACCAGGTAGGATAAACACATGCGCTGATTTATTGTCTAGAATTCCATATCCACAGTCATCAGAAGATACAGAAGAGGAGGCAGCCGAACCAGAGATAGACGACCGGAATTGGCAAGTAAATATTCTAGATTCTGCTATAATAAATGGGGAAGAATTTGATAGTCTACCATCGGATCAAGAGTCGGAACATAGGGAAGAAGACCTACAATTAGCACAATTCAATATGGAAGAGGAGCAGGATTTGGACCCAAGAATCATACAAATAAAGGAAAAATTACGAGAAACAGAAGATAACAAATATAAAAGGAATTATTTGCTCTTACAAGAGGATGGACAGTTATATTATATGTGTGAAAAGAATGAACAACTAAGGAAATATATTCCAAGGCATTTAGAAAATGAACTTTTAAAAGCATATCACGATGAAAATGGACATCTCGGTAGAGACAAACTAGTGAAAGCACTTACAAGTAAATATTATTGGCCAAACTTATTTAAATCTGCATGCAAATATGTAGATACGTGTGAAAAGTGCAGATTAAGGAACATGAAAACAATAAAGTCTCCATTACAGGACACAGATATTCCTCACTTCCCAATGCAAAAGATTAGTTTAGACATATCGGGTCCACACCCCAGAACATTGTCAGGAAATGTATATTTAATTCATATAGTAGACATCTACAGTCTTTGGCCAGAGGTTTATGCAATTCCAGATAAGAGCGCGGATACTGTTATTAATATTTTTTTACAGGAGTTCGTACCAAGGTTTAGTTGCCCACAAAGTATACTTACAGATAATGGTAGAGAATTTGTAAATAAAAAATTCGAAAAGTTATTAAAAGATTTAAACATAAGACATATAAAGACCTCATTTTATAGACCTTCGTCAAATGCGAAAAACGAGCGTCAACACCGGACGTTATACAACATTGTGGCAAAGATTATTGATGAACATGAAAAAGATTGGGATCTATTTTTGGGGCCTGCTCTTAGCGCTATTCGTACAAATCAAAATGAGAGCACGGGTTTTTCGCCATTTTATTTAATACACGGGAGGGAACCAATATTACCTATAGATAATTTATTAAAACCTAGACGGAAATATATGGGTGAAGATTTTCAAGAGACCATAATACAAGAAATGCATAAAGCACATATGAGGTTAAGGGATAATATAATAAAAGCTAGGGAAAGACAGAAAAAGTACAAAAATGTAAATACAAAATTACAAGAGTTTAAGGTAGGTGATAGAGTTTATTACAAAAAGCATAGGAGAAACTCTAAGTTTGATGCTCGTTGGATTCCAGGTTATTACGTTTGGAAAAACTTGGAAATGTATCGTATATTATAAAGAACCAGGTCACAGCACATATAGCAAGGGCACACGTTGAACACTTAAGAAGAGATGAAAATGAGATAGAAAATAATAATTATAACAATAATTATTATTCGGATGCGAAATTTTTAGATGAACAGGTTGTTAGAGGGGCCACAGTAACCCCAGATCTTAGAAAAGCTACAGTAACCCCAGATTTTAGAAAAGCTACAGTAACCTCAGATCTTAGAAAAGAACCAGAACAAAATCAGTTGATAGCAAGTCCAAGTTACGAAGAACAAGAACAGACAATTCCGAAAAGAATGGAAGAAGAAGGGCCAAATGAAACTCATTATGATAGTATGGAGGAAGACACAGGTGCTCCATTTAAAAATACTAGGCAAGCAACGAAAAGAAGAATGGACAGTCAAAGAGATAAAGAAGTGAAAAGACAGAGGAGAATTAGAGATTGTTCAACAAGCGGAGACGATATACCTATACTGGAAAGATCCTTAAGAAAGAGTGATCGACAAATTAGGTGGGATGTTGAACGGAAGAGATTAGCGGCAGCTAAAGAGAGACATACAGACGAAGAAGAAGAAATGGATGAAAAGTCAGAGTCAAATAGTAGTATGGAGGAGACTAGTAGGTTGTACGAAGAAGAAGATGTTGATATAGAGTTAGCACTTATTCAGAGAAATTTGGAGTTGTTGAGGAAGTGGAAACGTAAGAGATAGATAAATTGAAAGTACTGCAGATAGCAAGTTATAAGTTTCAAGATTTAAAATTGTAACTGATGTTTGAAGAAGTATACGAAACGGTGGAAAAAGTGGTCTTGAAATATTAGTAAAATGGGTGAATGTATTGTTTTTATTGATGTTAGAAATGCCATGTTTAAAGATAGGGGTTAACAAGTTATAGTAATAATAGACAGGACAGATCACAAGTACGTTGATAAGTAGAAGATGGCTACTACGTTGAGTTAATGTTGGATATAGGTTACAGTGCTTACTTAAGAGCTTATTCAGGAGGCTATGTGCTGTTAAGAGATAATAAATAGATAATTTTGGATTACTGATTTGTTTATGTAGATAGAACAGATATGTTCATAATTGATCTGTAGTTAACAGATATACAGATAGAATGTTTAGTCTTCTTGGTCATATAAATACTGGATATGCGTCATTTTACTGAGTATGAGAGCCTAATGCTGGTGGGCCAATGTACGTAGTAATTTTAAGAGAGTTGTGTTGAAAACTGGATTTATGAAGTCTAAGTTTTATGAGTTATGAGTCATATAGGAAACGTTTTTATGCTTGAGTTGATGAGGGATATTGTTTGCTTATTTTATTGAGCCTAAGTTGTAATGCCTCATAATGAGTTTGTTTTCATAATTTGGTCTTGAAAAATGATTGTTATTGGTTGATTAATTGATTTAGAGTAGGGTGATTGTGTTCTTAGCATTTGAGTTGATAAAAACTATTGGTCCGTAAAAGTGTCCAATAGTGATAGGTAGAATAGAATATTTTTATTCTGTTTTGATAACATGCATGTTATGTCATTTTAATGTTTTTTTTTCAGATTTAATTTGGGGGTTGTGTTCATTTTATTTCGATTACATGAATGGTTTGATATATGGAGTTACATGGTTATAAAGTTAGTTAAGTAACTTTAAGTTTAAGGTGGATGAGGTTCTGCTTAAGTTTTTTCATTCAGAAAAGAGTTGATACAAAACTAATTTATCCATTGATATAAGGTAGGGGGAAACTTAAGAGTAATTAAGGAATGCTACGCATTCAGTAACTAGTGGGAAACCATGGTTGGTGAACGTGTGCGCACGAATGGATAGACGTATCCAGGGTCTGCACACACGTCACTGTATTTATAAAATAGCAGGATGGGATGTACGGGGGCAAGATATAGGTGCTGTGAAATACCAGCTTTAATTATATTAAAAGTGTTCATAAAATATGAACATGGGCTCATGGTAAAAGGTGAAGTAACGAAACTGGAACAGAATTGTGGTTGGCAATGTCAGTCTGAAATACACATGAAATAAAGGTTTATGAAAAATTATGCCAAATTGTTTTGTAACGAACAATGATATATTTCATAAGGTGTTGTAAAAAAAAATTATTTTACAAAATTTTTTTTATTGGCACGGGAGGTAAAGGGTGAATGTCTTAAATGTACATTTACTGTATGTCCATGTGGTCATGTCGTGTATTCATTCTTTATGTTTTTTATTTGGTGCGCACCATTTCTTTACATTTTCTAACTACATTGTTTTTGTACGTCCTGGGGTTTGAAAGAATGAGAAATTGTATAAGGTCAAAATTTTCGATAAAGGATTTATGAGCTGTTCTTACAATATGTATATTTGATACAGGAAACTAGATGAGCCAAGAAAGAACCTGAATAGTAAAGAATGAGAAATTTTATAAGGTCAAAGATTTCGATAAATAATTTATGAGCTGTTCTTATACTATGTATATTTGATACAGGAAACAAGAAAGAACCAGAAATGAAGAATTATGTAGTAGATAACTACAAGATGTAGAAAAAAAAAAGAAAAAAAACTGTTTGGATTAACAGGGTTATCATACGGGGTATTATATAAATACAAGTCGAAGAAGAAGTATATGGGGGGAGGTTTTATTAGCAGACCATATCACTGGGAGAAGAAGTAAAAGAGATATTATTTACTCAAACTTGATTTTTAGGGAAGATTAGAATACAAAGAGGAAATAGAGTGTGGGGATTAGGAGTAAAGATTTTTCCTTTAAAAGGAAAATTCTTTAATTAACATGGGGAGGTGTAACAGTATTGGGTATAATTAAGATCTAGTGGGAAACACAGATACAGCACGATTGAGCATTGAGACTGAAAGGGGTGGGAGATGCTCAATCGTGACGTATTAGGTTGTTAAGGTTAGTCAACATCCGATAGTCCAGCTGAGAAGACACGGCCTGTCATCTTGATAATAAAGTATAAAGTTTCAGTCCAGATCAAGTCTTGTTACTTCTATTGACACTGCTACATATTGCTTGGATAGCAAATCCATTATGTGGAAAGTCCAAATCGAAAGCTCGCTGTGTGGGTTTCATAAAAGGTGGAAAAGTGTCCTAGTGGCACGAAATGGAATATTGCTTGGATAGCAAATCCATTACGTGGAAAGTCCGAATCAAAAGCCCATTGTGTGGGCTTCATAAAAGGTGGAAAAGTGTCCTAGTGGCATGAAATGGAATATTGCTTGGATAGCAAATCCATTACGTGGAAAGTCCTAATCAAAAGCCCTCTGTGTGGGCTTCATAAAAGGTGGAAAAGTGTCCCAGTGGCACGAAATGGAATATTACTTGGATAGCAAATCCATTACATGGAAAGTCCGAATCGAAAGCTCACTGTGTGGATGTCATCTGGAGACTGCATACTTCTGGTTTCCGGAAGAACAGCCTATGGTGAACGGAAGGCCCAATATACGGAAGTGAGGCTAAGCAGCCATGTGCAGGACGTGACGATTCCTTGGGTGAGCCCAGTACCAGAGCGCTATGTATCGGCTCTGCAAGTATGGAAGCCTCCTTGGATGGCGGGGAATGCCCATGGTCTGCCCCTGCCTTCCCTTGAGGGCTGACCAGGATCTTTGGCTGTTCTATATGGACCCGCTGGGATGGGGGATAACACCACAACAGTGAGAGTCAAACGTCCTAAGAAACCCCCGGGAAGGTTAACCCGGTCAACAAATGCCAGCAGAAGTCGGATGTGTCGGCCTAACGGCGCAAGAACGCAGCTCTGCTGTAAACAGGCACAACGCAATCACATCCAAAAAAAAAACTCCGGATGAACGACGAAGAAGAAGAAGTTACCCCTTACTACTAAGTCTTCCTCTTTTGGTTTCCAGGTTGTTCTCTCCTAGACTGTTCTACAGGAGTGTGAAGTAGCGAGTGAGCAGATTTATTAGCAACTAGAGCACCAGTAGTTGGGACACTCACAGTGGATCAGGCAAACACTGTACTGCCTACTTATGAACGAATACTAGTTGAAGATAGTACAGAAGAAACAAAAAATTTAAGGAATGCGTGAATCTGGATTTAAGTCTGGGGCTGGCAGGGACATAAGTATGAGAAGAAAAAATATGGTGTGTTTACAGCCAGTGAGGTACTGAAAATAATCAGTGTCTACTCATAAGGACATTTGTGGTGGGAGACGGGGCATCTGTGGGTTTGTCCAGTGTGCTGTGATGTCAATTCTTAAATGAATCAATCAATGTGTAAAAGGAAGACAGTCACTTTATGACTGATGAAGAATCAACATCGGTGCATTCAGAACAAGTCCATATCTGCTCAATCTCCCTAAGCAGATGTCAGAGGATGTTGCTGACTATCCCTGATATAAGCTGTTTTTTTTTTCATATCCTTTACAGGACATCGCTATCAACATCAGCATCTTTGAGCTGATTGTTGATTTATTGGCAAGATTACGCTCAGTAGTTTGCCATTGCTTTCTGAGCGGCCGGCTCACATACCCCTAAGTTACCGACGTGGCGAGAACCGCTACCGATTCTCGTGCTCGTCGCGTTACTCACGAGAGTTTATGGGATTATGGATAAGCTGATTAGCAAGTCAATAAGTTACAAACGGATTTTTAAAATGAGATATAAACTTGAGTACCATTTATTAATGCAGTTCTTTCTGTCAGTGATTTTCAAAATGGATTAAAGGAATTAGCCACTGTAAAAGCAAGTAGCAGTAATTGAAGCGTTAGCCCCCTTTATTGGCTTCTGGAATGTTAGATCTATGTACATATTATTATTATGAAATACAGCGAAGTAATGGAGAAAGTATGTTGGCATTTTGGAATCGTGCAAAATATGGAGGCAAATTGCAAGCAATAACTTCTAAGTACAGGTAAAACAGTCCTGTTCTTAGGCCATCCAGATAAACATTACCCCCTCTCCTTTACAGGAAAGGAGTGGCCCCAATGCTTACTTTAATAACAATATGACAGCAACAATCAGAACCACATAAGCTGATTTTTGTAAACACAAATGTAATCCAGTGTTGTGCACCCACAAAAGACATGGATTGGTACTTCAATTTTAATTCACCGCAACAAAGAAGAATCCCTTCGAGCCTCATTTGCATTGGTCCGGCAATCATTTTCCGGTTTAGTGTTCGGTGGACTGCTAGACCGATCGATGGATGGTTTTAAGTTTTTGGGCCCGTAGGGCCCTCACTGTCGACGACAGTGAGGGCCCTACGGGCCCCAAACTAAAAAAAACATCAATCGATCAGGTCTAGCAGTCCACCGAACACTAAACCGGAAAATGATTGCCGGACCGATGCAAATGAGGCTCGAAGGGATTCTTCTTTGTTTGCGGTGAATTAAAATTGAAGTACCCATGGATTAATAAATTTAAAATAAATTGTTACATAAAACTATAGGTAATCAAAGAAATGGAAATGTCACAATTTTAATGGGTGATCTGAATGACAAGATGCGATCGGAAAACACAAGCTTTTGTGAGATGGGGAATTATTCACCAGTTTCTGGGAAATTAATCATTGTGTCAACAGTGAAAGTGTTTTTCCACATATAAGAATGCATAAAGTAACGTGGTCTTCACCAGACCACAAAACATAAAATTACAAATGATCACACCTGTAACACCGGCAAATTTATATATCGCTCTACACGACGTAAGAATTTTTAAATGTGCAAACGGGGGCTGAGTGGTCTCGAGGTATGGTGTCCACCTCGAGTGCTGGAGGTCCCGGGTTCAAGCCCCGGTGAGGACCGGGATTTTTTCACGTGGACGTCCAGTAATAAAATTTCCCCTGGTCTCTGGGTAGTGAGATCAGACACCCATGTTTATTGTTGCGCACGTAAAAAAAATCCCTTGGCAGTTTGAAATTGAAAAAGAGTAGCCTAACGGCGCTGCCCGGGCAAAATTTCGAGTTAAAAATCTACCCAAAGTATTTCAGGATCCTCGCCAATGCTATGGAGTTCGTGCATTGAGCTGAGTTTCTCCAGACTCAGGTTTGAGTTAGGAGGAAAATGGAGCACTTATGGGTTGAACCGTGTGCCGTGATGTTGATCCATCGACTAAACGACTTTTAAACGTGCAAACATAAATGAAGATCATTATCTGCAAAATAACATTAAACTTAAACTCAATCTTATAAACACATAAATTAATAAAAATATAAGATTTTCAGAAATAAAAAAAAATTTAAAAAAGAAACAGAAATAAAATATGGTCTCTCTCTCTCTCTCTCTCTCTCTCTCTCTCTCTCTTGTGCTCGCTTTGAACTCAAGCGTAGTCCATACACACTACTTCTCATAGTACTGGACTGAATTTTGCATATGGATTAGCTTTCCCTGTTACCAGTGTCCTTGATCACCTGGCGAACCCACTCCGACTTCAGAGGCACTAGTAATTTATGTCACCAAGTCAAGGACGAGAGGTCAACATTATAGTCCAACTGTCCAGTGTAAGGGTTAAACCCTTTACCTCGACATCAGCACTTCGGATGTTTAAGAACACGCGTTCTTATCCATTCGGCCATGCTGACATCCTGGTTGCCCTCTCTAATAAATACCAGCCATGCAAGAGTCAGTAGAAAAGGTGAGAACAAAAAAGATTGCTACTGGTACTATTAGTGTTGGAACTCTTCACTGGCTGCTGAGGATGGGGACGGAGCGCTTATGGGAATGCCCCGAATGCTGTGATGTCGGTTCCTAAATCAATCAATGAATCAATCATTGTATCTGCAAAGATAAAGATAATGAGAATAAATCAAGCAAATTTTAATCTGATCTGCAACGGGAGTCGGAATCATTCACTTATATAGGAAGCAATGTAGGCAAAGATACAGATATATTATACTGGAGCCACAGTAGCATAGTGGCTAGAAACTCTCCTGTCGGCCTGGTGGTCATGGGTTACATCCACATGGAATGGGCGAAAGAAGAACACAATCAAAAACATGTCTTTATTAGCAGAATCTAACGAAATACGAAGAGAGAGGTCGTCTATTAGGAAGCGGAAGTTATGTTTAAAAAATGTGGTCGGAATAAAACTACGAAATACGACTAGGGATCGGGACGAATGAGAAAACTGTAAACACTAAACAGATACAGGATTGCTACGAACGGCTCAACCCAATTGTGTAAACGAACAAGAAACTCAGAACAATAAAACAGGTAAAACACAAAGATTTATCTAGGTAAAGAAGCAGTAGATCGATCAACAAAGTAAATATTAAACAATTAATATTTGATCTGAATTTATTAAATTTAATGTTGAAATCTTGTATTTATCCATCCATCATGTGCCATGCCGGGCGGTAAGCGTGGGCGGTCATGATTCGCCATTTCGCTCGATCATCAGAGTCGCGGACCAGCCCCAGTGTTCTTGTCTCGACCCTGCCACGTTCAAGCCATCCAGGTATTTACTCTGTATTTAAAGCTATACCAAAAAGACCAGGAGCAATTGAATGCGAAGATTTTCGTACAATTTATAAACCTCATAGAATTAGAAGTGACTATTCCCAATAGAATTGCGAATAGAAAATAATTATATTCGCAGTAGAAGTAGGTCACGTGATTATTCCTATGCGCGTAGCTATATTTAGCATGAACCATCAGATTTTTAAATTTGAGTATTTACTAATGGGACGACCACCAAAAGATAGGCCTTGAGAAACCGAATCTAACGGTACCAAGATGATGCATGTATGTCAATTAGAAGCGAAGATATGCAACTTTGAGTGTCGAGATCATTAACGCAGAAATTGACACAAAAGATCTCCTCCGGGCATCTTTTTTTCGTGTCCAAACCAAGGTCATAGCAGAAGTTATCAAAATTTATGTTCTTACTAGTGTAGCTTGTTTATTTTTAAACGAACATCCTAGCAACCATACACGAACATCCTAGCAACCATACATCATTGCGATCGGTGTAGCGAAGCCTAACCGCTCATGTCATCTATTTTTACATATGATGTAACATCTAATTAGCATATAAAAATGGCCACCAATTAGTTATTATATTAATTAATTACCAAGTGCATTCTTTATATTATGTTTAAACTCTGGCACGTAATATATTGTATTATGCGGAATGATGCCATGCACATAATGGGTTAATTCCTGTTTAGATAGTATGCAACGTTATCTAATTAGCATATAAAAATGGCCGCCAATTAGTTATATTAATTAATTACCAAGTGCATTCTTTATATTATGTTTAAACCCTGGCACGTAATATATTATTATGCGGAATGATGCTACGCACATAATGGGTTAATTCCTGTTTAGATAGTATGCAACGTTATCTAATTAGCATATAAAAATGGCCGCCAATTAGTTATTATATTAATTAATTACCAAGTGCATTCTTTATATTATGTTTAAACCCTGGCACGTAATATATTGTATTATGCGGAATGATGCTACGCACATAATGGGTTAATTCCTGTTTAGATAGTATGCAACGTTATCTAATTAGCATATAAAAATGGCCACCAATTAGTTATTATATTAATTAATTACCAAGTGCATTCTTTATATTATGTTTAAACCCTGGCATGTAATATATTGTATTATGCGGAATGATGCCATGCACATAATGGGTTAATTCCTGTTTAGATAGTATGCAACGTTATCTAATTAGCATATAAAAATGGCCGCCAATTAGTTATATTAATTAATTACCAAGTGCATTCTTTATATTATGTTTAAACCCTGGCACGTAATATATTGTATTATGCGGAATGATGCTACGCACATAATGGGTTAATTCCTGTTTAGATAGTATGCAACGTTATCTAATTAGCATATAAAAATGGCCGCCAATTAGTTATTATATTAATTAATTACCAAGTGCATTCTTTATATTATGTTTAAACCCTGGCACGTAATATATTGTATTATGCGGAATGATGCTACGCACATAATGGGTTAATTCCTGTTTAGATAGTATGCAACGTTATCTAATTAGCATATAAAAATGGCCGCCAATTAGTTATTATATTAATTAATTACCAAGTGCATTCTTTATATTATGTTTAAACCCTGGCACGTAATATATTGTATTATGCGGAATGATGCTACGCACATAATGGGTTAATTCCTGTTTAGATAGTATGCAACGTTATCTAATTAGCATATAAAAATGGCCGCGAGAAGAAGAAGCAGAAGAAGACTGGCCACGATATGAAAAAGATTTGCAGAAAGAAATACAGAAAGACAGCATGATCGACCACAGTTGTACTCACAGTTTCTTGCTGCACCTCTTATACTCTTGAAGCCAAGCGTAGCAATTGGAGCTCTCTGCATTAAGGCATCCGAGCAGCCGAGCTATGTACCCTTTCAGAATAGGGTATCCTTCTTGGAACACAGACAGATGGGATCTGAGATCATCAGCAGTCCTTCTTTATTACAATTCTGAATATAAAATAAATGTACGTAAAAGTAATTGGGAATATTCTTCAACAAGTGAATAGGTACAATTATCTCGGAACAGTAATATCTGATGGGAGATGCCTTGAAGAGATTAGAACAAGAATCGCCATGGCAAAAGTAGCCTTTAGCAAGATGAAGTACATACTGACCAATAAAAAGATGTCAATTGAAACGAGAAAAAGAGTGTTGAGATGCTACATAGAAATAAAGAGGAGGCAAGTGAAATATTTCGGCCATGTTATTGTTAAAAGACATGATACTCTTATAAAAACCATACTGGAGGGCAAGGTTGAGGGCATGCGAGCAAGAGGTAGACAACGCAGTGCCGCCCATTGATTTTCAATGGCAAAAACCTGTTGGCAAAAAAACAATGTTTTGAACCACTTCGTAAGCTTCTTGAGTGATGAAACTCACCAAATAAATGTAAAATTGCATGCAGAATCCGAAAATCCATATGAAAACATTAGACTATTAATACATCAAGCTTAAAATAACCGATAGATATGCGTGCAGCAGTGCCGCCATTCAGCCCATTGATTTTCAATGGCAAAAAAATGTTGGCAAAAAAATAATGTTTTGAACCACTTCGTAAGCATCTTGAGCGATGAAACTCACCAAATAAATGTAAAATTGCATGCAGAATCCGAAAATCCATATGAAAACATTAGACTATTAATACATCAAGCTTAAAGTAACCGATAGATATGCGTGCAGCAGTGCCGCCATTCAGCCCATTGATTTTCAATGGCAACAACCTGTTGGCAAAAAAACAATGTTTTGAACCACTTTGTAAGCATCTTGAGTGATGAAACTCACCAAATAAATGTAAAATTGCATGCAGAATCCGAAAATCCATATGAAAACATTATACTATTAATACATCAAGCTTAAAATAACCGATAGATGTGTGTGCAGCAGTGCCGCCATTCAGCCCATTGATTTTCAATGGCAAAAAAATGTTCCCGAAAAACGTTTTGAACCACTTTGTAAGCGTTTTGAGCGATGAAACTCACCAAATATATGTAAAATTGCATGCAGAATCCGAAAATCCATATGAAAACATTATACTATTAATACATCAAGCTTAAAATAACCGATAGATGTGTGTGCAGCAGTGCCGCCATTCAGCCCATTGATTTTCAATGGCAACAACCTGTTGGCAAAAAAACAATGTTTTGAACCACTTTGTAAGCATCTTGAGTGATGAAACTCACCAAATAAATGTAAAATTGCATGCAGAATCCGAAAATCCATATGAAAACATTATACTATTAATACATCAAGCTTAAAATAACCGATAGATGTGTGTGCAGCAGTGCCGCCATTCAGCCCATTGATTTTCAATGGCAAAAAAATGTTCCCGAAAAAACAATGTTTTGAACCACTTTGTAAGCGTTTTGAGCAGATGAAACTCACCAAATATATGTAAAATTGCATGCAGAATCCGAAAATCTATATAAAAACATTATACTATTAATACATCAAGCTTAAAATAGACAATTACTAACTTATATCACAAGAAATTCAATTTTTCAAAGACTGAAGGGAAACTTACCCACATTCTGCGAGTTCAAAATGGCAGACTGACCTTTGGTCATGAAGCCAAGATGGCGCCCGTGGTTGTTATGTGTTATTTGAAGGTATCCAATCAGAAACACCAGAACCACCTATAATCGACAATGACTCGTTGACACGGCGAAACCCTTCTGCGCAAGCGCGGAAAAAATGGTTTCCGGTAGAAGTCTGTTTACAGTTTACAGTATACGGTTTACGCTACTATATTATACATTTTTGTTGATGTGTTAACGTGTCCTCAGTAATGTAGTGATAAGTGTCTCCGCCTGTCTCGCGGGAGCTCGAGGTTCGATTCCTCATCGGTGAAGTAAATTTTTTTTTTTTTCATTTTCAGCAAATACGTAAAAATATTAAACATTAGGAACTAAAATATAGAACTGAGAAACTCGAAGCATGTGAATAAAGTGTGATGATCGAAGCATATTACTGTCAGCTTGGACCAGAATTATCAGGACATACAAAGTAGGACGGTAACGTAAACAAACATGGATGCCTGGTAACAGTAAGTGTACAGAAACGAAAGTTAACAATTCTTGAACTCGCCTGGGGACACAATTATTTGTAAGGATCGTTATTTGTATTGGGGACACCAGTTCTGGAAAATTATTCTTGATATTTAAACAGGACTAACGTAATGTAAAAATAAAACGGGATGGCAGAAGACTGGACAGAAGTAAGAAGAAGGGTGATTCATTAAAACTTTCGGAGAATTCAGCAGAATTAAACTCGCAACAGTGAACATTCCTATTTAAATTAACCACCTTCTTAGACTTCTTAATGGCTCAAACTAAAATTGACTAGTGAGCAGATGCTGTGACATGTTTGTTACTTCCCGCAATTCTAATGCGAATATAATTTTTCTCTATTCGCAATTCTACTGCAAAGCTTCTACTAAAAATTATAAACAGCAGGTTTGATCCTGATTTTCAAATTCAGTATTTACTGAGACCACCACCGATAGATAGGCCTTGAAAAACCAAATCTAATGGTACCTAAATTATGCCTGCATGTCAGTTCTAAGCAGAGATATTCACATTTGAGTGGCAGGATCTTGAGCCAAACATTTTTCACGATTTTGCAACTGCGCAACTCTCCATTGTGTCCAGATCGGAATGTCTCCAACAGACACAACCATTCATGAACAATAATCAAAGATTCTAAAACACAAGACAAATTATGCAGATTAACAGAAAATACTCATCTAACAGTATTTTCTCATTAACGGTTAGAAAAAATTCTAAAATAATAAATTGTACTCTCACTTCCGGCCTGTGAAAGATTGTCTCAAATGGGACGGGTCGTAGACTGATATGAAAACTGACTTCAAAATTATGTTCTGTCGTGTTAAATGATAAACAAATAGTAAAAGTATACACATAAATTATTAATGATTTTTAAACTTGTATTAGTTAGTTAGTTAGTTAGTACGTTAGTTAGTTAGTTAGTAAGTTAGTTAGTCGACTGATCATCCTCATTGCACATCGAACCATTCAGTCCATAAGTGCTCGGATAATCTCCTCAGCAAATCCTGCAGCGTGTAGCGGCTAACGACACCAGTTCTGTGTTGGTTTATCAGTCTTCTTTGGCTTCCTGCATAGTGTTCTTGTTTGGCCACACCTCTTTTAATTTGCTTTTCTCGCAGTCTGGCCATGGTTGTAGATTCACAGTCATCACTTGGTTCTCACACAAGTCTTACTTCTCATAGAGCATTCAGAATGTCAGCCTGGTCTATGGTGCATCTGCCCTCCACAGTAGCCTTACCTGCGAGCTTGTCAGCCCGCTCATTTCCTTGTACTCCCGCATGCCCTGGCATGAAGATGAAACTAATCTTTGCCAGCCGAGACCGCTCCAGAGACAGCAACCATTCTCTTTGAATCCACCCCATCTATATCATCTTGAGCATGCTCATTGAGTCGCTAAGGAAACATACCCTAGTGAATGTCTGTGTCTCGAGCCATGTTATTGCTTTACTTACTGCCATGAGTTTTAAGGTGAGGTTCCATGGTGTAATGGTTAGCACTCTGGACTCTGAATCCAGCGATCCGAGTTCAAATCTCGGTGGAACCTGATTTTTTAAAACTTGTATTCTCTAACTTTAGTAGTTCAAATTGCAAGTAATTTGGTATTTTGGTTGTTGTGTTGGTTTTCAATTTCCTTGCACTTTTCCTCAAGCCATGTTTCTTTTGCCTCTTTACATAGCTTCTAATTTTCTTGTGAATCTCTTCATATTTTTCCTTGTTATTTTTGTTATGTCTTCTTATTTCCATGAGCTTTAAGATGTCTTCCGCCATCCATTTCTTGCATACTGCGAGGGTACGTTAATAAGTAAGTCACAAATGGCTGTAGAAAAATAACTAACTATGATAACAACTTGAAACCAGTTCATTTGTATACATACATTGTCCCTTTATTTCTCAACATAATTTCCACCAACAATGATGCCGGTTTGGGAGGACTGATAAAACGATGGGATAGGTGCATCATTGTTGGTGGAAATTATGTTGAGAAATAAAGGGACAATGTATTATAAAAGTAAACTCGTTTCAAGTTGGTATCATAGTTAGTTTTTTTTTTCTACAGCCATTTGTGACTTACTTATTAACTTACCCTCATATTATCTTTATTTTTGAGATGGTTGTTTGTGCAGCTTGGTTGACCTATTTCTTTAATATTTCCCATTCGTCACTGACGTCTTGAAATAATATTTCCATATTGGACAATGCATCGAATCTGTTCTTTACCTCTGCGTTGAATTTATCTTTTATCTCCCCACTCTTCAGTGCCTGTAGATCAAATTTTGTTTCTTGGTGAATATTTGACTTTCTTTACTTTTATACGTAAATTGCTTAAGATTAATCTATGGTCGCTGTAGCAGTCTGCGATTGGTATAGTTATATATCACAAGCAGTTGCTATTGCTACTTTTAGTAATGTAATAAATAGTAAGTGCACTGGACTGCTCTTGTTGTCATAATAATGAACTTCAACTTGTGTTTTCTCTTCCTAAATTAGCCATTTTAGTAACATTTTCTATATTGCTTTTTAATTATGCAACCTGCATAGCCGGTCTCCGTGGCCAAAGGCTTGCGAACGGGGTTCGTGAGCCGCTTACCAGGTGTTTGAAATGCAGCTGCGACCGATTTGTGCAGCAAACCGTGTCGCGTTGTGTTATAACGTGTTGGTATGGGAGCCTGTCGTTCAGAAAGCAAACTACTGAACGTAAAATTTGCCTCGTACATCAACAGCAGCTGAAAAATGCTGGTGTTGACTGCAACGTCCTGTAAGGGATATGCAACATTTAAAATTTTTTTTAAAATCCTGCATAGTTGGATACATCTTGAAAAAAATAAATCCAACAGTACCTTATTCAAGTATGTAGGTTAGTTCTAAGATGAAATATTAATGTTTGTATGTCAGTTATATCATTTAATATTAACAAAGAGGAAAATACTGTTTGAGCACTTTGTTTGATCAAATGCACCAAACACTTAAATTACTACCTCTGAAGTCAAGAGTGGGTTCTCCTGATGGCAAGGGACACTGTTACTAGGGAAAGCTAATCCACTTTTTAACATTTACGCCAATGTAACTTTTATTGTTTGTCATTGTGTTTGTGACAATGAGACCTAATTAAATAAATAATATTTGGTTTTGAAATATTTGTCATTTAATCATATTAATATTCAGAGTGGTTACCCATTAATATAAATAGAACCAAATAATGTTTGTCACAGAAACTAACAATAGCAACAATTATTAATAATTTGATTGCCATAAATTTAGATATTTTGATAACATTTCTGTTTTAAAAAATTTTGAAATGAATGGTGGCTTATTAAAGTCACAACATCATAACTGATTATTTTGATGAATTAATGTTCACAGAAATCAGTAAAATCAGAGTAAAACATAATTGTCAGTTTGCAAAATTGTGTCCACTGCCACAGTATGACATGTTTGTTCTTTAATTGTGCATTGTGTCACGTATAACTTATGGCCACATGGACTCTTGACTGTTTGAAACATTATCTTGTCTTTTGTTAATTAAGTACCACTGTGCTAAAGATAGTTTTAAAATATACAAGTAATTTATTACTTAAAACATACTATAACTATCAGTTGGGGTATCTTCATTGCACTCCGAACAGGTCCATATGTTATCAGTTATCAGTTGGGGTATCTTCGTTGCACTCCGGACATGTCCATAGGTGCTCAGATCCTCTCCCCAGCATATGCATCAGCGTCCGGTGGCTAATTGTGCCAGTTCAGTGTTGATTGAGGCACCTCGTTTTCCCGATGTACCTCTCGCGTCTGGCCGTGCCGATTCTTACTCCCAAGTCTTTCATCCTTGGCAACGATGTGGATTCGCTGATGTCAAAGTCCTGTTCTCGCCATATCTTTAAGGACGTTAATAACATCGGCACGATCCATGGGCTGGCCATCTACAGGAGGTACTATAACTCTATGCTTCCAGACACGTGGGTTACTAAGTGTAACTAAGGAATACTGTTCATCTCCTGCCTACAGTACCTTGTGGTGTAGGGCAGGGAAGTATTCAGCCTGAGGAATTACGGTTGCTTGGCTAGTGAGGTTGTTGCGAACTGTGCAAGTTAGTGTTCAACATAATTAATCCACACCCAACCAAGGGTTCGAAGGGAAATCTGACATTTTAGCCACTAAGCTTTCATTCACTCTCATGCTAAAAAAACCTATCACTGTATAATATATAACCCCATTGACTGAGCTCATATTCTACAGAACGTTCCATTGTTTCTCTGAATTATTTTTGGGTGTACAATCAGTGAAAGCTGTGTTTAGAAGCAGCGCTCTTTGATATTGTAGATAAAACAAATAAGAATTAATATTAATTTAGACACAAGTTTAATCAATCTAACAACGACTGTCATCAGCAAATGGTTAACAATGATTGAATGCATATACAGTTAAAAACAGGCGTAACGAACTAGTGAAACCCTCCCATCTTTCGTTCACTAGAAATTGACTGTCTATGTCTGCATTGTTGTCTCTTGTATAAACTACATGTCTTTTTTTTCAGTTCACTCATTGATCCAGTTTATCCTTCACTATTGTTTCTCTAGGCCAGAAGGTTTGCCTAGATCAGTGGTTCTCAACCGGTGGGGAATTCCCCCCCAGGGGGGAATTTTAGGGTTTCCAAGGGGGGAATGAAGACCATTTCAAGATCGCGTTAATACAAGAACCGATTACTTGATATTGTTTTTCCTTTCATACTTTACAGTTATGTACGTCTCATCCTTCTAAAATTCATTTTATAAAGTAAGTAGACCCACAAATCATATTTTATGTAGATGTCTAGACTTGTTTTAGTATATGCTATTAAATTTACCTTCCATTTTTACGTATACTGTGTAGGGGTGGGGGGATTTTTAGATAGGAAATATGAAAGGGGGGGAATGACGTTCGGAAAATACGGTGAAGGGGGGCACGGGCCAAATTTTTTATAGGAAGGGGGGAATGACGTTCTGAAAATATGGTGAAGGGGGGCACGGGCCAAGAAAGGTTGAGAACCACTGGCCTAGATATGTCGTGTTTGGGGACAGCCTTGGAGTATGTTATCTGCTGTGCCAATGCACATGTGCACATGTCTGATTTGCAAATCTTAAATTGTGGATAATGTGGTTGCATAATCAATTGCTCTGGAGTACACAATGATTTGCTCTGGTCTGTCCATAATATAGTAATAGTCTTGTGCTGGTGTTGGTGGCTTTCTGATTGATTTGATCATTTTCATGGTATGTTCTCACATTATGAGAATACAACTAGAGAACTTAGGGACAACTGGCAAAATTGACGGGAAAAGAACAAGGGGAGGGCAGAGAAGTAAATATCTGGATGGCTTGACCACATGGCATTGTCAAAACAAGAACACAGAGCTGATCCACAACTCTGGTGAATGTGTAAGATGGTGAAACTTGACCACCCACGTTTACCAGGATTGGAAATGATGATGACTGGTACATCAAGTTACTTTTCTTACTTAGCTCGGTGATCAGCTCTTTTTCGTTTCTGGTCAGTTCATAGTGACATATTATCCACTGTATGGTGACCTCACACTGGCTGCCTATTCAGATAGTAGTCTATGACAATTTCCCAGATTGGAGTGCCTCAAGTACTGATTTTGCACCTGTAAATGGTACTACAGGCTTTGTGCCAAGACTGGTAGTCAGTAATTTCTCTGTTGCTATATTGATTGGCTGGATTTGAGCATCATAGTTATGGCAGTATTTTCCTGTTGTGTCCCTAGTATTATTTGGGCATTGCATGTACACTACCACTCCTCCATTTCTAGCAAAAATATGAATAAAATTTGGTGGAACTGAGGTAAAGCTGTGGAAATGTAAACAATATAAAATAACACAAAGTCATGCAGCTTTACATAACAGAATTACGACACATACAGGATGTTGCGGTGACTAGCCTTCATCAGCAAACAAGTACATGCATGAAACACAACATATAGTACAGGAGAAGATCCTCCGATAAGAAGGTAAAGAGTTGCTGCACTTGTCAGTGTTTGTGCTGACACACCATTTGCCCTTGCAGCCAGTGCATCTAAAGCTCTTTGTAATAGTCTGGTGGACGCTATTGCAAGTTCTTCTTCTTCTTCTTCTTCTTCTTCTGCGTTCATCCAGAGTGTTTTTTCAGATGTGATTGCGGTGTGTCTGTTATGCACCCTTAGGCCAACACATCCGACTTTAACGTGCATTTTTGACTAGGTTGCATTCCTGGGAGACTCACTTTTGTGGTGCTGTCCACATCCCAGCTGGTCAAGTTGGAATGGTCAAATGCATCATGATCAGCCCTCAATGGAAGGCAGGGACAGTCCATGGGCATTATCTGCCATCCAAGGGAGGCTTCCATAGTTGCAGAGCCGATACATAGCGCTCTGGTGCTGGGCTCATTGAGGGAATTGCCATGTCCTGATCATGGCTGCTTTAATTCCTCACTTCAATGTATTGGGACTTTCGTTTGCTATGGGTCACTCTCTGCACAAACCAGGGACGGTCGGACTGCAGACGGTATCCATTAAATGAGTTTTCAATTCGGACATGTGCTAGCCGCTGTGCTCGGAAAACGAAAGTTAGAGCTGTTCCAGGGACAGCGGGCATTCTAGAAACTAGCTAGTCAGAGCTGTTCCAGGGACAGCGGGCATTCTAGAAACTAGCTAGTCAGAGCTGTTCCAGCACAAGGGACGTTCGGAAAACTAGCTAGTCAGAGCTGTTCCTGACATTCAGGAGACTAGTTAGTCAGAGCTGTTCCAGGCATGATAGACATTTCACTCAGACATAAGTGCATAGTGCCAGTTTTTATTTGCCACCCGTAGGCCGGCACATCCGACTTCGGCGGGCATTTTTTAATGAGGTTAGCCTTCCTTGGGTTTCGGGGCTCGTTAGACTTTTACTGTTGTCGTGTTGCCCACATCTCAGCTGGTCAAGGTAGAATGGTAAACCCTCAGGGGGCAGACCATGGGCATTCCCCGCTATCCAAGGAGGCTTCCATAGTTGCAGAGCCGGCACATATTGCTCTGAGACTGGGCTCACCCAAGGAATTGCCTCGTCCTGCTCATGGCTGCTTTAATTCCTCACTTCCATGTATTGGGCATTTTGTTAGCCACTCGTCGCTCAAGCTAAACCAGGGACGGACAGTCTGTGGGCGACATCCACTCAGCAAGCTTTCGCTTTGGGCTTTCCACATAATGGATTCGCTAGCCAAGCGTTCCATTTCGTTTTGAAGAGACACTCTTCCACCTTTGACTATGCTCACTCCATGAGCATAGATATAGACTTTCATCGTAACCATTGCGTGCGACTGGGGCGTTTTTTCCACTTTTGGTAACTGCTCACGAGGTAGTCTACACATGCTGCCGGCTCAGCACCTTACCTCTATGCATTAGTGAGCGAGTAACGGCCAGACCCTCTCATCCAGGGATCCCTCATATCCCCCAGCTGAGTGCCGTCAAATGGTTATCTGGGCTAAGCATGTAGCGTGCTCAGTATCTCTCCTCCATTTTGAGGTAGGTGGGTATCAGCCCGACTCTCACATCTGAGGGTTGTATGGCTTAGAGGCATTCAGCCATATCCCTCAGCTGAGAGCCTTAGAGTATGTGTCCAGACCTAGGATTGGTGGCATCGTGTGCCTGATTTGGACTTTTGACTGGTATCCTAAGTCTACCTGCATATCAGCAGGTTGTGTCTCTCTTGGTCTGGCCGATAACCCAAGTCCTGTCCGACACATAGTTGTGCTTCCATCTGTGTAGCTCTTGGGGTCATTGGGACACGCACCCCCCCCCCACACCCACCGCGACAAGGTAGAGACATGGGGGGGGGGGTGTTACAAGTTCATTTGTACTCCATGGGACCATGTTATCAGGTTACATTGCCACTTTGTGATAGTTCAGCAACTAGGACAAGACACCACCTTGAGGGACTTTATGGCGTAAATATCTTTCTTGCTTTTGAGTCTGTCTACTGTACTCTGGCTCTTCTCTTGTGCAAGAATGCTATCACCCATTATACATTCTTCCATTCACTTTATAGTTTCTCAGTTTCTTCATCAGACCTTCTTTCCCGACTAGATCTATCCATGCTGTAAGCACTAGTTTCTTATCTTGGAATGCATCCTGTTTCTTGAGAGGTGGGTTGTCTGGTCTTCCGTAGAGTAACAATGCCTGATGTGGCCTAAGGTTTTAAGTTAGTTAATTAGTTAGTTAGTTAGTTAGTGGCGGTTCCAACTTCACAGCAATGGGTCATCCCCATTATGCTCTGTTCCTGTGCAGTTAACATCACGCAGAATGCTCCCAACTGCCCTATGTGAACAATGGAATAGACAGGAGTCTGGGCAAGCCAACAGCCCGCACAGGTACAATGCGCATAATGTCGCGGGCAGAATGCCAACACAAAAGTCCTCCACGATAAATACAGTTCATTGTCGATGAAATCGGCAGTCACCAGAAAGACTTCATTGACCCGGGTTTTATCCCATATGGCTCGGTCTCTTTCCGCAGGGCGACCCGCCGAAAGCGCAGCACAAATCACGAACTCCATAGCTCTAGTGATGACTCCCAGGAGTCTCCTGAAAAATGCACCTGTGAACCAAAAAAGGCAAACCAGTAAATTCAGCAACAGTCGACTGCCATCGTTCCGAACATGCAGTTCGCGCTACAAACACGGACAGATGTAAAAGCACTCCACACAAAATCCACAGCTCACAGTGTCACGCCACGCACTCACTCAGTAGCAGGGTGACAGAACCATGCACTACCAGTCAAACATGAGGAAAATGCAAATGCAAACCATGGCCACAAGCGTAAACACTTTAGAGGCCTTAACGATTTAAATGCCTATCCGCCATGTTGGGGACTGGAAGTCCCAATAGACTATAGACTAAGTCTCAGCCCAAGCCTCCTTAGTCACCTCTTACAACATGCATGGAAGGCAACAGTGTTACTATTCTTTGCTTCCCTCATGGGCCCCGGCAACACACAGGCCTAAGGTTTTAGATTGATGATTCACCCCTTTGTTTTGCAGAGACAGCTGGCAAGACTAATTGGTCTGTAACTGGAGGCAATGCAACTGTCTTTCCCTGGTTTTAGAAGTGGTATCATGATTGCTTATCTCTGGGTTTGGAGAACTGCCTGAAATCCCAACAAGTATCAATCTGCAGCAGCTTTGTGATAGCTATCATTCTGATGTTCATGATCATTTCCTTGGATATTCCTTTGACTTCTATTGCCTTTCTCATCTTCAGTTTTGATATTGCTATATCCAGTTTGCGGAGTGTGATGGCTTCCTCCAGTGCTGTTTCATTCTGGTCTGTACGTTGTCGTTTCTCTCAGATTTCTTGCGGTTTCTCTGGTCTGATTTCAATGTTGTTATCTTGAACACGTCAGCCTGCAAAATGATCTGTTGTTTTGTTTTTCTGTTAGAAATTTCCATTTTTATGTAGTGCAATCTTTGAGCTTCTCCCGATGTTCTTGTCAAGTTGTTTTACAAGCTTCTACAACTTCCTCGTGTCTCTTTCAAAGTTCAGAGACTGTTTTCTCCTGACAGCTTTTCCATCTAGCCTATTACTTGCTGTTTGGAATTTGAATTTGCTTGCTGCAATTTATTGTGGTTTCTTGGCTTGGTTTGGTTTATGCCTGCTTTCTTCATGTTTCCACATTTTTGTGCAGTTGCTGTAATTCACTGTTCCAGTATTGATTCTTGTGCCGCCTGTAGTGTGCAATTGCTGAACTCTTCAACTACTTTATTTACATCTTTATCTGTGTTCAGATTTCCAACCAATATACTGGTGCAATGTTTGTACATTGTCCAGTCTCTTTCTAGTAGTTTCGCCTCAGGAGGGAGCTGCTTTCACTTAGTCTCATTTTATACTGTTAGAAATACTGGCTGGTGGTCACTGCCTCTGAGTTGTTTCCCAACAACTATTGTGAACTATTGGTGAGTGAAAAGCCAGTTCAAGTGTAGTTGTGGTGTGTCATATTTTTTAGTAGAAGGTAGGTGTCGTGGCTGGCATGTTAATCAGGATAAATCTATTGTCATCCAGCCAGTCCCCCTGTCTCTCTTGTTTCTAGTTCATGTGGTCATAATACCAGCTCTGTGAGTGGCTGTTAAAATCTCTACACGCAATAATTTTTATTTACTGGGGTTGTATCTAATGCATGAGGGTGATAATTTGGACAGTAGTAATTGACCAGATGTATATCTGTGTTTTCTGTCTTCAGTTTAAGGGTCTGGTACTCCACCCCTTCCATATATACTTCAGTTTGGGAATCAGTGATATTAATCTTTATGAGTCAGTATTCCACTGTTTCGCTGTCTTTTCAATCAGATCAGTAACACTGATAGCCTCTAATTTTGAAAGCAACACACATTGACTTGTTCTTCATTCTGGAATTTTTCTAGCCTTTTTTTAATGGCTGCTAATGCTTGCATTTCAGTGCATTATTTTGAGTTCTTGTGTTAATGTGGCCATATGCTCTATTCTCATGTCCCCTGGCTCCACAAGACATCTGACAAGGACCCAGATTTACTGTGGTTGGACTCTTTCAAAGCATAGGGCCAGGTACTGCACCTGCCTGAGAGTCCATCATAGGGCCATCACCATAACATATTTCCTTTGGGCTTGTGCATGGCATCCTGATTGCTCTGGTGCGCCCCCCGTTTGCTGGGGTAGACTGGTCTTACTCAAGTTTAGATACTTACACATGTATCTGCACATATATTTATATATGTATACACCTAAAGCAGTCTGGATTTACTCACCGTCGCCTCTTTTCCTGTTAGTTCAAACGGTTCCGCAACATGAAGGCTTGGAGCTGGAATTCTGCTGTCAGACATGATGAATGCACGCGCCTTAGAGGTATTTTGCCACAGTCCAGGGCTCATTCTTAACTCTACTAGCATATTCAACAGAAACTGAGACTGAAAGCCTTCGTAAAATAAACCTTCAATATGAGAATAGTCAATATTCATTGGTTCTCAAGTCTCTCCAAGTGCCAGAACACCACTAAAGTACCAGAGTATGAAGGGCTAGGTGGTGTTAGTTAGTTAGTCTTTCCTCTTGAGCCTGAGTCGGCGCATAGGGCAGAAGTCATGGCTCTCCATGTCTGGCGGTTCGCTGCTACCTGTTGTAGATCCTGGATGTTCACTTGACCGTTGAATGAGCCTTCTCTGATGATGGTTCTACGCAGGGTCTCTCTTGGTCTTCCCCATTTTCTTTTCCCTACTGAGGGCTTGGTCTTGTCTTGTCCATTCTGAGTACATGGCCAACGTAGTTCCAACGGCATTTTCTTATAAAATTGGATATAATATCTTGCTTAGTCTGTTGTCTTATTTGTGCATTGGTTTTGAAATCTGTCCACTGGATGTTTAGAATTCTTCTCAGACATTTGTTCTCAAAATTGTCTAATTTTTTTATCTAAAGCTACCTTTGATTTCCAACTCTCACATCCATACGTTAGCACTGGAATCACACAAGAATTGAAGATTTTAAGATGGTGGTGTGACCTGATTATTTTCCCCCTAACACTTACTAATTTGCCAAATTAGATCTTTATTAAAATACTTGCCCTATTACTATTCCACCGCTTTTTACCAAGACGGGTTTGGGTTCAGTCTCCAGCAGTGGCAATGTTCATGTTTGCAACTGTAGACCCAGCCTCGTAAAGTGGGTAGCAAATATTTTTCAGGATTCTACTGGAGCTGTCTGGGGAGCTAGGGCGGGGGAGAAAGGGAACTGGCCACCCTACATCATTATGCTTCTATTTATAATCTGTAAATGCCTAAACACTATGGGCATACCTGTACCTTTTATTATTTCTGTTGGGGACAGCCTTGGATAGTTGCATTGTGTGATTGCAGTTTCTCAAATTTATATAGATCTAATTTATTTTATGTATCATTTATTATTTTAAGGCGTCTGTGACTGAAGGGTAACGAACACAATTCATAATCCCACATGTTGTGTTCAAAATCATCTGCTGGCAATTTGGAAACAGACTGCCATATGTTAATTTTTTTTAAAGGTATGAGAATCTTTATGCCGGCTCCATGGCCGAGGGGTTTGCAGCTTTCTCCACTAACCCGAATACTCTCGTCACATGACGCGATGAGAATTAGCAGTGGTTCGAATCACAAAAGTGACTTATGAGAGTATGGAGCCGGTCGCTCAGAAAGTCGTGGCGTGCTGATGAGCGTAATCTAGCCTAGGAATCAACATACAGCTGAAAGATGCTGGTGTTGACCGCAATATCCTGAAACAGGATGGAAACGCGGGGGAAAAAAATGAGAATCTTTCCTTCAGAAAGCAATGCAATGGCAAACTACTGAACATACACTAGCCTTGAAAATCACAAAGTCAAAAAATGCTTGGGTTGATTGTGACATCCTGTAAAATGACCAACTAACATTTTTTTTCATTATTTAAAAAACTGTAGCATATTTGTTGCATAGTTACATTGTGTGCATGTGATAGTAGGTTAGACTTCGACTATTGTGACAAACCTCAGCTCCCACTTGAATCTATTTAACATTTGGACTGTGGAAAAGCAGTAGGGAGACAGAATACAACACATCACTCTATGTATATATATTTTTTTTTGGCATATCCTTTACAGGACATCGCTGTCAACACCAGCATCTTTCAACTGTATGTTGATTTCTTGGCAAGATTAAGCTCAGTAGTTTGCCATTGCTTTCTGGGCGGCCAGCTCACATACCCCGTAAGTTACTGACGCGATTCAAACCACTGCTGATTCTCACTGTCGTCACGTTACCTACGAGAGTATACAAGATTACGGAGAAAAGTCGCTAACCTCTAGGCCAAGAAGCTGGCTCTCTCTGTATAGTACAACCTTATAGGAAGGAGAGGGACATGATACCACCAACTTTGACAATCACTGTTCTAAAGCAACTGCTTGGGACAGAAAAGGTTAATTGTATCTTTTGATTTTTCAGAATCCCCTCATAAATCTTGATGGCTGCATTGACACACATTTGTTATGAAGACTGGGCTAACTTACCAGATCTTATTTTGGTGCAGGTATTTTCTTACCTATCGATGACAGATATTTGCCGCGCTGGTGTCACTTGTAAGCACTGGCATCAGTGTTCGAAGGCACCAGAGCTCTGGAGATTCGTCAATTCTACGTTTTGGCTCCCAGCTCACAGAAAACAGGTACAGATTTTTGAGCAGTATGGCCATTTCCTCCATGGCATGGATGTAGTTCTTTACCAGAGACGGGCAGAAAATCGAAAAATTGTTATCTCAGTATTGGAACACATGAGCAGTTTGGAAAATGTGCACCTCTCGCGCTTATCTATTGGATTTATGGGAGATAATCCACTATTTTATGGTGGTCGTGAATTCTTGACAGCTTTAGAAAAACTTTTGACTAGAATTGGTGAGAAAAAAGAAAAATCTACATTAAAGCATTTGAATCTAAAAGACTTGCAAGCAATATTCAACGATGATTTTATTGACAAGATTTCGGCAAATTGCCCTAATTTAGAATATCTGAATATTTTGAATCAAATGTTGCCGTACCGTGTTTCACCGTATAGCATAGTTAATTTGGTCTTAAGATGCAAGCAACTTCAGGAGTTGCATTTACTCTATGACAGTTTGTGTGATGATGTTCTGAATGCTTTGGCACAGACTGACAGAACACCATTGAAGAGATTGAAGATAAATTGCAATGTGAGTATCAAGTATGGATCCTTATCTTCAGAGGCATGGTCACGTCTTCGTAGTGCAAACCCAGATTTAAAGGTTAAGCTGACATTTCATGACACCTGTCCACGTTATAACATCTTAGAAATTATGAAGCCTGAAATTCCTCTACAAGAACTGGTCTTCATCAATATCACCAATCTTCACCAAGAAATCAACACTGCGGTGTCGTACTATGGGCACATGCTTCAAAAACTTGTTATTGAGTCCTGGCCGTATGCACAGTTTTCATTGTGGCCAGGAAGAACGCTTCAGGTCTCCTTGAATTTATTTCCAAGATATAAAAAATTTATGACCAAGTATGTTGTCTGTTATCTTGATATTGATGTCATTGGTGATTCGTTGGAGCGGGGTTCCTTGTTGAAGGAAACCAGAGATTACGGCTTGCAATGTAGATGGTTTCGGAAGTGTATAATAATGGTAAAGAAAAATGCCACATACTATTAAAAGAATCCATAGTCTATAGCACTGCAAGAATTACATTCTTATCTGCATAAAGTGGGCACCATGGTGTAATGGTTAGGATGTTATGCTGACAACGGCGTATGCGTGGTCAAATGAGGGTTCATTGTCCACTCTCAACATTTGCTGTGAGGGAAATAGACTGGCCACTTACTCCTCCATACACCCTGACCTACAAAATGTGACATTTATAACACTTCACTTACCCATAGCAGTATTCTGCTAGGGGACATTTTCTTTCCTATTTTTATTTTAATGAGCATAGGTTATTTAATTCTATTATTTGTGTAACCTTTTTTTTAAAATTATTGTGAAGATGTATAAAATATTTTATTGTTTTATTTATTGTCACTGGATACCTCTGAAGTTGGAGTGGCTTCGCAATCCCGTATACTTTCGTGACTAACGTGACGTGCGTGAGAATCGGTAGTGGTTCTTGCCGCGTTGGTAACTTAGGGGTATGTGAGCCAGCTGCTCAGAAAGCAGTGGCAAACTACTGAGCGTAATCTTGCCAAGAACATCAACAATCAGCTGAAAGATGCTGATGTTGACAGCTATGTCCTGTAAAGGATATGCGAACAAAAAAAACAAAAAAATTCCACACGCAAGATTCAGTCCATCACTACTATAAAGTATAGCGCAAAAAAAAAATATATCACTGGCCTTTAGGGTATTTCTAAATATAATAGACAGAAAGCCCTACACAAGAGTTAGCCGACATTGTCTATAAATTTGGGCTCGTAAAAAGATTGTCTAAAGGTATGGTTTCCCTTCAGAGACAAAACAGAAGGTAGAGGGCACTCATGTATGTAGGAAGACCTAATGCGTATGTCCAGTTTATCTGGCCACGTGCTTTTATCAAAAATAATAGCTTCCATGTAATTGTTACTTTTAGTATTTAGTAAACATCTGCACTCAATCTCTCGCACACCTTTCATTAAGAAAATCAAAACAAAAGCTAAATTATATTCTTGTAATTACAACAACAAAAAAAGATTTACAGAGTTCTTAGTTTGAACAATGTAATAGAACAAAAAGATTGAACAGTTGATGCAGATTCTGCCAAAATTAAATGGGTGAATTTATGAAAAAGATTGCCTTCAAACTTATCTCAGCTCATCACTGAAACACAGATTTGGAGAAACTTCTTGAAAGATGTTGTTACAGTACAATCACCTGGAGTGTTGCGATCCCATCTATGGTCAGAGCTGAACTGAGTCTGATGTTTCAGTATTTGGGTCGAGGTACAAACAGGTACCTGATGCTCCTCAGGATTCAACGTTCAATCTCTCATCAGAAGGTGAATCAGCTCATGCGTAACCTCCCACTGGTTCAAAATGAAGACACAACAGCACCAGCGAGGCTCAATCAGTCTTGTATAAGATTAGGCTGGTTTAAAGGGTAATTTAGCAATTGGCTGAACCAGATTATCTCGGCTGGAAATTCTTTGTACATGTGTCTGGCAGTGGAGTAGCATGGAATAGAAGGAGCGGAAGTCATTACTCATGTTAGGACAGCTCCAAAATCTCATCACTTCTAGTACGGCAGTAATAACTAAGTATCACTTATTACCCAAAGACCAGGTGGTAGGGTTTAAACTATATCCCCAGTCTACTAATGTTACATATTTTGACCGCAGAAATTGATAGCTGCATCACATAACATCATTTGAAATTATGACCTTGAATAACATAGGAATTGTCATTGTAGCGATCCAGGCATCATTTTGCCATATTTATTAACAATTAGAAATATACCAGGAGCAGTAGATATATTACAACCTGCTTTTTATATTTCAGTTAGTAATAGATCTCTATCTCATGCATTTTCAAGGGCCCTGTGTCCATCCTGTTCAATGTCTGCATTGCTATGCCCAGCCAATGTCAAAATACTTGATTATGATTGTAATATGTTTTTTACTGAATTGTTAAGGCAGCTGAATAATACTCCAGCCAGTGTGAAAGATCTGAGAGTAATTTAAATATTCACATTTTACATATCATTTTAGTAGCTGACATTTTTAGCTTGAAGTTTATGCATGATGTGATGATCTTTGCATTTTTATTCAGCAGTTTAAAGATATTTATTTTCTTACAAATCGGTCAGTTTGTATTATTTAATTTATTTGTACACAATTTTCTCATCGTTGAACTAGAATTAAACTGCAATAATGTATTTACTTTTACAAAAATTTTCATTAACATTTGTTTAAAATTGTTGAACATCTCAAGGATATAATTCTTTCTGTTCGAAACAGCTACTGCTCCATGCCATTGTATGCCACTGGAGTTGTACTTTTAAGTATTTGGCACTGTGAGCCTGAAGAAATTAAAATAACAGAACTACATGAAATGAGTGAGTCTGAGTAACAATTTAGATAATTCAGGTTGGTGTAACAACTGACTTAGACAGAAGAAGCACTGCATGAAAGGAGGGAGTCGTAGTAACAATTCAGAAATGATGTGTTGATATAGCAACTGTCTTAGACTGAAGTTGTCATTCTTTATTATGGAGTAACTAATGAGCACGTGATGAGTTGCTGGACACAGAAAGAGTTTAGTGGCTCGTTTTCTTTTCTACCTTTTGAATCGCACACACTGTAGATGTTTTTGTCTGGGTACATTTTCTCATTAAAAAAATTGTGTCTGTGCAATGGCCTATTCAATCTACTCCTTTTAATTCCCAACTACCAAGAAATTGTTAACATGAGCACTCAGCATTCTAGTCCTTTGCCTTTATTCAAGGAGACAGGGACATTGAAATTCAATACCAAAGAATCAGGGTGCCAATAACATCCTCAGGTTCATTATAGTATAAATATACAGCATGATCTGTACCTAGTCATTCTTGAAACAGAGGCTGATGCTATACCCTAAAGCCGCTCTGCTCCTGAAATAGTGCATGAGACAGGGTCAGACATATTTAAAAACCATTCTACCTCTCAGACAATACCAGTGACATACCCCGATGCCATTCTGACAATACATGATGAGACAGAGACCATCCCCCAATGCCACTCTGACAGTACCTGAGACATGCAGACACCATACCCCAAAACTTCTCTGGACAAAAAGCTGTGAGCAAACAATGCACCCAGTGCTATGTGGCATGTACTTTAAGAAGGAAAAGTGAACATTTCATTCACTGATCGGCTCAGTGGTCTGGGTGTAGACCCGCATTGGAGCACACATTCTTCCTGTACAATTAGATTTTGTGTTCAGTCTCCAAAATGTGTTCCTCATACTTCTCACGGAAGTAAAGGAACCTGTCACTTCATAACGCTATGACCTAATATATGTGAAGACACATCACTTCAAACTGCTTCGGAAATATCTTTCATGAATTATGTAACTTTTAATGATCATCAGGAATACCTCTTGTAGCTTTTATCTCAGGGATTGTTATTTTAGAAATGTGATGAATTTTTGAAGATGTTCAATAAACGTGTCTTACTAATACATTTGGTACTTTATAACTGCATTTGTGTGTTGTTGTTTGATTGTGCTGGTTTTGCTTATGATGATGATGATCTTAGCTTCTCATGACATATCCTTATACTTATTTAGGCTGAGAGGACCTTCTAATAACTTCACCGTTTAACATCGTGGTGGCTATTACATGTTGAATGGGACTGGACAAGTCTCTGACTTGAGCTCAAGACAAGACACACCCAATTCAATAGTCACATGTTAGTCACTTAAGCAAAGCACCCTTTCCACATCTTGGGTATGCTGTACTAGTCCCATATTGTTATAAACCACCGGAACTCGGTGGGTATTGTGGTTAACATCATGCCAGCAGCTTTTACTTCCCAGATAATTCTCGGTGCAAATTTTTAGACTGGGTCTTCTTGGGAGCCCAGGTCAATTTGTTGTTGTATTTTAAATCTGTGTTTATGGGGGATTTGAACATATGACGACTGACAGAAAGGCAAACGTTCTAGCCATAGCATTACATAAGCTCACTTAATAGCCTTATGTGCACAAAACTAAAGACTGGTTCTATAGAAATGTGTACATGCAGGAAACGTACCTCAAACTATACATTTGCTACAACATCGTGCCAAATATATCTAGGAAAGGTCTACTCTATGGTCGAAAAAAAAACAACCACCCCTGCATTTCAAACTATGGAATCTGCAGAATGCAAAGAAGACAGCGCAGAGTATGCGTGAAATAAACATGTACATTTGAGCACATAGACAGATCAAGAGAGCATCCGCTAAGAACATAGAGAAACAATAAAAATAGATTACAAAGGAAATGAATATAATGGCCGGTCTAGGGCTATATTATCGTGGGTGAAAAAGAAACGGCAATAGATTGTGCTTGCCGCAAACATCCTCACACGGGTTTGGGAGGCTGAAGGAGTTTATGGGGAACATTAGAAGACGAGCTGTAAGAAGACGAAGACAAGGAGAAGAGATGAAGTGTTGGAAGAAAAATATGAGATTTAATACAAAAGAAAGAGGCGTAGTTGTCTGTATATGTATGTTGACGTCAGTGTTGTAGTTTAGGGGACAAAGAACTCGAAGCAGTTTTGGAATGGCTGCTGTAAACGAATCACATACTGTGATATTGCTTGGGTTGTCAATTCGGAAAACAAAGCATCGAGCGAACATTTGTTTTTACAGGCCATAATTTCTAATTCTCATTGGGCCAGACATTTGCGCACACTCTATAGTGTAAACACGGCTTATTCGTTTCTCTTAATGCGCCTTAAAATTGATGTCAATATCTTAAAACGTATTGATTTTATAGTCATGATTTACTCGATTCGCGCAGAAAATGCACTCTTCACGAAGTTTAATTTGTTTACCTTTAATGCCTTATGCAGAAATGCGTGGCTGCTGGGCTTCTGGTTGGCTGCTGGGCTTCTGGTTGACTGCCACTGCCATCGACGATGAACTGTATTTTCGTGGACTGTGTGGGTGAACATCAAGGAAACATCCAGATGGGAAAATTACTGCCGATTCCATCAGAGATAAACTGTATGTTTCGTGGGGGACTATTGTGTTGACATTCTGGCGGCGGCATTATGCATAGTGAATCTGTGCGGGCTGTTGTTTGTCGAGACTCCTGTCTTTTCCACTTTTCACATTGGGCAGTGGGGAGCGTTTTATGTGATATTCACTGGCACAGGAACGGAGCATAATGGGGACGACCCGTTGCTGTGAAGTTGGAACTGCGACTAACTAACTAACTACAGTATAACGAACAGTTAATTACATTGTGAATATTTATGCAAGAATCAGTATTACAACCTATCAAGGCACGGGCCCGGGGGTGGGGGGGGGGGGGGTGGGGGCGGAATCTAAGCTGAAAGGGAGCTGCGGTGATGTCAACTGCACGGTTTATGTTGTCTTTTTTATGTACAAATAATAGTAGTCATTACTTGTTTATTACAAAATTGCTAATATTAAAAATTGTTTATTATTAAAAATTATTATTAATGGGTTTTTTAAATGTCTCTTTTGTTTGCCACTTATTTTTTCCATTATGAAACTCAGGACACGTTGCTCACAAAAATAAGTAACAGTAATAAGAAGTTTCATACAAAACTGTTTCACTTAAGGGTCAAATAGATACTTCTAGTTCAAGGCTGCCTAATAATATTGGTTGCCTTTTAACCCCAGTTTTTAAAATTATATATTAGGAACCAAATTAAATATACCTGCTTTGTTAAAAGTATTGCCATAAAATGTAATTTAGTTTGGCATACAAAGTCAATGAATTCAAATATTTGGTAGCAATCATAACATCAGATGAAAGATGCATGACAGATATTAAGAGCTTAATAGAGCAAGCTAAAGCTGCTTTTCAGAAGGTGAAGAGTATCTTATATAATAAGTCATTTTCAATTAATGTAAGAAAGGGAGCATTTAGATCTGATATCCAACATGTTCTGCTGTATGGCAATGAATCTTAGGAATATGAATAAATAAACTAAGAAGAGCTTTATGGCAACATAAATGTGGTTTCCAAGACAAATGTTGCAAACACCTTGGACTGCCAGAATGACTGACAGTGATCGGAACAGGCTAGTGAAAGTAGAACGTTATGCACAATTATAAGAAAGTGACAATGTTCCTCGGTCAAAAAAAGAGACATTGGAGAACATCGTGATGGCTGGAAAGATCAAACGATCAATGATTGAAGAGGTAGAAGCAGACCATAAGCAATGATTTTGGATGGAGTAAGATGGTGACATGGAGGAATATCATCCATAGAGTTGATCCAGAACACCAAGGACTGAGATCTGTGGAGAGACATGAATGCCTGAGCCTCTTGGCAAGGTACATGCTGATGATGATGCAAAGTGATGGCTGACTGCTGTTGTATTCTGGCATAATTTACATTACCTGAATACTTTCAGCTCTGAAGGTTTCCCAACAGATGCCCAAGGAGGTAAATAACAACTACGAACAATAATTAGTCTATTACTTTCAAAGCAGCAAAATACACAGTAGAGATGCCCACTGGCAGATTTATGTAGTAGGCCCTGACCAAATGTAAAAAGTACAAACAAAAACATTACAGGATAATAAGGATTCATATGGAAAGAGCATACCACAAAGTGTTGCTTGGAACTTACAAAGCCTTAAATGTACCAGATGAATTACTAGTAGTGCTGTTGACATTCCAAATTCTGTTGATTACTGTAGAAATACCAGTTTTCTTCAAACTTCTGTATGTACGTGAACATTTTCTTACAGCAATATTTGCTGAAGAAACGTATTTGAGTCCAGTTAAAACATACAGATTGTTCGTCAGAAGTATTTTTCACAGGAGCATATCTATTCATCTATAACTCTGTACATAATTTAACGATGATCCCATTGCTGTCTAGCGATGTAACACATCTCCCTTGATCTCTTGGATAGTGGGATCGGACACCTACCCTTCTCGGATAAGGAGTAAAGCAGGAGGTTCCATTTGCAAGTTTTGCACATTAAAAATCCCAATGGCAGCTGGAAATCGTAAAGACCAGGCCATAAGGCAACTGCTGTGGTAAAATTGTTAGGAAAAAAAATCTATCCAGGGGAAGAACCTTCTACATTGGATGGAAATTGCCTGGAGGAAGTAAACCTTGAACACATGCATCCTGAAGTTGGATCCACTGATCTCTGCTGTGCATATTTAGGTGTGGTGCACTTCCCTCATAAGAGGAACGAAGAAGAAGCCAATGAACTTAATATAGCCTTGGTCAGCAACTGGTCCAGGATCAAAGCTCCGACAGGCGGGCATTTAGAGCATTGCTGTGCTGATCTGGCAGCTTCTACAGCTTGTGTTGTTCCGGATGTATTGGGGATATGTTTCCTCTGGAGTAAACTAGGCACGCCAAGAGAGAGATGATGTTGCATGGACAACACATGGTCTCTACAATTCAGTGCAGGCTTTATTGTATGTAGAGGTTATGCCTTTTTGGAAGCACAATGTAACAAACTATCGTCTGTCAAGACTGCAAGGTGCCAGTGAATCTGTGCCAGCATGAAATTACAATCACTTTGTTATTTAGTGAATTAGTTTGCAAACAGAACTTGGTAACTTTTGGATGCTCTAACCTATGAAAACAAGATTATAATGAAACTATAGGAACTTTTCAGTAAATGTTTCAGTTATGCTTTTTATTATCTAAAATTACATAAACGATACAAAACAAATAAGGCAAATTTATAACAATTAAAATCCCAGTGTAAAACATTAAATTACTGTGAAACAATCGTTCTAAATTTATAACAGGAGAAAATAGATACAGTACTACCTGTTCAGACAAAGAACAATTCCTACCATAGTAATATCTTACACTGGAGCTCTGTGGCACAGTGGCTAGCAAGCTTGCCTGCCATCTTGGTGGTCACGTTTTCGAATCCCCTTTGAGGTTGATTTTAAACAATTAACCGTTGCTCCCAGGTCAACCTAGACTACAATGGATACCAGGAAATACCATGGGAAGTAAAGGTGGCTGCCATGATACCAACCACATCTCCCGTTAAGTTCCAACTGGTCTATACGGAGCACATATGGGAATGTCCTAGAGTGCTGTGATGTCTGTTCTTGACTCAACTGGTCTATACGGAGCTTATGTGGGCATGTCCCCGAATGCTGTGATGTCTGTTCTTGACTCAACTGGTCTATACGGAGCACATAAGGCAATGTCCCAGAGTGCCGTGATGTCGGTTCTTGACTCAACTGGTCTATACGGAGCACATAAGGCAATGTCCCTGAGTGCGTGTGATGTCTGTTCTTGACTCAACTGGTCTATACGGAGCACATAAGGCAATGTCCCTGAGTGCTGTGATGTCTGTTCTTGACTCAACTGGTCTATACGGAGCACATAAGGCAATGTCCCTGAGTGCTGTGATGTCTGTTCTTGACTCAACTGGTCTATACGGAGCACATAAGGCAATGTCCCAGAGTGCCGTGATGTCGGTTCTTGACTCAACTGGTCTATACGGAGCACATAAGGCAATGTCCCAGAGTGCCGTGATGTCGGTTCTTGACTCAACTGGTCTATACGGAGCTTATGTGGGCATGTCCCCGAGTGCTGTGATGTCGGTTATTGGCTCAGCTGGTCTATATAAATACGGGGCTAGAACCATATACTCAGTCCTCCTCAAGGCATTGGCTCAGCTGGTCTATATAAATACTCTGCTAGAACCATATACTCAGTCCCCCTCAAGGCATTGGCTCAGCTGGTCTATATAAATACGGGGCTAGAACCATATACTCAGTCCCCCTCAAGGCATTGGCTCAGCTGGTCTATATAAATACGGGGCTAGAACCATATACTCAGTTCCCCTCAAGGCATTGGCTCAGCTGGTCTATATAAATACTCTGCTAGAACCATATACTCAGTTCCCCTCAAGGCATTGGCTCAGCTGGTCTATATAAATACGGGGCTAGAACTATATACTCAGTTCCCCTCAAGGCATTGGCTCAGCTGGTCTATATAAATACGGGGCTAGAACTATATACTCAGTTCCCCTCAAGGCATTGGCTCAGCTGGTCTATATAAATACGGGGCTAGAACTATATACTCAGTTCCCCTCAAGGCATTGGCTCAGCTGGTCTATATAAATACGGGGCTAGAACTATATACTCAGTTCCCCTCAAGGCATTGGCTCAGCTGGTCTATATAAATACTCTGCTAGAACCATATACTCAGTTCCCCTCAAGGCATTGGCTCAGCTGGTCTATATAAATACTCTGCTAGAACCATATACTCAGTTCCCCTCAAGGCATTGGCTCAGCTGGTCTATATAAATACGGGGCTAGAACTATATACTCAGTTCCCCTCAAGGCATTGGCTGAGCTGGTCTATATAAATACGGGGCTAGAACTATATACTCAGTTCCCCTCAAGGCATTGGCTCAGCTGGTCTATATAAATACGGGGCTAGAACTATATACTCAGTTCCCCTCAAGGCATTGGCTCAGCTGGTCTATATAAATACGGGGCTAGAACTATATACTCAGTTCCCCTCAAGGCATTGGCTCAGCTGGTCTATATAAATACTCTGCTAGAACCATATACTCAGTTCCCCTCAAGGCATTGGCTCAGCTGGTCTATATAAATACGGGGCTAGAACTATATACTCAGTTCCCCTCAAGGCATTGGCTCAGCTGGTCTATATAAATACGGGGCTAGAACTATATACTCAGTTCCCCTCAAGGCATTGGCTCAGCTGGTCTATATAAATACGGGGCTAGAACTATATACTCAGTTCCCCTCAAGGCATTGGCTCAGCTGGTCTATATAAATACGGGGCTAGAACTATATACTCAGTTCCCCTCAAGGCATTGGCTCAGCTGGTCTATATAAATACGGGCTAGAACTATATACTCAGTTCCCCTCAAGGCATTGGCTCAGCTGGTCTATATAAATACTCTGCTAGAACCATATACTCAGTTCCCCTCAAGGCATTGGCTCAGCTGGTCTATATAAATATTCTGCTAGAACCATATACTCAGTTCCCCTCAAGGCATTGGCTCAGCTGGTCTATATAAATACGGGGCTAGAACTATATACTCAGTCCCCCTCAAGGCATCGGCTCAGCTGGTCTATATAAATACGGGGCTAGAACTATATACTCAGTTCCCCTCAAGGCATTGGCTCAGCTGGTCTATATAAATACTCTGCTAGAACCATATACTCAGTTCCCCTCAAGGCATTGGCTCAGCTGGTCTATATAAATACGGGGCTAGAACTATATACTCAGTCCCCCTCAAGGCATCGGCTCAGCTGGTCTATATAAATACGGGGCTAGAACTATATACTCAGTTCCCCTCAAGGCATTGGCTCAGCTGGTCTATATAAATACTCTGCTAGAACCATATGCTCTGTTCCCCTCAAGGCATTGGCTCAGCTGGTCTATATAAATACTCTGCTAGAACCATATACTCAGTCCCCCTCAAGGCATTGGCTCAGCTGGTCTATATAAATACTCTGCTAGAACCATATACTCAGTCCCCCTCAAGGCATTGGCTCAGCTGGTCTATATAAATACTCTGCTAGAACCATATACTCAGTCCCCCTCAAGGCATTGGCTCAGCTGGTCTATATAAATACTCTGCTAGAACCATATACTCAGTCCCCCTCAAGGCATTGGCTCAGCTGGTCTATATAAATACTCTGCTAGAACCATATACTCAGTCCCCCTCAAGGCATTGGCTCAGCTGGTCTATATAAATACTCTGCTAGAACCATATACTCAGTCCCCCTCAAGGCATTGGCTCAGCTGGTCTATATAAATACTCTGCTAGAACCATATACTCAGTCCCCCTCAAGGCATTTTCTTGGCACTGACTCGCTTTGAACTCAAGTGTAGTCCATACATTACTACTACTTCTATTCTACTGGACATATTTTTGCGTGTGGATTAGCTTTCCCTATAACCTCTGTGGAGCACTGAGTGAACTAAATAGGACAGTTAAATTCATACAAGAGACAATATTGCAGTTATAGACATATTTCAAGTGAACAAAAGAAGAAGAAGAAGCTCCCTATTACCAGTGTCCCTCGCCATCAGGCGAACCCATTCTGACTTCAGAGGTACTTGTAATTTACGTCCCTAAATCAAGGACGAGAAGTGAACATTTTAATTCAACTAACTGGTGTAGGGGTTGAACCCGCCACCTCTGCATCAGCAAACTGGATGTGTAAGAACGAGCACTTATACTCATTCAGCCATAATGACCTCCTTAAGGTATCTGTTATCATTCAAGCTAGCAAGGACATTGGAGCACAGATCTATGCTGAGTTTAAGAGAGTTGCTGAGAATAGGAAACTAGAGGGACATGATCAGACAATTTCAACACCTGTCTTCAGACTTACTGATCTGATGATAAAGAATATCCAGTTGAAAATGATTTAGCTAATACTTTCTAATATAAAGAATGCTAGTTTTAACACGGTTTCTTTGTATGCCAGATGTCAAATAACATTAGGCAGTGACAACAAATCAATAAATAGAACTTGACACTGAGTTTGTTCTCAGTCAACCATATGTTATTTTCATTGTGGTAGGTTTCTTAAAACATAATCTATATCTATAAAACAGAGTGTATGTGGCTTTGTGTGCGTGTGGTAGTATCTTCATAAATGGCCTCTACCATGTCCTGAAATTTCCAACCATTTATCCAATGCAGCTGGTCGCCACATGACATTTAACTGTGGAAGTGGGAAAAATAAAATTAAGAAAATAAAGTCATCTTTTTTTCAGAAAATGCAGCTGTAAACTAAGACATACATTTTAAAATAAAACGTTGCATTTATTTTTTTTTAAACCCTATTTTAAAATTACTGATTTTACTTTATTGTTTATTAGCACGCTGTAATAGAACTATTCCTTCTAAATCTGTGACACAATATAATTATTTCTGTTAAGTTATTTGTTAAAATATCCTCCTGTTTTTTACCTCACATGTTGACTTCCTTTGTTAAGTTTTATTAGATGCAGTATTTAGATCTGGTTGAGATCAATGGCAAGAAAACGAGATAGAGGAAAACAGAGAGAACATTCTGGATAGTTTTGCATCATGGCATGAAAGGATATCAGTACACTGACACATAGTGCTGTAGAGCAGAAGTTATGGAAAGGCGTGATTGCCCATGCCACTTGGCAAGGTGCATAATAACAATGGTGGTATAACTTTCATACAGCTTTAGAAGTCTGGGGTTTATTCTCTGGGAGAGGCCTCACAAGACAAATAAGCAAATGAGTACGGTGTAAGCCAAATGAACACAATACCATAAGGTACTTCTCTATCTAAAGAAGACGAGGATGGACTATATTAATGTATTGTATGGTATCCTGTCAGGCTTATTCTTGTTGAATTTGCTAATGTACTAAATATTGTAAATTTTGAGAACTCCTGTGACAACATATGCATGTTAATCTTGGACCATGTCACAATCACTAAAAACTAAAATCAAGGCTTTTGAACTTAAATGTTACTAGAATATTCCGAGAATAGCGTTGATCAAGAAGAAGAACATGGACATGTACAAGATCTACTCATCGTAGAAAACTGGCTCATAAAACAGTATCATGTCTCAGAAACTGAAATACTTTGGCCATATCAAACACAACAGTGGCTGGGAATGAGCAGTGATGGAAGGCGTGGTTCCTAGAAGCTAGTGACTGGGGACTACCAACATTAAGACAGGCACAGGTTATTAAAGAGATACCCTGGGCATGAAGATGCTTGAGGCAGGGGAACTAGGCATAAGATTGAGAGTCTTGATGATGAGCCGTGATGAGAGGATTGTTCTGCATACTATCTGATGGTTATGGTAGGGTCTTCCATGTTGAACAGGTCAAGGGATAAGGATCAGACAAAGTGAGACACAAACTTGCTGCCTTCAGGTAGACTGAAGACAATCAAAGGTTTGGGAAAGCAGACTCCAAAAATACTTGTCGAAATCATATGTACTGAGCCACCGTTTTATGATAACGAATTCCAGTATTTATTCTAAAAACAAAGTTTAACATTTGTGTAACATAAATGTATTGAAATATATGCATTAAATGAAGCTGTAACAAAAACACAATGGTTATTAAAACTAGTGTCATTTATACATAATATACTCATGTTTGGTAACATTTTTGTGAGGAATGTATTTAAAGCTTCCTTTGACACTGTTTTAACAATATCTGCAGAGCTGTCTTTTAATCTATGGTTTCTTTAGTTTAGTTGTTGAATTGTAAGCATAGAATTTGGGAAAGGAGTGGAGACTCTTAGGCAACAGATGTCAATTAAAAACATAAAATATGGGCTGAAATTTGGACCTCATTTCATAAGCTACTCTGTTTACAGTAATAATTTTGCATTGAATTATTCCAATATGTTTGTCTAATTCTCACAACATTATGAACTTTCTCACTTTGATTTTGTTATTTTATCATGTATTGTATAGTTTGGATTCCATTAAGCTTATTTTCCTAGTTAAAGAATACATTTGCTAATTCTTTGATTTCAGTGGTTGTTTAGTAGTATTTGTAGCATGCAGTTTTTCTGTCAATAAATAATGAAACTGATTATGTGTTGGTTGATTTCTTCTTCTGTGTTCCTCCTTCAAAGGAAGAGAGTTACACTATGCCCATTAATGCCCTCACTCGACAGAAAGGTTGGTGTGTCAACTTCGGCATCCATTTGTGTGAGGTTTAGTTCCTCAAGATTGGTTCCATCCATGATAACAGTAACATGATCTATTTGTCAATAGGTTGGTGTATCCCAACTTTCGCATCCATTTGTGTGAGGTTTAGTTCCTCAAGACTGGTTCCATCCATGATAACAGGATCTGTTTGTCAATCGGTTGGCTTTCACATATGCACACATGTGCCCACTCACACACATATATAACGCACACACACACACACACACACACACACACACACACACACACACACACAAAACTAACAACTTTGCCTGGACAGTGGTCCTAAGGTCTACTCTTAGCAGCTTCTAATCTTGTAGCATGGCGTTTTTCTGTCACTATACAAAACTGTTTTTGTCTTTGTTGATTTCCTCATCACCCTTCTGTTGTCTCAACCTTGTAGTGGTAGAGGGGTGTGTGGATTCCAGTGACTCCAGAGAGCCATGCCGCCTGTAGTGTAAGCTACTGGTTAGGGTCTTCCATGTTGGCCAGGTCAAGGGATAGGGGCCAAGCAAAGCGAGACACACATGCTGTCTTGTAGGTAGTCTGGGGACAATCAAAGTCTTATAGGTAGTCTGGTCACAATCAAAGGCTATGGAAAGCAAACATGAAAATAATGTGCGTCAAAGTCAAATCTAGTACGTCACCCAAAGTAATTAGCTTTATATTGATTTTTTTAATCCTTTTTCAGGAAGAATGCATCACACCTAGGTATGTACCTCTCTAACTTAGAGGTTATGTTTCTGACTTTGGCTTGCTTGTGTCCGGTTTATTTCCTCTAGAGTCTAGACAGAGTTCATCTACGAGCTGTCTATTTCCCTTTAGGCAGGCTTCCCAATAACAATTTTGCCAAGAAGGGGCCTTACAGCCTACTCTTAAAAATTTCCAGAGGCTGTGAAATTTTAGGTCTGCAATTTGCACCCGACCATTTTTTAAGCCTTTATGTGAGAAGACTATGAACCCGCTCCGTGTTGAAGTGGTTACGGGTGCGATTCGTAATCCGGTATACCCGGGTTCGAAACACAGCAGTGCCGGGTTTTTTTTTTTCGAAAAAGGTATAGGTGCCGGTCTTTCAGAAAGCAATGGCAAACTACTGAACATAAAAATTGCCCAGGAATCACGAACAGCAAAATTGCTGGGGTTGACTGCTACGTCCTGTGAAGGACACGCAACTAATTATTTTTTTTTTTTAACGCGAGAAGACTATGTATCTAATGTCACTACTCAAGAGATCGTGGGTACATGTGATACTAGAAACAAAAAATTTTGAATAAAATGTCAGCCTCTATGCTCTCAGCGAACCAGGTAAATGATGACCTTGAGGTAGAAGCTGCGATCTTTTAGCCATATCTGCCCGTTCGTTGATGTACGTGGTGCTTGTGTCAAGATTACAGTATTGATTGCAGACAATCAGCAGGATCTGCAACATTTAGTTGATGTGGTTGTTACATACAGTGAACAACTAGGGTTAGAATTGAATAGTAAGAAAACACTGATTATGGTCGTCACTAAGAAGAAGGAAATATCACAGTGTAATATGCAAGAAAAGGAGAATATTCTTAAACAAGTAGTTGATTGGTACAATTATCTCGGAAATGTCATAACAGCTGATGGGAGATGCCTTGAAGTGATCAGAACAAGAATCGCCATGGCGAAGGTAGCCTTTTGCAAGATGGAAAACATACTGACCAATAAATAAACAGATGTCATTTGCAACGAGACAAAGAGTTTTGAAGTGCTAAATAGAACCTGTACTTTTGTATGGATGTGAAGCGTGGACAATGAGCAGACAAGCTGAAAAACATCTAATGGCTGTGGATATGTGGTTTCTGAGGAAAATGCAAAGAATACCATGGCCAGACAGAAAACCAAATGACCAAGTCCTACAAGAAACAGATGAAAATCGCAAACTGATTAGAGAAATTAGACATAGACTGTCAACATTATTTGGTAACGTTATGAGAAGAAATAAATTGGAGAACTTGGTGACAACCGGTAAGATTGAGGGGAAAAGAACAAGGGAAAGGCAGAGAAGTAAATATGCCTGGATGGCTTGGCCACAAGGTGGTGTTTGTCCATCAAGAATGATGATGACCATTCATGTCATCCAGTGGTGCTGAAAGTTTGCCGCCGTGAGTTCTAAGATGGCTGGTAAGGCCTATTTTGGCTCGAAATGTTCTTTGACAATGTGAGCAAAGAATGCTTGACGTTCCAGAAGAAGGATCTCCTGCATTTGTTTTTCTGTTCAGTCTTTCTTTTCCACAGCTCTTGCAGTCCTGTTTGCTCCACAAGTGACTACACCCTTGCGTAATGATGTACGCCACAAATTTCGGTCTTTGGCAGCAGTCTTCCAAGTGTCGTGAATAATTCCAAAAGCTTTTAGTGACATCTTCAAAGTGTCTTTAAGCGTTTCCTCTGGCCGTCGTAAAAAAAAAAAAAATCATTTAGGGAGTCTGTGATCTGGCATGCGAGTCAAGTGACCTGCCCAGCGAAGCTGATTCTTCATTAGTACAGTATGGATACTGGGCATGGACGCTCTTTCTAGGACTTCGGCGTTTGGGATCTTGTCTTGCCATTTAATCTTCAATAGCTTTCTAAGGCAGACTGTGTGGGAGTGGTTTAATTTCCCGGCGTATCGCTGGTAAACATTCCAGGTTTCACTTGCCACATGGTATGGTTGATACACGAACACAGAGCTGATTCACAACTCTTGTGATCGTTTGAGATGGCGAAACCACACTTATCGGCAAGACACATGATGATGATGTATCAAGTGTCAAGATTGGGAAGAATTGTGTTAGAGTGGAAGCTGAAAGAGAACCAAAAAAAAAATAAAAAATGTGGACATCAGAGGACAAGCTAAACACCAGCCTTAAAAATGTGGACATCAGAGGACAAGCTGAACACCAGCCTTAAAAAATATATCGTGAACAGAATGGTTTATTAGTACGAATATGGTTTTTTCCTTGCTGCGAGGCGAAGGGGTTACGGGCTCAGTTCCCGCATACCCTCTTTCGAAACGCAGCTACAAACGATTTGGCAGCAAACGGTCTTGCGTTGGTTTTTACGAAATGGTATGGATGCCGATCGTTCAGAAAGCAATGGAAAACTACTGAACGTAAACTTGCCAAGAGATCACAACAGAAAATAATGCTGGTGTTGATGCGACGCCCTGTAAAGAATATGCAACTGTTTTTAATTCTTTTATTACAAGGGAAATAATTCCATCTAGGTTGAAGTCATGGTTCGGCTTTTGCAATCAAGGGGAACAATTACAGATTTCACTATATTTGTACTGATAGCTATTCTTTTGAGAACTTTATGTTTAATCCTGTAAAAAATTTTATTCATATTTTGTATGGTATCAATTGAATGGTACCATTATAAAAGAGTTACACACTTTTGATTACTGTTTGCAATTTCAGACACTAAATTGTTGTGTAATATATATTATTTAGTAAATTATTTATTTCTTTATCTGCTAGGCCACGTCTGTCTAAACAGTGATAAGATTCACTCTGGTTTCTCTTCACAACGTATAAATGTAAATCTTCAATACATTTCCATGTTGTTTTTTGATTTAGTTTAATTTTACATCTTTGTTCAGTGCCTTAACAAATTGCTTCATAATCCAAGCGGTAAAAAAAAAAAAATTCAATACATTTCCAATGTACACTCCTACGACCGAGTATCCACCGGAATAAGTGGACAACTGTGCAGCTGAGCAGAGCAGGGCACTCACTTGTCCTTACAGTCGGAAATGGCTGTCAAAGGCAGAGGTAAAAAGACCACCATGTGAATGTGGAAGGCAAGGGGAAACCACCACATTATCTTCCCAAGACTTCATGGCAAAACATATATCAAAGTTAGTGAAGGACGTTAATGGCTGTCTTAGGGCATCCTCGTCCGGTAGGGACAGTCATGAGCCACAGGTGACACCAGACCGTCATCCAGCTTAATAG